>JBBMFX010000122.1:10213446-10223803 GCA_037832545.1 Rhabdalestes septentrionalis
ACACACACACACACACACACACACACACACACACACACACACACACACACACACACACACACACACACAGAGGAAGAGTTGAGATAATATACCACCCTTGCCTTTTTGTCCTAGGTAGGCCACAACTGAACTACGTGACAGATTTCGGGAACAACAAATCCTATGAATAGAGGCTTGTTGGAATCATAACAGTGTCTGCTTTGAATATCGTGTCTTTCACACTAAAGCAGCCAAACAAACAATCATTAATCACCAGGAGTAGAGCCTGCCGACAGACATTTGGCATGATCACACTTTTGCCGTCCACCCTCTATTATCAAGTCTCACTTCTTGACACCCCATTCTGTCTCTCTCCCACACACACACACACACACATACACACACACACTGGGGGTTGGCAGAGCACTACAAACAGCTCCCCATCTGGTTGAGTTTAAATCCTACGATAGGGGTTAATAGCCCCGTCAAGCTGTGTCACTGAAAGCTTAGCCTGTCTGATGACGCTGGCAGACTCATCTCAGTGTCACAATATGACAATCACATAGACTCAGGACATATGACTTCACTTAACTAACTCAAGGGGCAACACACTCTCAGAAGTTAACATTATACTATGCTTAGTTTAAGTCTGAGAGTATCTTGGGTGTCAAAGAAAGCTGGAGTATAATTGTTTCTACAGCCATTTATCTAAAAACAAAACCACAGGAAGGCTACTTGTTGGATAATATGCTGGCTTTGTAATATGGCTCCATCTTCTAGGGCAAATTTGTACAGTAATGTAGGTAAAGAAACTGATGACATATGCACCTCCAGCTTCTGAATTAGAACAGGTATACCCGATTACATTTCAGATCACACTCAAACAGAAGATTTCTAAAACCTTTTTTTTGTGTGTGTGTGTGTTTCTCATTTAAAATGGCAAAATGGTCTAAAAGGCAAAAGACACCAGAAAGTGAAGGAATTCAAGTGAAATTTGGAGGTGGTTTTAAATCTCGATCAAAGAGGATCTCTGGGCAGTTTTACCAGTCAGATCAGATTTCTTTTATTTGACGGTGGTAGCTCGATGTAAGAACTTGAGACAAAAAGGTCAGTGATGCATATCACACATAATAGCTTAAAAACACAGAAAGCTCAAGCTTTTCAAAGAAGCCCCAGTACGAAGCTGATTTTGTCAGTTTAAATTTCACAATGACTCTCAGTAAAGAAACAGGATCTAGGCTCATATATGAGGTCGGTTAACAAAGTATTTACGATGGCAACCAATGAGAGCAAAATTGGAGCAAACAAATATTAGGATAGTTTTAACTTAAAAACTGGTCACTTTATTCTAGAAGACTTTGAGATACAAAAAAATGAGATTTGCTCTGTCTTGTGAACAAAAACTTGAGGCCCTGTTCATCTGTAAGGCACTTTACAGTTCACACTACAAAATGTTTTTGGTCTTTCTGGTCCACACAATATATGGGTTCAATCATATGGGTTCCAATGTGGGTTATATCCAAGATGCATTGTATCCCATTCACATATGACTAGATCACCCTAAAATGCACAAAAAACACGGCAAATGTCTTATTCTCATCAATTGTCTTATTCTCATGAATATCATGCTAAACTGTAAGACACAGTTTGAACTGTGGTTCACAATAGAGAAATATCTCTTGACTGACCTCTTTTCTGCATGTAAGTGAAAAGGTCATCCAAAAACTCCTTCCGGTTAGGGTCATTGTCCAATTCATAAAGCTGCAAATAAAACCAAGCACAATATTCATTGTAAGTGTATGTTATATAACAATTTTTATAGTAGCAATGATAACACATTTACAGATTTCATCATGTGAACGTCTGAGCAGCAGGTGTTTCAAGCATCGCCCTGAAACTGTCAGTATATTAGAGCACAAAATGATGACTTTTGGATCTTGGGGATTTTACCTTGGCAAAGTCTCTGGATGCCTCTCCTCTTGCTCTCCCTCCCTCGCTTTCTTCATTCCAACTTGCATTGCCATTCTGAAGGGGGGGAAAATGACACTTGACTTCAAAGGTGTAGGTGACAGAAAACAAGCCTCAGCATGACAAAAAGAAAGCCTAGGGCACAACAAGAACTTGAGACAAAGGGACAAACTTCAGACAAACACTGAGATTGTTTTTAGTCAAAAGTGCATTAGAAATAAAATGTAATATTATTATAAGAGAACAGTGTGTGGGGGGGGGGATCCCAGATTTGTTGGAGACCACTAAACCTGAACAGGTCTCAGAGTTCTAAATGAACACACAGAGTTACAGAGCTATGGTCACACACCCAATTCCTAGGTTTCAGTCTTAAAAACCAACTGTGTCAGAGGAAGCCAAGATTAGTTCAGGGGAAGAGGAGTTCGTCAATGAGTCACACACAAAAAAACACCAATATACTGATATGTTTTGGGACACACCACCACCACACAAACGAAAACAGAGCATTTTGCTCTTTGAGTTTTCAGACACTCTGGTCATTAGCATGTTTGAGACCACTGTCTTTAATTGCTCTACACCACAGCTGTGCTTGGCTGGGCTCATAAAGCACTTATAAAGTCTAATTGTCCCTTGGTGCATATGCCTGATAACAGGCTATCCTGCCTGTACCCCAGAGCTCATCTGAGGAGAGTAAGAAAGGATAAGGCAGAAAGGTAATAAAGCACTTTTACAGGAGTTCTCTCCATCCCCCTCTTTAATATGCTAAGTGAATCACAGCTGGGGAGAGAGCGAGAGCTTCGGAGTTTAAAGCTAACACACACCAGCTGGACCCAGAGGACAGCACACTCGGCAGGGGAGCAACTGTGGAGGGCAGACACACTGTGTGGTACTGTGAAGTGTGTGCATGAGAGCAAGAATGATGTCTGTATGCATGTATCCCGAATGATTTTATCATCCCTCAAAGAGCCTTAAGTATCTAAATCATGATATTGCTGCACCCACAATAAACAGTCCCCTCAGCCTTGTTTACAAATACAGTTTTGGCCTCTGTGCTTTGAGAAACAACCAAACCATTCTTTGAGGTAAAATGGCATTTGCACACAATCACATTCACAGACTGTATAACACTATCTGACAGTCAAGACATTTATAAACTCAGCAAGCTGTTATCAGGCTTACTGCTCAGGCTTTGGCCTTACTAATCATATTATAGAAGACTGATTGATGAGTGAGCAAATTAGCCAAGTAGGAACCAGATGACCATCTGGGTTACCAGGAGGAAATGAGGTCCCCTCCCCCATAACAGTTCAATAGAAACTCGCATAGCCTAAATGACCATGCCAAATAATTACTCTAGAAGACGGGACAAACACCTTATGTTTCAAGTGTAAATGCATTGTTCCTGTGTGCTTGAGAGCATTCAATGCACCACCCGGCAATATGCATAGGATGTAACATATCGAATTTAATGGGAGAAGAAAAAATAATAATAATTACCACATCGTGTTCTGGTGGGAAAGATCCCAGGACAATAAGAACAAACACTTGAAAGATTTGAGCGGATCCACTGAAAAACCAACACATACTTTGGATTCTTCCTCAACAAAGAACACACTAACTCTGGAAATCAAACAGATTTGTTTGCAGTCAGTGCAAACTTTACAGTGGGCTGAAAAGCAGGGTAAGTATTTGCATTTAGAGGAAATTAAGAACCGACGGTCTGGAGGACACACAATGCTAAAGCCTGGAGGGTTCATACAGCATGCAAAACAAAACCAACTTCTGCGTCAGGAACATTTTAATGGGAAGCGCTCAAACACCTCAGGTTGAGGAGAGTTGAATAATCCAACAAAATAAATTAAGAAAAAAAAATCTAAAACCTGCAGAACAAAACCTCGGACTATAATCCCATATAATGTTTTTCAATACATTTTTTGATATCTTTGATCTGGATAAAAACAACACAAGAACGGCTGTAGATCTCTATTCCATCTCTAGATATATTTACAACCAACAAACATACACATATTTATGTACTGATTACAGTTTTAGGCCAAAACCCTTTTACCACTTAAGAAATAAATAAATAAATAAATAAATAAACAAACAAAAGAAATCCTCCTAGGTGACATAGCCCATAGAGTAGCTGCACTATAAAACAAATCTCATCATCCATTGCCAGGAGTTCTAATTGGTACAAAATTCTATGTAATCATTATATATGGCGAAATGGCTTGGGTTCTTTTCCCTTTCAAAGTACTTTAATACTGAGGAATATCACTGCAGGAATCTTCCTCTTTTTCGGATTAAAAAATGTGTGTCCAGACGGTGATGAGAGTTTTTGCAGTGGTGCAGCTGCTCCATGAGCCATCTCCCTGAAATCAACTTAAAAGCTTGGCAGGGAGTCTGTGTAATTTTTAATCCAAATCAAATAATTGGTCCTATGGCTCCCTGCTGAAAGTCAGAGAATAATTTATACAGTTCCTTGCTGTGCTGAGGAGCCGAGGGGCTGGGAGGGGTGGGGGGTGTTGTAAAGGATCTTCTCTTTATAGACGGCTGCCTGCCTAGCTGGCTGTAAGCCATCACACGCGATGGGAAAGCTGTTATTGTGGCCGATACAGTCAATTAAGGCTTATGTAACAAATACAGAACATTTAAGCGAATGAACTAAATGTTTGAAAGGAAAAACATACAGAACAACATAAAGTATAGCGTGCATTTGAAAATCTTACAAATTAAAAGAAGCATTAATGGTAAAAATTAACATGTAAACCAATAGCCCAATCACCCTGGCTACATAAAAGAGAGAAACAGCCACTGCAGAGACAAAGGGCCACCAAGGAGCCTGTAGCTGCTTGTCCAGGGCCAAGCAGCTTTAACAGGGCCCGAGGCAAGGGTCATATCCACTGGCTGACTACAGACCGGGCTCTAAACCAGAAACCAGATTGTCTTTCAAAGGAACGGCCACAGGTGTGAACATTTTAAGCCACACAGGTCCATCACTGCCCAGCACTATCATTAAAATCCAAACTCTACACTTAGTACTAATATTAGTACTTTATTACATTATACTAATAATTTACATGTAATGTAAAACATTTTCTCAAGACACTCGACTGCCATACATTCACCTTACATTATTGATATAGACTGCTATTTGTTTAGACACATTCAGGAGATAAAGAATCTACAGTCATGTTTGAATGTCCTCTGTATTTTATTAAAGACTGTGATATTGCCTCCCATCTTAGGGGTTGATTACATGTTTAACTGGTATCATGAAATTTTTCCAGCACAACACACGTCCACAAACATTGCGGCTAATTTACAGCAACACCGTAAATTGAGAGCAAATTGGATTTATTTTCTTTTTCTGTAGAAGCTAAAAGATCTAAACCCTTTCAAAAGAAAACAACCTCAGGCAGGTCAGGACAGGCATTGAAGGTAAAAGGTTTGGGTGGGGGGAGGAATTCGAGATTTGCTGAAAGGGAAAGGAAATGGACAGGGAAAGAAAAAGGAGCCGCCCCCCCCCACCCCCACCCCCCCCCCTTTCCCATCTTTCTGCTCGATTACCAATCCCCTCCATTACAACCTCTGTTACATTCAGTGAAATTGACTAGAAAAGGTCACAAATCACAGGACGACTGTAGCCGGGCCACTCCCTCTATTCTTTGCTCATGCACAGGCCCCCGGTGGGAATTCTCGCCATTTCAAGTGAAGGAACTCTTAATTCCACTTGGAATGTTTCCTTTGGGTGGGGCTGGACAATCTAGATACACACCAAACCCCTCCTGTACCTCACATACTGACTTCAAGCCTTTAAAAGGGTTTTACTATCAAATTCCTCCAATCCCAGCTTTAAAGTACCTGCCCAACCACACAGTTCCTGCTACTTTCATCACCCAACTGAAAAAGCGCAAGACAATGACTGATTCGAATTACCCCACAGTGCGACACTGTTACACCATCTGAAGCCACTAACTGCTGTACACTGCCAACAAAATATCTGCCCCAACAAAGCATAGTGTCCAGAAGTGCCCGTCTTAAAGACAGGAACTGCACAGACTAAGAGAATTAGGCTCTGATCTATCTCACAGATGGCTGCACTTTACATTGACAACAGTGATCACATCATAGGACCCAGGAGAGTTGTCTTGCAATATCGCCCAATGCTACCTCTCCATCAAGATGGACCTCCAATACAGGCTTGATTTCCAATACAGCATTTTATTCCGTTCATGTTGAATAAAGTCTCATCTTAGGTACTGATGTTCTAAACAATTAAATGTCCCATAGCAACAAACTGTGTTTAATGTATTCAGGTTATTTAAGACAATTTGTCTATTGGCCAGCCAGGCTGAAAAGGAACTGGAACTCTGATCATCCCTAATTATACCATTAAAAAAATCATGTTGGATAAACCTATTAAAACTGAATAAATGCCAGGAGCTTATTTGGTGCCAGGTCCAATTCATAATTTATGTGGCAAATCTTCCCACAGAAACAGAAAACCCTGATATAGGCGAATAGAAACTGATTGCTACCAGCTGGCCACCCTGCCAGTAAAAGCTTGATGTGTTGCCAAGGTGACGGTTAAATAATGCAACAGTGTTGGACAAACAAGGTCGTCCTCCAACCAGAGGAAGGAGTGCTGAACCTCGACATCTAGACAGTCTTTAACAGTGCAAAAAAATGTTATGGGATCTTATGAGATTGATGAGGGACCATAGAAACATCTCGTTGACACCTTGGTATGAAAAGACCTTTTGTCTATCAGTACACAATTCTTAGTAACACTATCTCAGTAAGAGCCTCTAAAAAAACACACACAGTAGAAGCACAGGCCTTCTCCCACCACACAAGCTTATTGTAGCGGGAATGTGAAGTGTTCGTGTAAAATGACCTGGGAAAGAATGTAGCTTGAATAAATGTGTAAAATAATCCATAAAAAGGTCTCAAACTGGATTTTGCACAATCCAAAAACAAAACAGCAAAAACCTCAGGCTAGCCTGGCCATAATTCAACACACGCATGGGCCAGTGTCCACTGAACCTGATTAAACCTCCATTAATCATACTAGATTAGCATGCCGAGGACCACAAAAGAGGCATTGTGGCAGTCACTGCAAAAAAAAAAAGAAAAAAAAAGAAGCTTGCAACCAGTGTATATGACCAAAAAAGGCACTATACCACTGGAGTTGTTCAGGTAGTCTCTGAAAACTTCAGTCAACATTACAACTGTGCCGACAGCAACCGGACAGCTTCTCTGAGGACTATTCACATTTCACACAGCCCTCCTTGACGTCGTCTGTGCGTGAAAAAGCACTTAAATTCTTCCCTAAAATACCTCTATGCACTACAGCTTTGCACTAATGAAACTCCCAATCTCATGAAGACTAAAAGGTTACTCCTTGAGCCAGTACGCACATGACTCCAGTAAACCAGTAGGTCATTCCCCATGGAGACAAAAACAAAGCAAGCGTCGACTTGTGTTTTTATCTCAACGCTGCCAATTAATTCCCTTCTTTGCTAAGATTATATGTAAACATTTCAATGGTCTCTGTGCGTGACTCTGTTTACCAATTGACTGAATCCATTTAAGTGTGAAAGGCTCCAAAAAGCCAACCCCAACCCTCATTTGAAAATGCCATTTGTGGCATCTGTTCTCTTTTGTGTAGTCAGTGCCATCAAACCAGTCCCTTCCCTTTCCCAACCGCCCCCCCCCTGCTTACACACACACTGCAATCTGATACTGTTACCACAGCACAGCATCATTAAATACTAAAGAGCAGACATAAAGAAGGAGAAGATAAAAAGAAAGCAAAACAAAGAGAGAGACAAGGAAATTGTCAGTAAACAATAAATTCCCCTCCACAGTCAGAGCCAAGTCAGAAGGTGAAACTTCTAAAAAGCACAGGTTTCCCCCCCTGTCTCACAACATAACACAGCTACAGGGCTTTACTGTGATCTGCCAAAAATATAACACAAATAAAATTCCTTTGGCCAATATCAAACAAAAAAAAGAACACTGGTATGAGTGATCAGGGTGAACCATTTTATTAGTCAAAATGATTAGAAACAAAAAAGTGATCTCAATGAAACCTATAGATACCTAGGGCCAAGTTAAAAGTGTGCTGTTCATGAACAATGGATTTATCTTAGTTTTTCAATTTCATTTAAATTTAGCATTCTGGTTCGCATTATTTCTTTAAAAAGGTTTAGGTCTCAAGGCAAAAAAATGATCCAGACATGGGATACTTGTCTGACTGGATGACTATGCTGCGCTAGCTCAGCTTCTCCAAACACAGACATGGAAGCTCCCTTAGTCAAACTGACTCCAGCTACAATACAGCCTACACCCAGCTGGCAAGTTTGTACACAGGCAATTTTATTGCCAACACCCACACACCATTAGCCTCTAAATATATAGTGACTTGGGTGTGACGAAAACATCAGAGCACTACCCATTAACATGGAGCCTCACTTCCCACCATGATAGAACACTGGAATTGCATCTAAAATGAAACTCATACCAATGCATCTGGTATTACGGGTTTATGAGTAATAAGAGATCTTGGAGTTTAAAAGTAAAACCTCTAAAATGGTTGTTAAAATTAAAGGAATGCAATGACTGCACTCAGAAAACTGTGAGTGTGTTTCCATAAATGCACTCCCAAATCCCTTCTCAAGTTTACAATTCTCTCAACGACTCAAATGGAAAAGTGAGTCAAATCCACATCACACACAACCAAATGGCTTTCGGAGGCCATAGCAGACCAAAAATATTTCTGTGATTTGCACAGAGGTGCAACTGACCGCACGAATTAGGTTAAAGTAAACTGGGGCAAAATTCAACACTGATGCTGAATGTCTCTTATTACATAAATGTAGAAGAATTAAGTTATAATTTCCAACTTAAAATACACTAATATATATTTAATTAATTGTATTTAAGTAAAAGGGAAGATTTCACACAACAGGTGTGGAGAAAACACCATATTTCCCCCTCATAAATATAATTTAAAAACTCTACAACTTAAAACACCAGCACATTTAGGTCAGCTCCAACAGTCACCTTTGTAAGCGTAAACGAATGGGTCTGGTCTCCTGCGGCGGAGGCACGCGTCCGCAACACCTCTGCCTTCTGTCTGGCAGCCCTGACGGCGTGCCTCTTTGGACAGAAGCCAAGACAGCATTATGTTGCCAAGTGTCTGTTCCAAGAAAACATCACGAGCCAGGAACAACAGAGGAAAGTGAGAACGCAGGGAGAAAAGAGAGAATGAATGAAAGAGAGAATGAAATTCCCAGTCTGCTGGGCGAACAGCCAGAACTCCATACATTGAGGGTTTTAAGGACAGAACCAGTCAACTGAACTGAAACATCAGCATCATACACAACCTTGTTCACAGTAGAAGATTAACAGTGTGAACATAGAAAACAAAACTCAGAAAAAGAAAATGAAGCAACGGTGAAAAAAGATGGAGAACAGCTTACTATGTAGATTATTTTAAGGAATATACTGTGCATACTGGTTCACTCAGGGCCTTAAGCCTGGTGCCACGAGGCTACAGCAGGAAACATCTCAAATTCAGTAGCAACCTTTTTCAAAATAGCATCAAAGATCAGACTTGCAAATGAGTGCAACAAAAAGATCTAGGAATGCACTTATTATACAGGAGTTATATGGCTGTCAGCGGATAGTTGCTTATCACATTTTGGCATCATAGCTGTTTATATTCAGACAGTAAATCAGACGGTACTTAATCAGGCGATACTTAAGTCCGAGATGGAATTTAGCATATTTATTCATCATTGAAAGAGGTGATCGATTTATTTATGTGTGACATTTTCTGCAATGACAATCCAGATAACTGAAGTCCTAATTTGTGCAATCCATAAAACATTTATACATTCCATCTTGGTAAACATACATCAGAATCTATAGCTATATAGTAAACACTTATAACCCTACTGAACCAAGAAAATAAGAAATGACACCAGTGAAACACTACGGGACAAACTTGTAGACAAAACTCCAATCAGACTTTCATGCCTGACATGCCAAAAAGCCATTCTTAAAAAAAGTGCATTAGCCTCACTGTGCTGGGGAATTTGATAAGAACAGAAGTGAAATGGACACAACACAAACCTGCTTGATTGAGTCATCAAAGCTCCAGTCAGACAGGCCATTTGGTGTTGTGAACGAGTGCCGTTCAGTGGGAGATGGGCTGTCTTCTGGTTCGTCTTTCACCTTGGGCGGGGGTGACCGGGCCCGCTTTTTCGCAGCCGAGGGAGAGGCAGCGTAGACGGGGAAAGGGTATGAAGAAACTCCCACACCAGCCTGCTGGAGGGCTAGACTCTGCTTCCTTAGAAACTCTAAAACATCATTTTCCTCCTCCTCACTTCCTTCC
>JBBMFX010000122.1:10243580-10258749 GCA_037832545.1 Rhabdalestes septentrionalis
CAACACTGCACGGCCCGAGCATGCGCACAGTGCGCCGCCGGGTCACGAGACCCCCATCTGACTGAGAGCACACCGCGCATGCACACAGCGGCGCGGTGTGCACGAGGAGCGCAGTGCGAGAAGATGGAAGTTCGAGTTCTAGAAAGACTGAAACATGTAGCTTTTCTCAAATTAATCATGCGATTTCTGATAGATATGTTTGTTTTTCGGTTCCGCCCTATTTTGTTCTGTTCAATTCTAATCGATTCTGCTCTATTGTACTGAATTCTATTCCATTCTGTAATACTTTATTGTATTATAGTTTGTGTTATTGTATTTTATTTTGCTCCGTTGTACTGTTATCTATTCTATTCCGTTGTCCTGGGTTGTATTCTGTTCCATTTTATCCCATTCTCTTCTCTTCTATTCTATTCACTTTTATTCTATTCTATTCAATTCTATTATTTTCTGTTCTACTGCATTGTATTATATGCTGCTGTATTATGCTCTGTTCTACTCCATCGTTTCTAATCTGTACAATTCTGATTGATTCTGTTCCATTCCATTTCATTTTATTCTATTATATTCTATTATATTTTATTCTATTCTATTCTATTTTTTATGCTATACTGTATTGTATTGTATTGTATTCTGTTCCGTTCTGTTTTACTCCTTTGTGTGCTATTATATACAGCTCTGTCTTTTTCTGTCTATTCTATTCTGTTCTGTTGTATTCTAATCTAATCTATTAAATGTAATTTTATTATAGTCTAGTATATCCTCCTGAGAACCGATGAAAAAAAGTTTATTACACTGATTTTCTGTCTATTTGGGCATAAAAAACACCTTAAATTTTATATTTCTTTGAACATATTTTTAAATTTCCCAGCATGTTCACTGTAGAGGACAAGAGGATGATTTCTGTGTGAAAACAAAACTGAATTTAGAAAATAAAATCCAAGAACATGTTCAATTAGAACAAAACAATAAAAATCGGTGTCACTGTTCTGTTGCTTTCTGCTTGCATGGAAACAAAACATGAATTTTTATTCAACAGTGAATTATGAGTTAAGGAACATCCTCTTGATATATTAGGTTTTATAATCCGAAAGGCATGTTTTCATTTTTGGTTATGCAGAGGAACATTTTGCAATTGGTGCACCACATGTATTACTTGCCCTTGCAGTTCTTAGCATGCAAACCCATCACATGACATCACTGGAAAGCAAGCCTAGGATACCTCCACAGAATACAATAGGGCTTCATGGGGAAACTCCAAATACTTAAGGAAGATACGTAAATGAATGGGCCTGGTCTCAGGCTGTTATTATATATTATATATTATATGTTCTATTATATATTCTATTCTATGTTATACTATTATATTGTTTTATATTCTGTTTCACTCTGTTCTGTGTTGTTCTGCTCTGCTCTGGTGTTTTCTGTACTGTTGCACCCCATTATACTTTATTAAATTTTTTTCCATTTGGTTCTGTTTTGTTCTACTTGGTTGTGTTGCATTGTGCTGTGTGTTGTTGTGTTCTGTTTTATTCCAGTTTCCCTTCTTGATATTATGGTTCACATAATATCTCGTCTACAAGTCTCACCAGGCTTTGTTCAATGAAATATACATTTTGTTCAGCGTCTTAAACGTGACCAATTTCTCAATGAACATTACTCATGCAGTAAACAGAGATGCAGAGAGATGTATGAGGCTGTAGGGAACACAAAGCAAGGTAGCCATAGTGGCTGAGAAGAGGAGAGGCACACAGCCTGCTAACAGCCTAACTTGTCCTGACTTATCAGTGTCTTATGCTGCTTCAAGCTCAACCATAACTGAGCTCTCATGTGACTAGGAAAGAAATGATTTTAATCTCTGACTTAACATTTCCTCTTCATTTCTCTACCTTAAGTGAAAATGTAATTAGTGAACAGTTGGTAGTAAAGGGTAAACTAAAATGGAGCAGCATGTTGGTAGAAATATATTCTAAATTTCTGTGTGAGGTGTCAGTACTAGTTCATTTTGGTAATGTGTGTGTGTATGTGTGTGGTATGGAAATCCAAATGTGTGTTTTAATGATATTTCTATGATAGATATATAAAAATATACTATGATAGATATATAAATCCCTAATGTGTGATTCTAGTGTGAGCTATTCTGGCACTATATGCATACATGAACCTAAAATGTGGTGAACACATGGTCAAAATGAGGAAGATATTTTCAGTGAGTGATGATGTGTCGATGTAGTTCATTAGAACAGCAGGTGAGAAGGAGGCGTTGATGCCAGTACAGAGCTGGAGGAGGACCAGGTAGAACTAGAGGACTCATTGTGAATTTGACACTTGTTGAAAGCACAGAACAAATCTGCTTTGTGAGCATGCAGCTGACATCATGGATATGTTTAGCACTTGCATTCTCATACTTGTGCGCCACTCTAGCTGCAGAAAGGAACTAAATCTCCCTTGACACGGACAGGCACCAACCTCTCTGTGAAAGCAATACACTCATATAGTGTAAGTATAGCACAACACAACACACAAATGACACTGATAACAGGAGCAATCCACCTTTATGTATGATAGCATGATATCATGTTTTGTGAGCAATGCACAAATCACAGCATTTGCATAACTGCAGTTGTCAAGGGGAGTATTACATACCAGTAATAGGAGACCAGTACAAGTGCCTAGTTGGGTGCTTCCCTGTTCTAATACACCCACTTAACTGTGACCATCATCAATCATCAAACTTTCCTGGAAAATCAACCCGTTCAGAATTGGAAAGACCAACTTTAACAAAGTGATATCAATACAGCTTTATACTGTAGGTTCACACTACAATGCAGATGTTTTCATTTGATTTCTTATTCTAATTTTGGGATGAGCTGCAAGGCCAAGTCAGTCCAACAACATAAATCACCAACCAAAGCAGGGCCTTTACTTTGGAAACAACAATGCTTTTGCTTTGGGTCTGCAGCTGGTTCAGTTACTCCTCTTCTTACAGTTGATCAGCCACGACAAGTCTGACAAATTTGCTTCTTCATTTTTGCGCTGGAGCCATAGATTAAATGTAGTGAAAAAGTACTATATTAGCCTCTTGGCTTTGCTGCAAAACTGAATAAACAAACTCAGAATACAAAACATGGCTGACTGCATTTCGGGTTAAAGGAGAATAATACTTTTTAAATCCTTCTTTTAACATTCTGGGAGCAAACAAAAGCAGATTTTCGTCATACACTCTGTGCATTGTCATTTATTTGCAAGCATTCATGGCCAGGCTTTTGATAGGTCAGGTCATCAGTGCCCTGCAGCGCTGCAGATGCCAGAGGCTGTGTGATTGCATTTGCTCCTGCTAATTATAGAAGCTTCACCATGATTTTCTTTAATCTAAGTGTGGGGTTCCTTTGCACTCCATTCAGCTTCACTATACACTCCATCCAACTACATTATCCAACTTCATGTCTTCAGAATGGACTTAATTACTTTTGATAGTGGAGAAGTGATCTAGTTTGTCAGTCTGGGTGGAAGAATAATAGGTATAAGAAATGTACTTTTTATTTCTCAAACAGAAAATAGTAAACAAATAAGTATTCATAACTATGGGTTAATAAGATAAATGGGACTGGCTTCAAGACAATCACAATAGATCTTAGGTCAAGGACATTGAGTCACTAGGGGAGGAATTATTACAATATCACAGACAAGCTGTGAGAAAAAAAACAGCCACATCACTAAAATTAATCCCTGACTGCTGTAGAATAAACACTTTAATCTCAAATACAGAAACCTGTGGATGTTTATTTAAGTGTGAGTATATGTGCAGTAAAGGATGCACAATCTGCCTGTTTCTAAGACCACTTTTGAATGTAGTCCACTAGATGGAGATGGTGTTCCTCCAAGATATGTAAATCAATTGATATCAGTAGCAGCAAAAATGAGAGGAGATTAATGATATATTGGTCTGTACCACATGGATAAAACAATCACTGTACCAGAAATGATATAAAAGACATCACAAAATCATAGAATTTTTCTTCTGTTTATATTTAAATCCAGTATATGTGACTGAGTGTTGTTGATGTGCCATCACAAATCACTTACAATGTATATCATACTTATGTGAACAAACACTACTCATATGCTCATAACACTTACTCAGGTGAAATTTGAGTGAGTTTTCATACCAAAACCCATTATGATCCATACTAATATGACTAATATGACCAAAACCCATTACGATCCATACTAATATGACCAATTTCTACATTAATTAAACAATAACTGTACCAGAAATAATATAATAATATATAGCACATGTCACAATATCTTATAAATATTTTCTGTTTATATTTAGATCCAGTATATGTGACAGTGTTTTTGATGTGCCATCACAAATCACCTACAGTGTATATCATACGTAAATGGTCAAACACTACTTGAGTGGGTTTATGTACCCAAACCCAATATGATCCATACTTTTCACTTTATAAATCTAATGAACAGAAGACCGCAATACAGCAAGTGTTGTGTCATGGAGAGCTTGCAAAATTATATATCATGCTTTAATAGTTAAAGATGGATTGTTCCTGTTATCAGTGTAACTTCATTGTATTATATGAGTATTATTTGAATGTATTGCTTTCACAGAGAGGTCATATATGTGTGTGTGTGTGTGTGTGTGTGTGTGTGTGTGTGTGTGTGTGTGTGGTGTGTGTGTGTGTGTGTGTGTGTGTGTGTGTGCGTGTGTGTGTGTGTTTAAAATGATAAACATATAATTAAACAGTGAATGCTATTTTGGACAAATAATGAAGTATTTTGGTAATAACAGTTGTTAAAGAAAACTTAACTATGCACAGTTAAGAGAAATCTATAGACATTCATTTACGCAACAAGTTTACCACCAGCACTTACAAGGTCTTGCACTGACCTCCAAATAACTCCTGTCCATCCCCTAATTGAATATGTTTAGCTCTTGCACTCTTACATCTCTAAGTACAATATAAGTACAATATTAGCACAACACACAAAATACACTGAAATTACACTAATAACAGGAGCAATCCACATTATTAAAGCATGATACAACATTCTGCAAGCAATCCACAAATCAGAGAAGGCAATTGTGTAACACTATTCATTAATGATGTATAGTGTAGTTATCAAGGGGAGTATTACATTTCAGTAATAGGAAACCTAGAAAACCCTTTTAACCCATAACCGCCATACAATTCTCCAGCAAACCCTAAAAGGCTTCCATTCCTAGCAGGATAATTTTAGGACCTTAGGCTTGGGATCACCTTAGGCTGCACAAAATACCTAAATGAATAATGATCAATAATTACAATACTCATATTTCAGAACAATGTTTCTTATTCATTCATTATTCTGGCAAACAATTTTCTTTTCCTGGTTTAGAAATTTGTCCAGTGTCTCTAAAATATTCTCAGAATCTCAGATGTGGAACAGGCTGTGCCTTTAAAGTCATGTGATCTTTCTTGTCTTTCAGCCATCATCCTGTAATGCTGTCTCTTGCAGTGTCAGCATGTTTTCAGCATGTCAAATAACATTTTAATTAAAATGCAAAGACAATAATAATATAAAAAACCTTATACTTGCAAAGCACAAATGTAAGGACGAGTAAAAGAGCAGTGCAGTGTTGTTGGACTGCAATATAGCATGCTGTCAGTACTGCAAATGCTGACTTAAATGAAATAATCTGACATTATATTACATTTACAAAATTGGAAAATTTGCCTTGCATCTGACATGATCTTCATTACTTTCCTACTGTAGCCTTCCACTCTTAATAATACCTACACATTAACTATTTTAATCCAATTGCCTCACTTAAGGCGAATAAGTAAAAGTATCATACTTTAATATCCAAACATTATTTCACTCCAAAGAATTATAATTATAATAATTTTTTATTATAGTTATTATGGCTGATCCAACTTATTTACATGTCCATGTTCACCTTAATTCAAGCAACTGAACTAATTTGGTTCATTTATATATATAAAGATGTGTGTGTGCGTGTGTGTTCAAAATTATAAACATATAATTAAACACTGTTGTTTTGGACAAGTAATTAAGTAATCTGGTCATTTACAGTCGTTCAAGAACACTGAACTACTGCCTTGGGCATGCACAAAGTTAAGAGAAATATATACACATTCATTTACGCAACAAGTTTACCACAAGCACTTACAAGGTCCTACTCTGATCTCCAAATAACGGAGCTCCCGTCCGACCGCTGACTGACATGTCACATGCCGGTCTGTGAGTTGTCTGACGAGGCCTCATAACACATTTAACCTTGAGCGTATCATTCCAACAGATGAATCCAATATAACTATTTTCGTAATGCACTGCTTTATTTTATGTCAAGTTATCTTACTGCAACTGAAACGTTTTAAAGGATAGTGGAATACATGCATGCTGGGCACTAATTTTTGTTGCATTAAACGGTGCACATAGTTCTATCGGAGGTACACAGCCTAGCTCCTCTCCAGGAAGTAGTGCCGGTCAGTTTAGGGATTATTTAGGCTGGCGCCCGGAGCGGGGACGCACGCGCACGTCTCACTATCACTCGTCGGTACGGTAAGTAAATAACAATTACAGCGTGTTCTTACTTCAACTAACTACATATAACCTGCCGTCACGGGCACAACACGTTTCACCTCAGCTCCTGAATGCTTTAACATTTAAGACAGGTGTTACACCAATATGGATTCATTGGAGTTACACTAATAAAACTGTGGTATGATTGTAGGTTTACTGTGCATGTCACCGTGGAAAATGAATAGGAACAGAACATAGCATTGCAAATATAATGTCCAGTCATTCAGATTTAATCTTAAGACAGTGATTCATTATTAAAATAAGAAAATCACAGTTAAATGTTTCAGATGTATCATACATGCTATCGGTAGAGACTTTAAATTCTGTAGTGTCTTCCTTAGTATTGACTGTTAGTTATGCTAATATATTTCTCAGTGTGATGTGAATCTTTTAAACCACAACATTAAACATTAGACAGTTTGACATTTAGGCATTTACATTAAAAAAAACATTTGTAGTATGTCATGCCTTGGTTGTATTAATGGCATGTTCTTTCCGTAATTGTATCTTACAGTATATTAAGCTGTGACAGGTGACATTTCTAATTTATCATGAGGTAGACACTGCAGAAATCATTATAATCTTTTCTGATGCTTTGGAGAGAAAATTAACCTCACCTGTTGACAAAATAATATTTGTTATGAAATAATAGAGCATGTATATGTTGTCTGTTTGTATGAGAGAGTGAGTATATGTGCAGTCATGCATTTAAACACACTCCCTGTCGATTTCCCCCCTGTTTACATAGTACTGCCACTGCCCTCTTGTTACTTCAGTGCCAGGTTATTCAGTTTGCTTCAGTTATGATCAAAGAATGCCATAGACTGTACTATCATGTGTTAAGATATTTCTATCCCACCAGGTGCTGAGGGGTTTCCGATTCAACTGGCCACAAACTTCTAGGCATGCAGTTTTGCTAGGGTGTTGCATGAGATCATAGCTGTTCTATGATTCAGTTAAATCAATGATATAACATTTAGCTAATATGATTTTAATTTAACTTCAAATCAGTTTTAGTCAAAAGATTTTCCTCATTCTAAACTGGAAATGGCTGCAGGATGGAAATGTAATGACTCTCATGAATATTTTTAAGCATTTATTATCAACTCATTTATTAAAAATACTTTTAACACAAGACAAATGGGAGCTGTGTTGGCCATTTCAGTTTGCCTCTTGTTTTGACAGTGACAATGTACACAATGTTACATTTGAAGCAAAACATGATTGCGTCAGATAACAGGTCATTTTAGGTCGAGGAACAATGAATGTAAATAAGGCTAATTATGCTCACTTTGTAGTGAAACAAGCAGTTGGTGTGTATTTTTTAAGTGTTGACAACATCTGGACATGCTCATTGAAGCACATTGAGCTGTATCATAATTTTAAACAATAAATATGATCCTATTACATGTCTTTACATTGAAGTATTCAGAAATAGAATTGTCGTAGGTTTTGTTTGCCATTAGGTACACTCATCCCGATTTTCTACCTCCTTTTTCTTCCAGGACTGTTCCAGCAGACACAGCTCCAAACATGTCAAAGTCTAAAAGCTCAGGTTCCTCCATCATCCACACCCAGCAGCTCCAGGCTGCGATGGCCGATACCTTACTGGAGCACTTGTGCCTGCTGGACATCGACTCTGAGCCCACAGTGTCCCGCAACACTGGCATTATTTGTACCATTGGTCAGTGTTCACCTGCAACTTAATTACAGTTATTAACCTTTTCCATGCAAATACATTTTCTCATAATAGATTATTAAGATTTACCTAGCCTGCTAGCTTTTGATTCATATGATGTGGGTTCCAGAGCACATATTTTGTCCATGTCAAACATAGTGAACACAGGTTTGTTGGCTTCGTGTCTTCCTTCAGGCCCGGCCTCTCGCTCTGTGGAGAAGCTGAGGGAGATGATCAAAGCTGGCATGAACATTGCACGTCTGAACTTCTCTCACGGAACTCACGAGGTTGGTGCAGTCAGGAAATTAATTCAAGTTCTATAGCTCATTACAAAAAAACAGTTACATATTCTAATCTCTTTAGGCTGCACTTCAAAGCTTTACTTTTCATTTTCAGTTCGGTTAAAAGTATTAGTCTAAGCATTTTTTACCACAAACAAGATCAGAAACCTGGGACCAGCCCCTCTGAAGTAGAGCCGCCTTCATTGTGACATTTCTCCTCCACCTCTAGAAATGTCAGTGCCTGTAAATTGATCTGCTTTCCCACCGTCTGACCTGCGAGCAACTTACAGTGCCTTTACTCTCCAGAATAGTATGCAGGACTCAGACTTCAGATTGGACTGTAGTGTAGAGTTCTGGCCTGTTGCTTTTAAAAGCCGTGACTTTTGCTGTTTTTACATTTCTTAACTGCCTTCACGCGATACTTTTGGTATTTCAGTTCAAGGGCCTGGAAAGGTCAAGAGCACTCATTATCTCATCTTCTTTGTCTCACCATTTGTTTCTCCCATTTCACTTGGTCAACACCTGTTCAAAGAGAAAGTGATTTAAACCAATTTTATTCATGTATTCTTCATTTATCGGTTTTGTTGACTCCTGAAAGGTAAATCACGCAAAACTAAACTTTAAAAATCTGAAATTCAGTGTAATGCATTGATTAGGAGGAATAGCAAGTCTTAAACTGGTGGAAAATTATGTGCTTCAGGTTCTGCAAGTATATACTATGACATACTGTATGTATATTACTTATCTATCTTAACAGTGAAAGCTAGAGGGTTAAACACCATTTGCTCTTAAAACAAAGGGGAAACAGAAATGTATTATAGTGAAAACTAATGACGATTAGGACTTTGTGTCCTAGGCATGGATATGTGCTTTGCAGCTCATTTGGTAACAGAGAGCTATAATAAATCTCTGCTAGTGTGGGGGTCAGCTGGGCAGATATTAATAGCATAGGAAAATGACCTTTGCAGACAAACTTGACTGCTACACATGTATTGCCAAGATCAATTTCTCCTCTGATTTGGGACAGAGAAGATCATGGTCAGTCTAGCCCAGATCACCTATAGACCACCGTCAAATCTAATTAAACTTTATTTTCATCTCAACCATATCCAAGTATAAAGAGAGACGGAATGGCGAAGCTTAGGTTCCACAGTGTACATGAATTATAACGGACATTAGTCATTGTAAACATAACAACGTATAAAATAGCGAAAGGTTGAAATTGAGCTCACTGTGCATGTAAGTAAGACGAAAATGTGCAATGGTTGAAGGAATGTGTAAATAGGATGACCCAGAATAGCCAGTATAAACAGTGTAGTGGTATAAAATGGGGTGCGACAAGGGAAATTGCAGCCTGAGTGTACATTCTTAAAGGTTTGTGCATTCCTTAAGAGTTGTGCAAATATTACAGACAATATGACCAGTATATAGACAACATAAGGATACACAGTATAACAGTATGACCAAGGATAAATAGCAGCTGAAGCGCTGCTTGTTTTTGTGCATTCTAAAAATTGTGCAAGCAGTATGAACAGTATGGATATTTTAAACAGGATACACACTGTAGCAGTATCAGCTAGTAAAATAAGCAGGTTTGGGTTATGTTTGACTTGAGGTTTGCATGAATGAATGGTCATTGTAAATGGTCAGTGTAAACAGTTTGTAGGGGGGAATGGGCTGTGAGAGGGGTCCCAGGGGGCAGCATGGTGTTGAGGAGATTGACAGCCTTGGTGTTGAAACTGTGAAACTGTCCCACAGCCTGGCAGATCTGGCTCTGATGCTACAATATCTCCTCGTTGATGGCAGTAGTGTGAATAGACTGTGTGAGGGGTAGGAATGTCTCCTCTAGTGAGGGTAGAGGCACCCCAATAAAGTTCTGTGCTGTCCGCTCCACCCGCAGACATTGCGGTCAGACATGTTGCAGTTGCTGTACCAGGTGCTGTTGCAGCTGGTCAGAACACTTTTGATGGTCCCTCTGAAGAATGTGGCGGGGATGGGATGTGGAATTCTTGCTCGTTTAATCCGAAAGTAAAGTCTTTACTGGTTTTTCTTTGTTAGGGAGGTGGTGTTTCTTGTCCATCTAAGGTCAGTCATGTGCACACCGAGGTGCTCTTAAAAATCTCCTCAGCAGACCCATTGATGTTAAGTGGGGTGTGGGTTGGACTCTTGATTTCCTGAAGTCCACAATTATCTGTTTCGTCTTGTCGACATTAAGAGAGAGATTATTGTCCCTGCCCCACACTGAGAGATGCTTCACCTCCTCTCTGTAAGCTGACCCATCACTGCTGCTTAGCAGCCCCAGCACAGTCGTGTCGTCAGCTTACTTGGTGATGTGGTCTGTGTTGTGTGTGGTTATGCAGTCGCGTGTCAGTAGGGTGAAGAGAAGCACACTGAGCACATAGCCCAGCGGCGTGCCAGTGCTCAGTGTGATGTGTTGGAGGTGTTGCAGCACATCTGTACTGACTGGGGCCTCTCTGTCAGGAAATCTAGGATACAGTTGCGAGAGTGGTGTTCAGACCCAGTCCGTTCAGTTTCACAACCAGCCTTTGGGGATAATTGTGTTGAAGACTGATTACATTTACATTTATATTTACGGCATTTAGCGGATGCCTTTATCCAAAGCGACTTCCATTCCTAACTACAGGGGACAGCCTCCCTGGAGCAACTTGGGGTTAAGGGTCTTGCTCAGGAACCCAGTGGTGGTGCTGGAGGTAGGATTCAAACCCAGGAATTAGTATCCAGAGGCAAGTATCATACCCACTGAGGCAACTCCACCCCAAATTATGATTAAAGTCTATGAACAGCATTCTGACATATGTCCAGGTGTATCTTGCTTGTTAAGGTGCATCAAGTATAATAGGACTTCGTGATGGGTGCCACAGGATGGTAGTCATTCAGATACATCAGTGATGACTTCTTTGGGACTGAGATGATGATGGTGGATTTGAAACATGCTGGGATGGGAAGGATATGTTGAAGATGTCTGTGAGGACATCAGCCAGTTGGTAGGCGCGTTCCTGAAGCATGCAGCAAGGTATGATGTTGAGCCCTGCAACTTTGCTTGGGTCGACTTGTGACAGGGTTCTCCTCACGTCAGCTGTGGGAAGACAGAGCACCAACTCACTGGAGGGAAATCGTGCAAAGAAATAATTCAGCTTGTCTGGGAGGGAGGCATAACTGTCACTGCTGTGCGGATGGGATTTGTTGTCTGTGACTGCTTGAATTCCCTGCCACATATGATGTGTGTCTTAGGTACAACTTATGTGTTTATTGATCCTGGTGCATATGTATAGTATGTATATGTATAGTATGGGACAGTTTGACTCTGGTTGCCCTGAGCACAGCTTTGTCTCCAGATCTGAAGGCTTCCTCTCTGCTCTTTTGTTCAGCGTTTGTACACCTGTTGTATTCATGCTGTCATTCATTCCTGATATTTCTGATTTAAACTCAGACTCTGGACTGGTAACAGAAGTTATTTATAGACTGAACAGTTAAAGCAACAGGGGAGAGTAGACAAATGTGCTTAGTGCAAATGTGCTCTCACATATCAGTAATAAATATGTTGCCTTCTAAAGAACTTGAGGCATCTAGCTTGTCACATCGAGACAAAGTCGTTGCAGGGATTACTGTAAATTATGTAATGACAGCTATAGCTTCTTGATGGATTGTTTTTTAATATTAAATCATATATTCCTGGCTTTGCAAATGGCCAGTATAGGACAGTGTAGTCAGAAATATATATAAAAAAGACTAATAGTTGTTGGCACCTGGTTTTGCATTTCAGTGCGATGCTCTTCTCTGTTCCTCAGTACCATGCTGAAACCATCAAGAATGTGCGTGAAGCCACTGAGAGCTTTGGACCTGGGAGCCTTGAGTACAGACCAATTGCCATTGCACTGGACACCAAAGGTCCTGAGATCAGGACCGGACTCATCAAGGGCGTGAGTGTTTCTTTCAGCTCTTAGCACCCACCTCTAGCCATAACAGTTTTCCTGTCAGTTGAGTGGCTTATCATTATTACTGACTTCCTACATTTTACTTTAATCACATGTTTTTTGTTTATATGATAAACATGATGGTGATGGTAATCATCATGGTTTCCACTGTGAGTATTTAAAGAAAAGGATGGAATGGATTAGAATGAAAAAAAGTGGAATGAAAAGAATGAAAATAGTCGGTATACATTTATTGTGCAGCCTATATGCCCACCTACACCCCTGACCAGACACTGAGGATGTGAGTTTTTCTTTTAGTCTTTACCCACCACCTCAAGTCCTTGAAGTACCTCTTGTATCCCCTCAGCTTTTTGAATTATAATTATTACTAACACAATATTGCTCATACAAACATTCCAGTTTAAAGATAGCTGTAATAAAGGAGTTGATTCAAAAGTAGTACAGGATTTGCGGTTCTGTTCTTCAGATCTCTGTACATTTTATGTTTCCTTCTCTAGAGCGGTACAGAGGAAGTGAAGCTGAACAAGGGTGAGAAAATCAAGCTGACACTGGATGACAAATTCCAGGACAACTGTGATGAGAAAAATCTGTGGTTGGATTACAAGAATATCACCAAGGTGGTTCAGCAGGGCAGCAAGGTCTACATTGATGATGGCCTCATTTCTCTCAAGGTTGTGGAAATTGGTAGGTGTTGTTAGCCAAAGAATGTGATGCCAAAGGAATGAGATGCTGAATGAGCTTAAAATATCTCCTAGTAATAAGATTAGGAATTGAGCGTGGATGGACTTTGTTCCTGGCTTTCTGCGATTTTCTCTCTGTGTAAAATGGCCTTGTTGCAGGTGGCGACTACTTGACCTGTGAAATTGAGAATGGTGGTATGCTGGGCAGTAAGAAAGGTGTGAACCTGCCCGGTGCCAGCACTGACCTGCCCGCCGTGTCAGATAAGGACATCCAGGACCTGCAGTTTGGTGTGGAACAGGGAGTGGACATGGTGTTCGCCTCCTTCATCCGTAAGGCTGCTGACATACAAGCTGTCAGGAAAGTGCTAGGAGAAAAGGGCAAGGAAATCAGGATCATCAGCAAACTAGAGAACCACGAGGGAGTGCGCAGGTGAGCATTAGTGCCTTCTTGGCATTGTCCCATTGAGAGTTTTTTTGCATTCATCCTCTGACAACAGAATAACAAAATAATGTAAAAAGTGTTCGTTTTTGTGTTGTTGATCTGAGTAAGATTTATTTTTTTATATCTGTTTCCCCAGGTTTGATGAGATTCTGGAGGCTAGTGACGGTATCATGGTAGCTCGTGGAGACATGGGTATCGAGATCCCAACAGAAAAGGTCTTTCTGGCTCAGAAGATGATGATTAGCCGCTGCAACAGGATTGGCAAACCAATCACTTGTGCCACACAGGTGAACATGTTTGGATTATTAAATAAAATTAGAAGATCTAAGTTTTTTAATTTTTTAAATATTCCACTTTTTAACCGGCTATCTGGTCGTTCTGCATTTCAGATGTTGGAGAGCATGATTAAGAAACCACGTCCCACCCGTGCTGAAAGCAGTGATGTTGCCAATGCTGTGCTGGATGGTGCTGACTGTATCATGCTCAGCGGAGAGACGGCCAAGGGAGAGTACCCTGTGGAGTCAGTGAGAACACAGCACCTGGTAAGTGCGATCATGTCTCTGTTACACGGAGCCTGTCTGCAACACGATCAATTTACTAATGAACTTAGTACCGATTTTAGAAAGACCAGATTTGAATGTAGCAACAGTTATTTCTAAAACTGGGAAATTGCCATTTCTATTTTTTCTCATTCTATTTTTTTCTCATTTCAACATAATACAAAGCTAAGAATTGTTGTGAATAACATAAAAGGCTATTGCCAGTCCAGAACTTCTACTAACTGCTCATGTTCCTCATTTTTTGTTGTATGTGTGTCTATCTTGCTGCCTCTTCTATCTGTCCATGCCTTGTCCTCTTATCAGTGTGTCTTCCTGTCCTCTGTGGAACATGTGCTCAGACTGTCCGTTAGGCAGAGGTGCTACTGACCTCGCATGCTTTAAGGAGCTACCACAAAACAGGCCCCACCACACCGAGTGCTTCACTCACAGCCTGGCACGCTATCAAAGGTTTTTCTTCATTTGCCACAACTACCAGTATAAACATGACAAGAAATGTGACTGTAGGCTTGCATATATTTACCTGTACAAATCATCTCATATAATAGAACAGCCATGCTGCATACAGAGAAAGCTGCGTTTCTTAAATGAAGAGCCATGAAGATGAAACCAAAAGTGTCACTCCGTCATACATATCACATTCTAATCACCTCCTCTGTTCTCATGGTGTGTGTGTTTATTCAGATTGCCCGTGAGGCCGAGGCAGCCATGTTCCACAGGCAGGTGTTTGAGGAGCTGCGACGCACCACCCATTTGACCCGTGACCCCTGCGAGTCTGTGGCCATTGGAGCTGTGGAAGCTTCCTTCAAGTGCTGTGCCAGCGCCATTATTGTTCTCACCAAATCTGGCAGGTACTCACAAAATGCAGTGTATTCATTAGCACACATACACAAAGAATAAATGTTTTTTTTAAAAACGATCTCCTGTTAATGTTCAGTGTATATATGTATATATAATCACACACACACA
>JBBMFX010000122.1:10263637-10277987 GCA_037832545.1 Rhabdalestes septentrionalis
GAGAGAGAAAGAGAGAGAGAGAAAGAGAGAGAGAGAGAGAGAGAGAGAGAGAGAATGAGAATAAGAGACAAACTGAATGACAGAACAAGATAAAAACAGTGAGAAAGAAAACAGTGAGTAAGAAACAAAGATAGAAAATATAGAAAAACAAAAATGAGAGATAAACAAAGGAGAAAGAAAGAATAAGAAAGAGTAAAATAAACAGGGAAGAGATAAAGAGCACAACAAAAAGAGAAAAACAAAACATATTATAAGGAAGAAAACAGAACTGACTTAATGATGAGAACACAAAATTTTAATTCTTACCATTCTTCAGTTTTTAAACACATGTAAATAAATCAACTTTACTTAGCATGTGGAATGATATAATCATATAGGTTTATGTAATTCATCTGTTTTTTAATTAACATTTATCATAATGTTCTATCATTGCCATTAGGTGTGTAAACTGCAGCAGAGACAAAAAAAATTCAAAATGAATTCTGATGCAAATCAGAGATGATCTCTTCCATATGACCTTGATTAAAGCTAGTCTGGAATGAAACGGTAAAAAATCAATGTAGTTATAGCCATTAATGCAGCTAATATACCATTAATAAGGTTAAACCTTCTAAAGAGAAAAAAAAATAGATGCACATAATCCCCCAAAATATTGCACAAAATAACATACACAGAAATTCTCTCTCTTTCTCCCTCAAAAGCACACACACACACACACACACACACACACACACACACACACACACACACTCACACACACACAGACAAACAATGATGCACACATAATGAGGAGTAGTATTTCAGTTAAATGCCGTAATCTCTAGCAGTGACACACAGGCTCTTTGATGCTGGAATAGTTAAACCATGAATATGCAATATTCCACTTCCCTACATTTGCATTTCCCATTTAGTCATCCGAATGGAAATGTGGGGACTTGAGGTAGTGTAAAAGGTAATCATAGTCTGAATACTACAACGAAACTATGCTTTTCAAATGCAAAATGCAGAAGAGTCTTAAATATATAAAGCAAAATTGATTGCTTTGAGTTCTCAATGACATACACCTTTCTTACAACACCTGGTGCAAAAACAAGATAAACAAACAAACTAATAAAGAAACACATTCATGAAGATATAAATAATTTAACAGAAATAAAACTTAAAAAGAAGAATGAATTATCTCCAACTGAGATTCCTTAAAGCCTTGTAGGCTGAGGATCATCTGCACCATTAGAACATGTTCAGATGACACTGAGCATCACAAGGTTTTTGTAACACTCAGCATTTGCATGGGAAAAGTCATTATAAACTTGTACATAGTTAGTCAAAAGGAAGGACACTTTGAAAAACACAATCCCTTCACTCAATACTGTAGCAATTAGACTTGCCAGGTCATGTCAACGTCTAGGCAAATTGACTATGGCTACAACGGCTTTCTATCAACTTCCTGTGAGATACTGTAGGGTCAAAATTATACTTTCTTTATAAATAGCAATGAAATAAATCCTTTACTTACCTAAATCAAAATCAAATAGCGGATAATCAGACAGCAAACTATTTTACAAAATGTGCAAGTAATTCAAATTTTAAAAAAAGGAAAAGAAAAATAATTCTACAACACAAATTTGCAATTGCAATTCAACTTTGGCATACCAAATGGGCGCATATCACTGTGTCCTATTAGTATGTAATCACATTTATGGACCAATATCATTTGTTTGCTAGGAAGATAGCTGCGATGTACAAACCTCTGTGCATGTACAAAATCAAGCATACAGTTTTATTGCTTAGGTACCGCACAAGTACACATAGAAAGCACATACAAAATGATTGCCATACATTCTTTATCTTATCTCTTTTGTTGTGGAAGTGAGGGGATCGTTCCCTGGTCTTTCAGGCTCTAAGGCAGTTTAGTTAAAAAAAGGAAAGGCCATAGATACTGAGCAGTGTGCCTTGGTCAACAAGGAGGTATGGTTGGGGGCAAGGTCTAGTGGGATAATCAGTCTGTGTCTGATAATTAAGATGATGAGAATTAGGTATATGTTGGTGTAATTGTGTGCATTTGTGTGTGTGTGTGTGTGTGTGTGTGTGAGTGTGTGCAACCTGATAAGTGAGATGTGTAATGAATGTTCTTTTACAATGGATGACTTGATGAATTGCAAGGAGTATATTTGCATCTTTCCCCGGCATATTTCCCTCCAATGATAGGGGTGTTTTATTCGTATTTTTTCTAAATTGGTCCAGTAACACCCACCATTCTTTTATTACTGTGATGACTTCATTTTTTGGAAACTGCTATTTGCATATCCCTACAAAATCCCACTGCCAGACATTAGTATTGCAAAAATTGCTAAAAGAACTTGGAAGACACAGTCAGTTTTTTATGCTTCAACTTAGTCACTCTCCTACGCACTCATTCAATTATCAGTCAAATATCTATTCCTCGATTTGGCATCATGAGTTGAAAAGTCATTGCATGGTTATAAATGCAGGTAGACAAAGATCCTCTCCTCAGCCATAAAAGTATTTTTTGTCATTGATAGTTATTACTTGATGATAAAAAAATGCAGTCTGTACAATAGACAAGGGTACAATCCCGTTTCATAAGTTTGATGGAAGTTTGGGGTGTAAGCTTGGCGTCCCTGGACTGGACCTGTCCCTAGACCCAGGGGCTGAGGACCCATTAGAAGAGCCAGTTTGTACTAGCGACACTTTTGAAGTTTGTCTTGATAGGGCCACATGGCCTGGTATCGAATTGTATGGTTTAGTCACTGGAGTGGGGGTCTTGGGGAGACCTGACGATGAAACCAGGTAAGATTGATCAGGGACATGGGAGACCTGCCTTACCAGCTTGGGTCTTTCAAGAGGTCGTGGAGAGGGAATTGATATGGAGATGGTGCTGACGTCCTGAGAGGGGAGATCAACCAGGGACCCGCCCCTTTCTCGTGTTTGAGAGGGTGGTGGACAGAGGGTCTGAGGAAACAGGAGAGAGCTTTGGGATCCCGAAGTACTGGAGGGGTTGCTATGAAGGGGTGTCCTCTTCTTCTGCACCAAGGGACTCAGGGACATAGGGCTCCAGGCTGGTGGGGTACTACATGGGGAGGCATTTCCAGACCCATACTGGGCAAGTGAAGCCAAGGCTGATGGTTCATGGGAAGGCTGAGGGAGATGATCAGGCTGGAGACTGCTCTGAGGGTCCTGAGTCTGGGGCTTTGGGGAAGACTGCTCTAAACGATTATTTGAGTGAAGTGGAGATCCCATAGACGGTGATGAAGCCGTTGTCCTGACTGGCTTGCTAAACTCCTGACTGCATTTGGCTGGAAGAGCTTTGGGCTGAGTGGACTGTAGCTGGGTCAAAATAGGACTAATGGAGTGGGCTATGAGAGGGGTGAGAGTAGAAGCCGGGGGAATGACAAAATGAGCCGCTTCTCCAACTATTGCCCCCTGCTGGAAGAAGCCAGGCAGTGGAGCTGTGATGTTGGAGAAGGAAACTGGAGGAAACTGAGGTTGAGTGTGGAGCTGAGCCACACTGGCCTCTCTAGAAACACGGGGGGTGAGAGGGCTGTGGTGCACGATGGGGGTTTCAGTCATGCTGGACGTGGTGGTGGTGACTGTGGTTGTGGTAGAAGACAGTAGAGAACTGGAAGCAGAAGGTGGGGGAGGTGGAGAGGCTGTTGCAGAACTTTTGGCTCTGAGAGAATCTAGAATAGGGGTTTCCACACCAGAGCCACGCTGAGAACTAGCTCCAGAGGAGGAGCCATCCATTGCACCGGAAGCCATAGTTGGCATAGGGAACCTTTTAAAATGGCCTGGTGGCTCTTTGAGTGAACCTAGTAAGGGCACTGGAGGTCGGAAGAGTGTGTGGGGCAGATGCGGATGGCGAGTGAGGGCAATGGCTACAGAGGTTGTGGCAGCAGCAGCTTGGAGAGGAGCCTGGATTAGAGGAGCCCAGATGACTGGAGTGTGTGAGGAAGGGGTGTGGGCTATGTGGGGGGCTGGAGGAGGCGTCTGCATTAGGTGGGCACAGTGAGCCATGTCCCTGTCGTGCTGCACAATCTGCTGGATGATCTCGTTCTCCTGGTAGTTCAGCACACCTGAGTTGAGATCCCGCTGCACTTTGTGTTGAAGGACTGAGTTTCTTTTTCCTATGATGATAAACAGCAAAAATTGAATTCTTGATTAGCATTATGAAACTGAGCATTACACAGCATTGTAAAACACTATAAAACTTTAAATTGTACATAATTTGTGCTAGATTGAGTTTGGCTTTCCCATTTTACCTTTACAAACATTCAAGCTAATTTGAAGATTATTTCGAACATAACCTGAATTATATAGTGAATAGAATTCACAATAAATTTACAATAACATCTCATAATTAAAGAAAGCTGTATGCTTTTGTAAATTGCACATTCAATTTATAGTAAAATTACAGGCATTCTTTGCTACTAGTGCTATTGAGAAAATAAGATTTATTCCTATGGTCTGCTAAAACAGACTGATTTATTGCTTTAAGTGTCTCATAGAGCAGAGTGAGACATTTCAAAGTGTGTTAATATTGCTGCTGCTCCTCAGCCTTTATGTTTTCTTACATTTAAACAAAGTGTCTGGCAAAATCTTTATAACAACAAGAACAAAAACTACTTTAGATTTAACTTTGCAGCTTCAGGACCATAACAAAGATATTAAAATAAAGAAGCACAAATATTTTTGCTCATGTTCTGCAGTGAACTGACTTGACATTCACCATCTGTTACAGGAAAAAACTCTTTCAAACTGATCAGAGTATGGCACATCACTTGAGGCAGTGATTAGCACTGCTTAGTAACGTTTTAAAGGTACATTCTGCCAAGCACCCATTCTAGGTGAAAACAAAGGCTTTCTAATCGTTAATCACTGTTTCTATGACCAGCAGCTCTCACCAATGCGGTCGAGACGATCGAGAGCTACAGTCTCGAAAGCACGCCGCATCATTGGGTACTCTTCAAGCACTTCATTAAAGTGGTCCACAGACAGGGAGTACAATCGGCAGTACGTCTCCGCCCTCACGCTGGCTGTTCTCCTGCCCCGGGTCAGCAAACAGATCTCTGCACAGGATATTAAATATGTGAACATCAGCAAGATCACGTGACATGAGGACACACAATAATAACTCAATGTTTGACTCAATGAGTATCACACAGTGAGTAAGAAAAACAACTGTGTCCAGAGGCAAAAAAGCAAAGTCATGGAAATGTTTTTTTCCCACCAGCTTTTGGTAAATCCATAATCAGAGCACTAAAATGCCATTTTCAAAGCTTAGAGTTACTAAATCATCATCCATTAAGGCAGGTTACAGAAGACATCACAGGGTAAAAAAAGAACAGAGTAAAATTAAGGAGGATTTCTAAATTGTGGCGTGGGAGGGAGTGTGGAGGGAAGCCTCAGCTGCACAGTACCCATCAGCTCCAACACTCTAATTGGGGTCCTCAGTTAACCTTTGTTTCTAAAGGGTGCAGCGGGTGACTTCTTCACCATCTGTGGTGCTCATCCAAAAAATAAAAGCCTGCAGCCATGAGACTGCAGAGCACGCATGTATGGTACAAAATTAGCTGCTTCTCACAAATGAAAACCTCGGGCTGATTGAACCCTGCAGGCTCCTGATTGATGTTGCTGATTGGTACAAGGTGTACGTTTATGAATAAAACTACAGTAGGGCAATAAATTAGGTGCCTGTGGGCCTTTAGGGCCCTGGAGCAAGATGGAGTGCGGATGTTTGGATAAGATAGGACAGCAGACATGGCCTAAGGGATTACTCTCTCTCTCCATCCGTCATGGCCAGAGTCGTAAACAACAAGCAACCAAGAGCCACTGCAACCAAGAGCCACTGGAGCACACACACCAGCTATCACACAAGGAGGGTGGGGAGGGAGTGGGGGGCAAGAGAGAGAGAGAGAGAGAGAGAGATAGAGAGAGAGAGAGAGAGAGAGAGAGAGAGAGAGAGAGAGAGAGAGAGAGAGATAGAGAGAGAGAGAGAGTGAAATGAGGAACACAGGGAGGGACAAACGAAAGGAGAAAAAAAGAAGGTAGAAAGGGGAAGCAAGGCAAGCAAGAGAGAGGAAGTGATACTGGGAGAAAAGGAAGGAACTGAAAGGAGCAAGGTAAGAGAGGGAGAGAGGAAATTGGAAATAAAATGACAGAGTGGAGGGAGAGAGGAGAGAAAGACTGAGCAAAAACTCTCACACACACATGCACACACACGCACACACACACAGGGTTTATGGGGAGAGAGATTATGAGCGGCTTGTTGAACATGTAATGACCTCAAATGAGTCCGGGCAGAAGGAAGGGTTTTTTGCAAAAATATGACTTTTTTCTTGAATAAATCTGCAGCTTACTGATAACTGGGACTACTTAGCTGGGATCCTGAAACCGCAGAGAAGACGGTGACAGAGCTTCACACCATAGTATGCTAAAAGTCTATGTTACATTTTCAGAGCAGGTGTGCTAGGATTTGCCAGGAGATCTTTTATGAACATCATCCTTTCGAAATGGAGCAAGTTTCTCTATCTGCTACCTTCACCATCTGCAAGGCCTCAGTAGTGTCACATTTACTGCCAAGCATGGCTACTTTAAAATCCATTCAACAGCTGATGTTCAAAACAACGGACGCTCTTCCAAATGTTTGCTAAAACCACTGCAGGCATTTTAGCCCAGTTTAAAATAATCATAAGCTTGAGCTCTAATGAAAAGCTGCAATGGACAGTCTGATAACAGACCCCCACATCAGATACCCATTATCAGCCTTTCATTATTTTTTTTTCTTTTCTTTCTCCATCCATTGTCTGGATTGTGAGGCGCTGCACTGTCCCACTGAGCCATCGTTGCGAGTCCCACTGATTGACAGTGGAGGAAAATTAATTTCATGAATGGGTAACTGATGTTGGGTGAGGAATTTCCCTGGGCTCCTGAAATGCGCTCGTTTGCTGCTTCTGTTCCCCCCGAGAACTAGCTGATAACACTGCAGTGCTGGCCTGCGCAGTTAAGCTCATTACAAACACTGCAGTTAAAAAAAACAACCAAGCTCACTTAAAGAGCACCTCTACTCCCAATCTTATACATAATACATAGTATGTTGAGTCTTGCAGTATTTGACTGGAATGCATCACTAACTAAACCTGCAGTTCAGACTTTACTTTGTGACTAGCTGGGGCATGATGTGCTTGATGCTAATGCCCATGTGTGAGTAAAATGGAGCATGCCAATACAGTGAACTGAAAAGATGACACATGACTTCATCCACTTGACATGAAGTGGGTTTAAATTGCAGTAGACAAATTCTTCAATATGACAATCACAGTTTAATTCCTACTGAGAACTGTGTACTTGTTGGTTTGTTTTTGCAGTTCGTTCTGCAGTTCTGTGTTCATGATGCTCATAATGATGAATTTTGTGGCCCATCCTGTGATTGACCTAATATACACATTACACTTTAGAGGGGGTGTGTTATTGTGAGTGACATCATGATTGTGAATTGTTTGCAGGCACCAGTGTTGCTTTTCATGTCCTATTGCTTTTTACATTACACTTTGTATAGAGTTAAAATCCAAACCTCTATTTGTGTTAACAAGTAAATGGTTTTGAGCAGTAATTTTATTTATCTGTAGTATTTATATGCTCCTCTCTTACTGACCACAGTACTTAGATTTTCTGAGCACTTTTTTGAGAATTCATTCAGACTTCATATTCTATTTAATATGGTTCTTATCTTTGTGTCTCAGTATGACAGTGCAGTCATTGCATTAGCAGTTTCCTCTGATATCAATACTATTTTCTGGTTCTGATTTTGCAATGTAAAGAAAAAGTTAAGCAATGTAGCCCAGAAATTTGTTTCGGACATTTTGAATAGTTGCAATGTGTTACCCTAAATAGTCATCCCACTACAAACTTGAAAAATACATTTAAAAATGTTTAATCAAATCAGATTATACATTCTGAACTACTTCGGTGAGAAATTGTACATTTGTGAGCACAGTGATTTTACACATTTAAAAGGGACCTATTATGCAAAACTCACTTTTTATACTTTTTATATATTTATAAGTTATAATAGGTCTATGGGTCTATTTACAAAACATGTTCATGAACAAAATCATTCTTACATAAAGGGATATCACCAACTTTATTCTTCACATTTTCAGTCCCTTTCAAAACAAGTTGTGTAATACTCTGTCTTTTTTATGCAAATAAGCTGTTGCTGGCCACACCCCACCCACCCCATGCTTAACCTGCGCATTTAACTTCTGGATTTTACATTAGATTCCACGTAATGAACACCAAAAAAAGTCTTTCTTTCTTTCTTTCTTTCTCTCTTTCTTTCTATCCTTCCATCCATTCAGTCAGTGATATTGGTTCTAGTATGGAGACCAGGCTGAATGAAACAAGGGAGGGAGAAAGAGTGAGAGATTCTCTAGGTGGACAAAAATTTGGGGACATTTAAAGGCAATAAAGACGGTATCCAGCCCTAAATATTTGACCCTGAGTCGGACCCAGTGCAAGACAATCACAACACTTCTGCCAGCAGACATTACTCTTGGCTTATCAGTGCTCATAAAATCAGCTACATAATGCAGATCTGGTGTTGGGGCGCAGTGGAGCGCGCCTTAATGTATACTTATACAAAATGTACATTTTTTGCCGTGCTTGGTGTATTTTCATGCCAATTTCTTTGCCTTAAACAATATCGGAGGTTATTTTATTGTGCTTTGAGTGAATTTTTGTCACTGCAGTGGTCAGGCACAGCTGAATTCAGCATACATAAAGCGGGCCTCTAAAACATGTGACAAGGAACAGGCTAGTGGGTGGAGTCTTGACAGAAGAGAGGCGGTTCTATGCAAATTGGCCCCACCTGATATCATATGGGGGCCCTCCATCCATTCGACTTGTTTTAAATGGGTCTGAAACTGTGAAAATAGAGCTGGGTTTGTGCAAAGGACTACATGAACGTGTTCTGTCCAGCCAATAGACCTATTATAACTAAAGTGAGTTTCGCAAAATAGGTCTCCTTTAAGTAAAACACTGGAAGCCTTAAAGCCACCACCTAGTGCATCTAAATTTTGCCCCAATCGCTAAACCTGGGAGTGCCAGATCAAGTACTTCTGCTCTAATATAATTGTCTACTTACCTCCAAAGTAAGACCCGTCTGAAATCTTTGTCTCTTTGCTGCCCTTGGTCAGAACTGTTAGCACCCCATGCTGGATGAAATACATCTTCTTGCCCACAGTGCCTTCTCGAATGATGTAGTCTCCTGGCTGGAAGACCTCAAACCGTAACTTGGTTAGCATGGAGGTCACAAAGTTGGGATCTGCATTGGCAAACAGGGGCATAGTTGCCACCAACTTTCGACAGTTGAAACTGATGATCTCCTTCAAGAGGAAAGCAGGACAGGAGGAAAGAGCAAAGAGGGAACATAATGTAAGCAGACTCTTGGATTATGATTCTTTAGGAAATGATCTCATACTAAGGATGCACTTGTACAGTTTGTGACATGAGACATTTAAGTGAAATGAGATGCTGTTGTAGTTTTACTTCTCTGAGTGGTTCATTTAGCTCTCCTAGAATGCTCTCCTCATCAAACATCTTGCCCTGGTAACGGTGCTCGTAGTAGTCATGGATCCTTTGGCGCATGTCTGCAGGAAGCTTGTGGAAAGACATGTACTGCTCCACCTGTTTGTACTGCAGTCCAAAGAATACAGCAGTTAATAAAAGAGCAAAATAGGCAAAAAAAAATCTTTAGATGCACAGAAGGTGCAAGTTCCATTGCTGCACTGTTCAGTACTACTACTCTTAGCTCTCCCTCAGTACTGATTAATATTTTAATAGCAAAGAACAGATCAAGGAGTGTAGGTGGCAAGATACACATTTATGTGACTTCCCGTTTTGCTTCTTGACAGTGTTTTCATATCACTGATCGTCACTCTATTTTTCTCCATCCCTTTCTCTCTCTCTCTGTCTCTGTCTCTCTCTTTCTCTCCCACTCTTTCTGCCTGTTTGACTTCTAGGAAGGGCATATAGCATTGATAGGGTTTGTTTTACCCACTATCCCTTCTTGCTGTCTCTTTTCTTATTTTATTCATGTCTCTGTGCCCTGAAACGTTCAGCCCTCCTCCGCACATCCTCCTCCCTGCTCTACCTTTCTCTGTTGCTGCTTCTCTCCCTCTTTCTACCGTACAAACTTCCCACACAGAACAAACACTTTTTTTCATATTTCCACTTTCCTGCCTCTTGTCTCTCTCAGAGCACTTTCATACGCTTCCTCCAAAGTAAACCTCCCCCTCCCCCCATCCTTTCTCCTTCATGAACTCTTGTGCTGTCTGTTGACTGCAGCCTGACTCCACTTTGCCCTTAACCACATGCTTATGCCCCTTCCATGTCAGCTGCGACCGTTTTAGCCCTGCTGTGTGAAGCCAAGCTGCCTGCCAACATGTACCACTGCTTATTCTCCAAGTGAGCCCGCTATTATCATACTCAAGGACAGGAGACAAAGCCAGCAGGGATGACTCCAGACAACAGGAAATAATGTCAAACAATACTGTGGGACTCCACACTGGAGAGCGAGGAGGGAGCAAAGGCACATAGAAAACTGTCAGGATAAAGTAGGCTAAGCATGAGTCATGGTGTCAGAAAAGAGAGAGAGAGAGAGAGAGAGAGAGAGAGATAAAAAAAAAACTGTCATTGGAATTTGTCCTTTTCAGGAAATGAATAATGCTGTTGTCAGCAGGTTGCTGGTAATCGCATTGCCATCAAGGAAGGATATCCAATCAAAGTGTGAAAAGACCGGCTACAGCAGGTAATGAAATAAACGGCTAACTTCACTAAGCATTAGGCCTCTGTCAAAGCCTCGCAAACCGCCGCAGCTCTCTCTGTCTCTCCCTCTGTCTCTCAGTTTCCCTTTATGTGCTGGGGAGACTGAGTTCTGTATTCTGAGCCTGGGATCAAAGTCGCTGGTGTGAAGGCTCTGTCTTAGTACACGAACAAGAACATCCTTCGTCTTCTGCATGAAATGAAAAGAAAAGAATGAACCCGCGCCATGCGATATTATGTTACGATACTTTGCTAAGCTCATCTAGAGGACAGCTGAAGAGCTGAAGAATTCGCAATGAACACCGGCGTCGCTCCATCAATAAAACCATCCTGTATCAACAATGCATGTTGCCATAGCAACTGCAGCAAGGCTGAATTTACTTGAGTCTTTTGACACAGCAGAGGTCAAAGCTCTTGTGTCTCCTCCTCATTAACAATGGCAACAGTTCAATTAACACTCAAAATGCACTGGACATGGAAGACCAAATAGTGCACTCTTATCACCACGCAGGTCAGGAACCACTACGATAAAACCAATGTGACAGTATGAGCCAATGTAACTTTGCAATTTTTAGCTGTTTGCAAGACGTACACAAACATTTTTAATATGCAGGTAATTAGACAGCTTTGTTTTTTTTTAAGTATTAAAACCTCTATGGTCTAATGATACACACATTTGCTGATATAATGAATTTTGTGGCTTGGCACCTCAGTCTGATTAAATGGCAGATTTTATAATTCCAACTCACATAATAACACCATTATCCATTCCAGCTCCCTCACTAACCTTCTCCTGGTATTGCCTTCGTGAGGAGTCCAGTGACTGAATGAGGGCAGTGGCGTGACCCACAAACATGGCATAGCAGGTGGCACCTACGATCATGCTGAGGATGGTCAGCCAAACGTCAGTCATGCCCACGGGTGGGTACATGCCATAGCCAATACACAGCATGTGGCTCATAGCCTTAAACAGAGCATAGGAGTACTGCTGACCCCATGTATCATTCTGCAGAGGAGGAAAGAGAGAAGGAGAGTTAAAAGATTATGCGGGGGAGTAAAAAGTGTGAGAGGTGGAAGAGAGAAATACACAGAAGAACAAGCACAGAGGGAAAGAACACAAATCATTATTATGTGCACACCATTTTGAATATGAATGATAACAGAAATATACAAAGAAAAAGAATGAAGAAAGAAAGAAATAAAGAATGGTGGTGAAGCATAAAAAAGAAAAAGATTGAGATTGAGAGACTTTGCTGACAGGTCTGCAGAAGAAGGGTAAGGTAAGGGCATAAAGAGAGTGAAATATCATGTCTTCACTGACAGCAGAGGGAAGCATTACAAGTGCTTCAAGTGCACTGGGACATCACTTTGATAAGGATGATATCCAGGAGAAAAGGGAAAGGAAGTCAAATATATGGAAATATTGGATTTTCTGTGTATTGGACAATGGCTCCAGCAAATGTGGGAGTTGAGGGCAACTTCAGCTTTAAGCATTTCTCTTGGACAGATATAATATTAACAGAGAGATGGCTGACTAAGATTGAGGAGATGTGGTGATGGTGTGTTGGACCTTAAATTGACTATGCGTAATACAAGATGCGTCACCGCCCCTATACCATGAACCTGCGCAACTTCAGTCTGAGCGAGCCTTGTTTTGAACAAAATGTCGCTCATTTGAAAATACTAGATTTTGGAAACTCTGAAAAGCAAGACAGTTACTTGCAATGTGTTTAAATCCAGCGTGTCAAGGGATGGCAGTACAGTTGCGTTGTACAATACAAAAGTGTGCCAGGAGACGCTAGAAGACAAGGAAAAAGACAGCAGATAACCTAAAAGCGAAAGGAATATCAGAGAAGCCTCTTAGCTCTCAATCAAGGTCTCTTTAGGGTTCTTTCAGGGGCTATTTTGTGTGTTTTATTGGCTGTTTTTGCCCTCTCCTCTCTCTCTATCTCTTAAAACTTATGAGGCTAAAGTTGGGCATTTCATAATTTGGCCGGTCCACCTTAAGTACAAAAGTGTTGAGATTACACTCTGCCCATGTTGTGTCTCTGAATTCACATAATTTTTTATGTATTTGTTTTGCACTTTATTTTCTACAAAGTTTTTGCTGCTAGAGTGGACATAATACTTGAAGTATTTAGATGATTCAGCAAATATTGTAAATTCATTGTAGTTGTGTATATTTTTGCTCTTCTAATAATTGGTTAGTAGATTATTTATTCTGTGGTGTAACCCTACTAACAAACAGCACAATTTTAATAATATATATATAAAAGTAAAATTATGTATTATATCGTAATCTGTATTGGTATAAGCAGAAGGAAAAAGGTGGATCGGCCCATCACTACTTTTTAATGTGCTTGCTGCCTGGCAGAGCATTGTGTGAATGTTTCATTGACAAATGGAGCAGTAAAAATATTAGAGGGGAAAAAGTTTAATGAACTGTCACTTTTTTCTCTCAATTTAGGGCATATGAAGCTGATCATTCAAACCCATTTTCAAAAATGTTGGGAAAGAGGAAACTAAATCATAAAAAAACACCTGATGGAACATCCCACAACCAATTAAGTTGACTGGCAACAAGTCAGTAAAATGATTTTAAAAAGAGCAACCCTCAGGAGAAAAAATGAGAAGGAGCTCACCACTCTGTGAAAATGTGCAAGGAAAAGAAGTGCAATTTAAAAATAACATTCATAATAACATTTAAAACATTTCAATGAATTTGAGGAATTCCTAATTAATGGTACTGGAGCTGGAAGAACTGGAGGGGAGATTGCAAGCCAGGGCTTCTTATCCAACATCAGTGCTTGACATCATAAATGCTGTACAGAACGAATGGAACCAAATCACCTTTATCATATTTATCAGACGCTTTTATCCAAAGCAAGTACAGTTCCCTAACTACAGGGACAGTCTCCCTGAAGCATCTTGGAGTTAGGGGTCTTCCTCAGTAATATTGAAGGTGGGATTCAAATCCTTGACCTCTTGATCGAGAAGCAAGTATCCTACACACTAGTCCTCAACCACCCTAGAAAGTCTCCAAAATCTTGTGGAAAGCGTTCCAAGAAGAGTGGAAGCTGTTATAGCTGCAAAGGGGAGCAAGTAAATATTAAAATCAGCATTTGAATGCAGTGTCATTAAAGCTCCTTTTGGTGTAATAGTCAAGCGTCCCAATCTTACACAATACCATGTTGTGTAGCTCTGTAATATAGGAGGCTAGGTTGTAGACTAGCCTGCTGTCCAGACCTGTCACCCACTGAAAACATTTCATTCATTAAAACCCAAAAATATAACAAGGAAGACCCTGAACTGTTGAGCAGTTTAAATCCGAAATCAGGCAAGAATGAGACAACATTTCACTTTCAAAACTCCAGCAATTGGTCCTATTAGTTCCCACACTTTACAGAGTGGTACTAAGGTGATGCAACACAGTGGTAAACATTCCACTGTTTGAATCGCTGGCATCAAATTCAAAATGAGGAAATATTCTCCAAAAAAATAACATTTC
>JBBMFX010000122.1:10281292-10301565 GCA_037832545.1 Rhabdalestes septentrionalis
ACCCCTTGGCCCCCCCCAAGTAAAAAAGTCTAGCTCCGCCACTGTTTAAGATATTTAGCCAAATTGAAGTTTCTTTTTCTTCTTTCCAGAATTTGTGTTCTCATCGTGTGTTTGATGGTTATTATACTCCTTGTGACCAGCAAGACATTGGACCAGGGCAGAGAAAGTATTGTGAAGCTTTTGAGTCTGAAGTGAAACTGTCTCTTAAGGTGATCCTTGGTTGCTACTTACCACCATTTTGTTTTTAGAAACCCAGCAGTCGGAGGGGAAGTCCTGCAGCATAGGCACGAGGAACTGCAGGCAGCCGTCCCAGTGGCACAGCAGCAGCATCATGCCAATCAGGTTTACTATACGCACCATAGCGCTGGCCAGGTCATAGGTCATGTGGAAAATCTAAAGGAACAGAAGAATGGGGATAGAGATTGTGATTGTGATGGCAGAGCTGCAGTATGCTGCGGGTCACATTTAAGGCTTAATCCAAGCTCAGTTCCATGCCACGCTTAAGCTGGTTTAGGCTTGGGAAATACTCATGGATGTGACGTGTTACATAATGTACTGTATGGCTTTTCTGCTAATGTTACTAATGGTCTGCTGGAGATCAGTGACACAGGAAAAAAGATCGCATAGATACATGACGTTTAACGCAATCCACACAGACAGTGATGTATCAACCTCTCTCTCTTGCATAGATTTCCTTTGCTTCATGAGCTGATGTGGTTGATTAATCTGGACAATTAAAATGTCAAAGTGCATGCATTTAACCATGGTGAGGTGCAGGGATGGGGGCTGGGGCAGCCAGGGTTGGTTTTGTAAAGCGTTTTGCACCTTCATTAAGAACCTATCATAATCTTTTTACAAAGCCTAAATTACCCTTACGAGGAGCTGCTTACTTTTTAAAATATCAATATAGCATTGATTTAGTCTTCATATAGTACTTTTAATGACAGCCATAGTCACAAAACAGCTTTAAAGACATACAGATTCAGAGCCTTTTTGCTACAAATAAAGGTTCCTTAGGGAATCCCTTAAAGACACTTTTGTATAGCATTTATTTAAAATGGTGCAGGTTCTCTCTTTAACATTTTCCTATATTTCCTTTAAGACTATCAATCAACTTTAGGTTACACACACAATAAAACACTTAAAAGGTGCAATAATCAGGAAAAAAATATGGGCCGAAATGTCAGCCCCCTCATAGCATTAAAATGACACTATGTATTAAAAAATTCTATTGACAAGACCAATTTGCAGCATGACATTTTATAGTGGTGATATTTTATATATGGCCCTATAGACAGAAATCAGAATTTTGGTCTCATCACTTCTTAGATTTTTGTCTTTTCTTAAACTAAAATCATAAAAACCATCAGTCAACAAAAGTCAGTTTCAACAAAGCCAATTAACATCCACCCACATCTAACTGTACTTTCTAAAAGTCAGAAATGTTAATGAATGGTTAGTTTCTGCAGCCGCATGTCTGTTGCACATCTTTAGTCGAAGCCGTTTTATGCGACAGACAGATAATGAGCATGCCAAAGAAACATTGGCAAAGAAAAACAGGGAACAGATTTTTTCTTGTTAGCATCGTTATTAAAATAAAATGGCAAATTTGTTCTACTTTTGTTAAGAGTTATGTGGCAGCCGTACCTACCTCTTCCCACTGATGAATGTATCTGATTAGGCGGGACAGCCGGAGTAGCCTGAGCAAACTGAGGATTTTGGTAAAGCGGACTATCCTCAGAGCTCTGGCAGTCTTGTAGAAGTCAGAGTCAATCCGTGTCTCAACAATAAGGAAGATATAATCCACAGGGATGGAGGAGAGGAAGTCCACAGCAAACCAGCTCCGCAGGTATCTCACCTTTATCAGCTGAGGGTCCAGAATAATCTCTGTACTGTCCTCTTTCACAATACCAGTCCGGAAGTTCAGGACCAAGTCCACTAGGAAAAAGGTGTCGGAGACCACGTTAAAGACGATCCAGGCTGGAGTGTGCTCGTCCTTGAAGAAGGTGATGCCCACAGGGATGATGATCAGATTTCCCACCATCAAGAGCAGCATTATCAGGTCCCAGTAGAACCTGGACAGGACAAAATAAGGAGGCGATTTATGGTAGCAGGTTGAAATCTCAACTCAGCTCTCCACTGGGAATATAACACCACACTGTCAGGCTGAAAATGTGAAACAGTGGTTTTCTTTCTCTAAAACATTTTAAATGGCCTGTATCACGTACCTGAACATTTTTTTTTTCAAGATGTAAGCAATGGAAGTTTCAAAGTCTCTCTTCAATTAATATAAGCTGCTAAGCTTCAAAAACAGCCTGTTTAGAATCCTATTTAGAATAAGAAACTTATTTACATATTTATCCCTATTTAATCTACAGTAGTTTATATCCACCCATTCACTCTCATTTGTCACAAGTATTACATCGCAGCTTGACTTCAGTTATTTGAGATGATCATTGTACACATCGTTATGTTTTGTCAACAAAACTAGAATTATTTCTTTGATAAGGCAGTTTGCAATGATCAGACTTAAAGGTGCAGTAAGAAAACTGACTGATTAATACTAAGGAATATATACATTAAAAATGACCATGTAAAACCAAATTGACTTTTTGGTACATAAACCCAGTCATACTCGGAACTCAAAGGAAGAAAGGAAATGTGGGATTTGTGCCCTTTAAAGTGCTTTTAAAATGACTTATATTACTAAGCAGCCCAAAAGGTGAAAGCATGAGACAATAATTATGAATATGACCCAGTCATGCCTAAAAATGCTAATCATACTCTGTTCTCTAAAATGCTCCGGGAGGCCAGACAGTGTCTGAAGGCAGCTTGGTCATTTTTTTTTCTCTATCATTTGCAGTAAATCCTCTCCTCAGTAACAGCATGTACGGGGCATACGTAAATGAAAGACATTTAAGCCGACAAGGGGACCTCAGGCAAGCCTGCCGTTTCATCATTAAAAGATCTGCTGCTGGGTGAAACATTTACAAGAAAGACAGTGTAATTGCTGTTCCCCAGCATTAATTACCTCACTGGCCTTGACGGGCCTCCAAGATTTTAAGCTCTTTTGGTTTCCTCAGCTCATGACTCATACAAAGTGATAAACATCCTGATACTTTGACATTTCATGCCTCTTTTTCCCTCCCCCTTGTTTAGCAGCCTCTAATGTACTTTTAACAGTTAGAAAGTAACCCGATTACAGCTCAGGACTAGAGAAAAGAGTGCAATTTTTTTGGTGCATGGTGATGAAATGCTTAATTACTCTTGCTCATTTCTGTCTTTGGAGAAAACGCTGATTTTCTTTTTGGCTGATATGTGTGAGTAATAAATTCTAGTCCTGTGCCCTGTTGTAATTAAACAGGCTTCGACCACATCCAGGGTTTGATATGTCCCATAGATTAGTATGGATTGCATCGAGAGAAAGCGATGCCCAGCCATTTGAAACAATCTGTTAGGGATTATCAATCCATCCCAATCAAAATGACTAAATCCTATTAGAGATTTATCGGATACGTGGTTAATAAAAACAAAAATGCAAAGCCCCAATGTTCTAAATGCCCCTGATATTTTTGTGTGAATTTACGAAAAAAGCTAGAGGAAATAGCAAATATGTTGCAAGCTGTTTTCACTCCATAAGCAATCCAACTGTAATTATACTGGGACTTGTATTTAACATTAATGTTCAGCCAGTGGGGGAAATCTGCGCATGACGAAAAGCTCTTATGAAATCCACATATGCATCCATCAGCACAGCCAGCTGTTTCCATACTATCTTGTGCACTGCTACTAATGTCCTCTGTGTTCCATTAAATAACACTATACCACGTTCCAAACATTTCTCTCCACAGAAACTGAGTTCTTTTCAGCATTGCTTGACTCGAGCTCTGGAGGAGATTACCCAAGAACAAACCATCTATACAAAGTGTCAGTAAAGCTGTCAGCTTATTCTCAGTTTTTAGATTATAAGGGATTTGCCATTGACATTTGCCCTCTGGCAGATGCTACAGTGGTTGGAACAGCCAGTAGAAAGAGCACAAGTGAAACTGTAATTGCGCAGAAATGATTTATCGGAGTAACTGTACAAGCAACATTAGCAAACATTTTGTTTCGTGCTAACAGGTGGACATAGAACATTATAACATAATCCCATGTTCAGTTTGGGGCATTTTGTCAAAGCAGTGCTGAATAAGCAATGCTGTTCTGTCCTTAAACTGTAACCCGTGACTGGGCTTGTGCCAACAGAAAAATGAACATCATGATAATTAACTTTATGGCACAATGCTGCTATCATGATATTATATTAGCAAGAACTACCACATGAAAAAGCTTTAGTCATTTTTACTAGCAAGATTGTGGTAATGGTGATTGTACATTTTGAGAGAAAAACTTCCCTGAGGGCCCTTTGTATAGCGACACAGAATCTTTATTCAATTCTGTAATCCATTTTTACAGTGCTGTGACAGTCTTAATGAGCATCATGTGCAGGTTTCCTCTAGTCTTTCGTTTTCCCAGACAGCACTCTGAGCGCAAAAGTGTAACACTGCAACCCTTTACCTGGGCTGTGAAAGGGTTCAGACCAATAACGCATTTAAACAGCTGCACAAACATCAAACAAAACATGGGGTCACAAAGTGATGGCACAGTGAGAGCCTGTAAGACTGGAACTGCACGTATCTAAACAAATATAAAACAGAGTGCAGTGATACTATTTGTCCATTACAATTTTGTGCATATGTTGAATATCATGGTATAACCTTATTATTATGTCTACTTAGTAATCTATATGGCTGTGGGCTTAGGGGGGAGTCAGAATTGTACAGTTAACATGCATTCAGTTATAATATAGGTAGAATAGTTAGCATAACCGTATCCAGTATCCTTATGGTAAAGTGCATCTAGATTATTTTGTGTGCAAGGAGTTTGCACCTTATACATATAATGAAAAAAATAAACTAGACTATTACTTTTGTATCATATATTTGTGGCAATATCTTGAGGATTCTAATTTAATAGACAGTAAACCTATAGACCACAAACATTAGCTTAGTGGTCTCCAAACTTTGTATCACTGCTGACCGGTCAGCGCTTGACAATTTTACAGCGGACATAGATCAGTGGTCCCAAACCTTTATTTCGTAACGAACCAGTTTAATATCCGGTCATTTTCCAAAATAAAACATCATTTAGACTCTGATAGTAAATAAAACGGCAATACTGTACGTTTTTCTTTTTTTTTCTTCTGTGCAGCCTGCGGACCGGTACCACATGATCCGCGGCCCGGGGGTTGGGGACCACTGCATTAGCATTTTTAAGGCAAGCTATGAAGTTGAAAAGGAAACACATTAGTATCTTTGTGACGAGTACTACAACATGCCATGAGAAAACAAGCAAGCAAATGTATTACAGTTAAAATGCACTTCATATCTTCAAATTCTCTACTGAGATACTGGCATTCAGTTCTCAGTTCAATGACACACATAAATACAAAGTTAACAAAACAAAGCAAGTGTAATAGACGCTAATTCTTACTGTGGTCAGTTTACGACCACACACTGTAACTGGTTGAATAGTATCCTACCAATGTAATATATTATCTAAATGGATATGTGATAGATGTATGTTTTTTGCCACATCTGTATTATTCCTTGGACATCTGGCTTCTAAGATACAGCTTGTATGTCTACGTTTGTTCATATCAAGATCAGTGGTGCACATTCCTTTCACAAACAGATTTTAATACTGTTTGTATTTGCTGGCATAAACATAATTTCAGGTGGCATATACAGAAAATCTGACTCTGAATATTATTTTAGGTGTTTATTAATCTGTTCAGCCTAGACACAACAGTTTTTTTTTTTTACTGTAGATGCATGTTTAATGGTGAACAAACTTTTCTTCATATACACTCACTTGATTTTACTTTATATCAGTGACGTATTTTATTATAATATTCAATTAACATAATAAATGATTATCACATTTTTAAAATGCTTCTGTGTCATATTTTTTTAATGCGTCTGTGCCATCTGTAGCACCAGCCTGAATTCCAGCTGCGTACACACACTGGCTGGAACTTCCAGTCACTTCTGCTCTCGCTAGTTGGATGATGATCACAATCCTGCATTCAATGTTTATTATATGCCCACTTACTCTTCAGATTGTGGTTAGTTTAGGACCACACACTGTAACTGGTTGCATAGTATCCTGCAAATGTAATACAGCATCATCGAAATGGATATAGATGGATAACTGGATAGAATGTTACTCAATTAATGACAGCAACAAATACATCCTGAAAAAGCTTATATTATGATTTTATGTAGCTCTAACAGAAAAAATAAAAATATCTATTTAGGGATAAAACTTGAGCAAATAAGACAAATGCTATTATGTTCCAAGAACACCCACAGATATTGACAAACTGCCCATTTTTATAATACAAACCCTAAATATGCCCCAAATATGCTCCTAAAACACTTTAATTTTCTTTAAAACTTTAATAGATTACCCTTAATGAAAATATAAAGGTAAGCCCATACAGACTGTACTGTAATTCATGCACAAGCATTTTCTTTGATATGCACTTTCATTTTCTTTGGTTTAAACAGGTAAATTCAGTGATAATTGTGTGTGATTTTTAGTAATAAAAATACAGTAAAATCTGGGGGTAATCACCAATCATTTTGACATCAGTAATTTACTGTTCGTCATCCGCGTATTTTATTCAGGGTTCTGAATAAACTGTTTTGTAGAGGTCTGCTGGTTAAAGCAGACATTGGACGTCGACTGAGCTCAACAGCTTCTTTTAATTTGATTTACAGTAATAAAACTTCTGGGCTTTAAGAACAACAGAACGAAAAATAAGAGAAACACTCAAGATTAGTCAGTCCAAGTCTGCCCCTGCTCTGAATACAACATATTTAATATCCCAATTTCTTTGTTCTCATGACAGCACAAAAAACATTTATGCAGTTATATTATATATGGAAATGTAGCTGAATTTACGTTCATATTTATGTTACAAAACTAGTAAAACAGGTATTGTGGAGATCAGTTAGGTTCTCAGAAAAAATCTGCGTGTGACTGAATCTGCATGAAACACACACACACAAAAACATATTTGTGTGTGTGTGTTTCATTCATCATGAAATCTATACAATTCTATACAAGTGTGACTATACAATTAAAATGATTAAATATAGCCCACTGAAGAAGGATTCCTTTATACTGGCAAGTTTTCAGCATTTAACAAAATAACCATCTGTGCTGAGGAACAGATATACAGTGATGTAAACTCTTGAGATAGCATTTATATTATTTTATTACTGGCCATCTGCAATAAGAATGTCAAACAAGGCTATATGATGGGAAAACGAACTAGTACAAACTCTAGAACATGACTACAGCTCCGGCAAACTAAAGCCTTTGCGATAATCAGCTTTCTATTGTTCATCTGCCAAAAATGCACTCTCATTCTCCATCTCTATCTGTTACTGCTAAGTATTTTATGGGTCCTAATTGTCTTTGCCAATCCCCATTCCAGTGCTTGTGATGAGCTCTCTCGTGAAAGTGTGTCATCTCTGGTTGCCAGCATCAGTCATCATCTCTGTCACCCAGATGTTTAGTGAGCAGCTGGAATCAAACCGCCTGTACATGCAGCCTAAATCTTCATGCCACATACTCTAGTCTCTTTATTCTGCCAACAACCCACGGTCACCGCAGGTAATGAAATCAGTAAATGGATGTCTGTGCACCAGCACATCTATCCCACTCCACGTAGTGGAGAAGGAAAGGTCATAGAGCATGAGAGGATGAGAATGGGGATGGGAGATCAGTGAAGATGCAGGGCAGTGATGTCCCATACATTTTAAATGTAAAAAACGTGATCATAACAGCACTACTTCGATTACTTACATTACATTTCAGCCAGATCCATTCTATTTATTAATTATAGTTGTCGTGAAAAAGTAACAGTGCAGTTTTCTGCACACTTTAGAATAATACAATCCTAACAAAGACTGGTGGTGCATGGGCATCCTCGTTAGAGTCCATTAACTTATGCAGCATAGTTCTATTTATTTACTTTGCCACAAAAAGAACGAGCACTGTCTGATCCCTCAACTTTATAGCAATTTTCTGTATAAATTATTTGTACATTAACTTGTTCATTAAGTCCTAATGTTGGTAGAAAAGCCCCCATTACACACAGCAGTGAGACTGAAAAAAGTATGGGATCAAAAAGGCTGTAATATTCTCTCATTACTGGCGCATCAGTCCCACACAGTATGTTAGTGCAGCGTAAATGAGATTGAATTCACCCTGTTTGAATTCAACTCCACTGTTCCTGTCAGCATAATCCTGAATCTTATGCTCAAATGATATCCAAACAAACAATGAAGCGATCACCCATAAACAGTGCATTAATGATAGCATCACAAGTTGTGTGGCCTATTTTAGCCCCTGCATCACAACCGTGCCAAGGCCATGTGGTCCATTTCAATCACTCCACTGTTACTATTGCCCCTTCTATCCCTGTCTCCTCATCCACACCGGGAGAGATCCATTAAATAAATTGTGTTGTTATAATCTCCTCTGATGTTGGCTCCTAATAACCCCCGTGGTTATGTTAACCCATTTTGATTACCCCATTTCCAGGCTCCATAACCCATGACAAGCACTGCTAGCCTGCTAGTCTTTTAGACATCATAGCCAGACTCATCTCACACAAGTGTGAAAGGAGGAATGGGGAATTTTCCTTAATATCTGCAGCAATTTCAGTTGATTGTTACCCAGTGGTCCACAGCTCATTCAAAGCATATTTTCTCCCCAAACTACCCTACTTGGTTCACAACAGCCACTCTAATGTCATCGTATATAAATATTTCCATTCAGTTCAAAAGGGTTTGTATAGAAGCGGATGATCCAATCCAGTGCTCTGCTCTTCCATTATTGTTCTGCTGAAGAATGACACGCATTGCTATTGTCCATATTTCAATCATAATTTTATTACCTAACATTTATCATGTATTTTTTATTTACACAAAAATCACCTCAACGGGAGACATGTTTATATCTATATTGTGAATAACCTCATTTATATTAGTAAAAATTAGGAAAAAAACGGATGGTAGATATATTTAATGCATTCTGTATGTATTACCCCCCACCACCCCCCAACACACATAGAACTGATCAGAAGATGAGTTTAGATCTATATGTTAATGAGCTATTTCCAACAAAATCGCCAACATAATAAATTATATAAAATCCCCCACACCTGAATGCAATATGTGTTTAGGCCTATAATGCTAATCAGCATATTAATATAGAAAACACAAAGAACTAAACGGAAGGTGTGTTTAGGACTATATTTGTAAATAGCAGATTCATTTACAAACCATTAGAACTGAATAGGATGTGCTTAGGCCTGCACATTTAAACCCACAAAGGTGTACTGTAAAATCCCTCACAAATAAACAAAAAAACTGTTTAGGCCTACATTTTAATTAGCTACTTAATATGGCAAAATCCTCGAACAGAACTTGAACAGAATGTGAAAGCAGGCCTATAGTATTAAATGAAGTTAACTCTCTTAGAACTGAATGGAAGATGTGTTAGGTATTACATTTTAATAAAATAAATTATCTCATAGAAAGGAATACAACTTCAGGCTGGCACTTTGAATGAGATGGTTTAAATAGTAAAGCACCTTAGAAAAGACTGGAAGATGTGCTTAAGCCTGTAATAGGCTAAAAATGCCTCATTTACAAATCAACCCTGGAGTGACTGGTGCTCGACTCAGTGTATGGGCTCAAAGAGCAAACATTCAGAAGAGAGTGACCTGAAATCACTGTAGGGGTGGATGATCCAGAAGCCGGCTGACTTGACCCTCTCCTGCTCTCTCTCCACGGCCTTCTCGCTGCCAAACATGCGCAGGGAGAACTTGTTGACCCCGGGCTGCAGCATGGCCCCCAGCTGCCTGTGCATGAAGCCAGCCTGGTAGAGTCTCTCCTCATCTATCTGCTCGCCACTCTCCAACTTCACCAAACTGGGTGATCTCTGCCTCTCCATGTCCCTCTCCTCCTCCACCCCAATCTCCACCACCACCTCCTCCTCATCCCTCCCCCTCTTCCTCTCCCTCTGCCTCCTCTCCTCCTCCTCCTCTTCCTCCTCCTCAGGACTGGCTTCCTCTTCGCCTATGAGGCGCCTCTGCTCTGCTGCGTCTCCCTCAGGGATGTTGCTGCTGCCCCTGAACCTCCGGCAGTCTCCATTGGCCCTGCTGAACGCTCTGGTGCCCACGTCCGTCTCAGCCTCGCCACCTCCCCCGCCTCCTCCTCCTCTCTCACCTCCTGCCCTTTCTCTCTCTCCGCTGCTACCGGTCGGGGAGGCGGAGGGCAACAGCTGCTTCATCCTCACGCTCTTCCTCCGCGCGTCCTGCTCGCCCTCTTCCGCCGCGTCCCCGTGGCTGTAGAGGCGCTTGCGCATGGACGCGTGCAGCCTCTCCATGTCGATCAAGGACTGGAAGATGAATGGGAATAAAAAAGAGAGAAAGAGACCGAGTGACAGGTAACTTCTTCTTCCTTTTCTTCTCCTTCTAAGTCTTCTTAAGCCTCAGATCTCATCAGCATATTGGAGAGAAGCTGTAAAGCAGCGCGTGCCGTCCATCCCGCCAGAGAGACAGAGAAGGAGCAGAAGAATGAATAGAGGAGCCGCGTCGAGAGGATGCTGGAAAACTGATGGAGGAACGATGTGACGATGCAGCAGCCAAAAAACCCCCAAAATAAACACACGTACGCACGCACAGAAAAATAACAAATCTCAGGATAGCTCTGGCACACGATATGAAAATTAAAGCTCCGAAAAACAGCAATCAGGGCGAAGCGAGCTCGCCAGCCACACACAGCGCCTAATCCATGGGGTCCCGCAGCTTGTTTCGTGGCGGAGAGAACGAGTGAATGGAGAGGAGGCAGACGGAGCGCGCGCGGTGGCACAGCAAATAAGCTCGAAGCACCTAAACCAACGCTGGTGGAGGGGAGGGGAGGGGACGGGAGGAGAAGGGAGGGGCGGGATGGGACTGGGGGGAGGCGGTTGTGGTGTTGCAAAAAAAAAAAAATAACGACACAGGCTCGCGTCTGGCCAGTTGATGCTGCTGATGTGTTCAGAGCCAGGTGGGATATTTTGCATGGGAACGCATTCCAGCGTGGCAGAAACATGATTCAGAGCTGGAGACGTTCATCAGGTGATCTCAGGGAGGATGACTCGGACTGAAGAGTATCTGGAGCGCGTCTTAAAGCTGAGACTGACACGAGCGAGCGAGAGAGCGTGTCCTTGAGTACGACGCGTGTTCACAAAGCAGGGAGGAGGGTCAGGATATGGCTAAATTATGGAATAATGGAACAGAGCAGTGATGCAAATGTCTTGTCTTTGCATGGACGCTGCTGTAGGACAAAGAGAATCGAGATCTCGTGTTCACAGACTATGGTGTCAAGAATTAAACGACAGAAAAAATAATTGGAAAAGAACCAATGTTTCCGCGATCAGGATTCTTTTACTCTTTTGCTGTGTGTATATAAAGATCAATCCCTGTTCTGCCCTACACACCTGTCCCACCCTGTTATGAGTTATTGATTTGAAACAGATGTGTTACATGAGCATATTGTGCGGTGGCCATGAATGGAAACTTTGGCTATATATTTTAAAACAAATGTAATTAATATGGTGCAAATGCAAGCAATAGATTCAAAACAGGAAGACATTATACCTTATTATAGGTCCTTTACAGCGGTCACCTGTGAGATTCAGTAGTAGCACAGCACATTTAAGCCAAGAGAAAGAAGAGGGGGGGGGGGGGGGTGTTATATTTTCTGTTGAAATGAAAGGTCTCCTTATTACTGACAAATAAGCCACTCCAGCAAATATTGATGCAACAATGCATGATCAAACTTCTTCCTATTCTTCCTACTGGCAGTGTGTTGTAGTATAACATGACATAATGCAGTATAACATAACATAATGTGTTGTGACCTCGAAAACTGGGAGGTAGTATAACCCGTCAGATGGCGAGGTCATGGTATCAAGTGCTTTAACAAGGCTACAGGATGATAGACACCAAAAGAAGGACGCCTATATAATCTGCATTACAGCAAAATCTGCGGCCTTTAAAACACAAAGTGCATATGAGCCAGAAGTACGGCCTGTCCTGTAATGTCTGTTCAGGGGGGAGGTTGGTTGTTGGTTGTCTTCTTAAAGGATCTTTTTTCTTTTGAGTGTGTGTGTGTGTGCCTGTGTAAATCTGTATAATAATTCAACATATAATGGCATTTTACTTTCTTTCCTGATGTAAGCATGTCTGATTTCATTGAAGAGAAGGTAGGATAGTGCTCAATTATCTATTACCTATCTATCTATTATTATTATCTATCTCATATCTGTCATCTATTACTGAAACAGTATTATTAAATACACTCTAAAGTGCTCAGTGCATATTCATCAGATATTTATGACATATCTTCCCGCTGAAACGATCTGTTCCGCAGAACGAACCATGTATTTATATGTATATATAAAAATCCACCACAAATAGTTTAAATGAAAATATCACTGAATACTCATGATATATTGCAGGCCCTGCAGGTCATTTTGGTGCAATAGCAGAAGACACCAGTTATTTGAGCAATTTTTCTGTTGGCCAGCAATGCCCCCTTCTGGCATTCAGAAATAACTGCTATTGGACTCACACTGGCTGCTTCTGCATCTGTGAATAAAGGAGCATCAGGGCCTGCGCTGCATTGAACTGATTCAAGACACTGGGCATGTACATGTGAAATAAAACATTTGCATATCAAACACATTTAGGGAAATTATATGTACATTTTGTGACATGCTTGTACAGCCTGTAATGACTGCATTACTTTTTGGGTGATTATCTTAGCGAGCAATTAAAGCGAGACGGTAAAACATAAGAAAAAAGAGACCACAGAGACAGAATGATCATTTTTGGATTTTTAATTGTTAAAAATGAATCGGATGTGCTTTATGACCTTTTTTTTTAGTCCTGCACAGTTGGACCCCTGCACTGGTAAGGAACTCATGCAGATGAACTGGTGCAGTGTGTGTTTAGACATTGTCATTCATTCATTTTTTGAACAGTGCACTTTGCTATTAATGGCAAACCTATAATATTAAAGCTTCAATACGCAATCAAAAGCCAATATAAAGAATGCTCATCATTCTACTATATATGAACAAATATTGCATAGGGTAAAAGCCATGCTGTATAGTATGCATACGTAAAAAGCTGAGTCATAGATAGATAAGGTTTAGAATTAGAAAATGACATTTCCAGTTACATCTGAACACTTAAGTGTCTCAGAATATATAACATTCAGATACCTATGAACCTCCAGTTACATGATACATACAGAAATCAAATAAACAATATCTATGTACAAATGAAACATAATAGGACATTGAAAAGCCCTTATCTTTTATTGAAGCCAAGAACATAAATAAATACATTATTTTTTATAAAGCCACCTCACCAAATGGTATGCAGTGAAATGATAAACAGTACAAAAAACTGTCATACCAGAAACATGATGGTAGATTTGCTTACACTGCAAAGTTGTTTGAAATATAAATATTATCTCCATTAATTCACTCGGATATACCAAACCAAAATCCCATATGTGTATCAAACAACAGGTTACTATCTTGCATGCACTAAATGTCTTTATTTCCTGACATGAAAAAGAAATGTATGAAGAAAATATAAATATAAAGCAACACAATCATGCAATAAAATGTTCACACCATTAGTAGTCATGTTTCATTCTCAGCAGATATCCTCTTCACGTCAAATTCATAAGGCATGCCTTGAGTGGTCGTATGCATTTTGTCTCACCGAAACATCTTTCTTAGTCCTGATATGCTTTCCTATTAACTCCTTCATGTTACGTTCATATGGTCATGATATGAATGTCTTCATCTAGGCGAATAAACAGAGAAAGAAATTAAATAGTAATACCAAACAGGAACACAAATAGTAGGGAAGTAGGATATTCACCAATCCCAATATCTATTAATATCAAATCTATTCATTTATAATGTATATGAATAAAGTATCTTGATTCAACTTATCATAATATATACTTACTTTACTAGTGGATAGTTCAGTTTGTATTCCTTTGACGTAGGTTTTTGTCTTTGTGGTTGTTAGTTGAATTAGTTTTCCTGGGAGACAACACATGATATCATTCAACAGGTCAAACAAAACCACAAAGCTATTTTTAGGAGTGCCTGATGGATCGTTAAGCTGTGATTGGCCTTGACTGAGCGGGTCTTGAGAAGAACACTGAAGGGTATTGGTATTGACAAACAGGCTCACACAGTGCAAAACAACAACAGTGTTGGACTTCTACACATGAATGGTATAAGCTACACAGTAAGCAAACACCATTTTACATCTTTGTTCTGTCTTTACACAGTGACTCCTTTGAAATCATTTATGGTCTGAATATTATGAGATACTTTACTTAGTTACTTTACACGGTGTTTCTCAAGCAAAGTATTTAACAAAAAGAGAGAATACACCTTTGGATGTAATAAAATGTTTTTGTTTGGAATTACACAAAGTACTGCTAAAAGTCTCTACTGCACATCATGCCTGTCTCACTCAATTACAAGCTGTTCCACATTTTCTTTAACTATGACTCAATGTGACACATTAATTGGACACAGCTGACACGGAAGTGTGTGTTTAGATGGATCAGGTGCTATAGATTTTATGCTAGTTCAAGGTACATCTACAGCAGTATGAAAACTGGTCATCTTAAAGGAATAGTTCATGTTTCCCCATGTACCCCAGATGAAGTAGAGACCTTTTAAGTGACCAAATGCCAAGACTTTTGTTTGGTAGCAACCGTATCTCTGTGTCTGAATACTAGATCTCATTACACACCCAAATAATCCCAATTGTTTCTGTTAAAATATATCACCAAATGGTCTCTTAAAACCACATTCAGACCATTAGCAGCGTGGTTTGAGAGATATTTAGTTTATATATATATATATATATATATATATATATATATTTTTTTTTTTAAACCAACCATGACTATATCTGCAGTAAGTGGGAATCTGTGTAAATTTGATTTTTCACCAAACTATTATATTTTACACAGTCAGAATCCTAATGGTAATCAGTAGGGAGACAGTCGATCTGATACTTACATTGGGCCAGCTGGTTCATCATCTTGAGCAGGTTAGGAAGTAAAATATTGAGCATGTTAGTTTAGCACATTCAGCAGTGGCAACTCATCTTACTACCAAAACTATTACACTCGTCTGAAAACACACGCGACGTCACAAACATTCTGATGCAGTGAATTCTACCATGCATAACCTCAATGCATGATTCTATATTATGATTCAACAATGGGCTGTTAGTAACACCAAATATCACATTTTTATTAAAGGGCAATACAATGCTGTTTCTGTAGCAATTTAAATGATGTTTAAGAAATGAAAGCAATGACAAGGAAGCAATGTCACTTGCATCACTTGTTTTTTGCTTCCCTTAAGGTAAAAGCACAATAAGAAACTTAACTCTAATCAACTTATCCTAACTCTAAGCTCTTAGAAAGTTCATGCTTGTGAATGTAAATGAAAAATCTGAATGCAAACAGATACACAAAAAGATACAATCTCCATGAGATCTGTTTAAACTCAAACTGTTAAAAGAGAACAATGGATTGTATTTGAGTCAAAGAAAACACATGAATCTAAAACAAGCCAGAAAAAGATACAGAGCATATAGCGCAGATCGTCATTATGGGAGAATGTAGTGGATAATGTTTAGAGGGACAGCAAATTCAGAATTAAGGATCATGCAGGTTCTCTCACTTACCACCCAGTTTTTAAGGTTATGCAAATCAGGGAGAGAGAGGTCAGTTATAGAATCAAAACTGTAAAGATAACTTAATCCAACAACTGAAATGATTTCAAGAGCTACACCGTCAAGTTAAAATTCATTTTTGCATGAGAAAGGAGATCTTGACCACCAGGTGGCACTGTTCAATTGTGTATAGATATACCAAACTCACTACCATAAGCTATTAGTCATAAAATAACATTTCAGGCAGTGACATTTAGCACATTTCCATACAGAATGGGAGCCAAAGTAAAGGAAAACTTCTTGAAAATCTAGACAAGTTTGCCATTTACTGTATCACAGCGGTTACACGCGCTACATGGCCTAGAGTCTTAACTACGCCAAGCTGTGACAAGAGCACAGTATAGATAAAAAAGTAGCCAAGGTCTAGATCTCAGCAGGCATTAATAATTTAATCTCAACAGGCTACACACACACTATGGAGTCACATTTCTCCTGAATATCACATTAGGGCCAGATGACCGACCTCACATGGGTGGACTGGGTCGTGTGTGTGTGGCGCGTATGTGTGTGTTTGGGCTGGACATCCTCAGACTGAATTATTAAGTGTGAGACAACGTCAGTATCACATAACAGTCAAATTGTTCCAAAGAGCTTGCACTGAGAGGCTGTGGGGGAAAAACAATGGTGTTACATAGTGACCATCACACATTTGTGAAATCTATCTCAAGACAGGCACTTAATTATTTAAATATCTACCAGCCATTACCAATAGAAAGAGATATTACTATCTATTAGCACTTTAAAGGTTATATTTCAGATTAAGCAGTTAACTTACCTCTATTTTCCCTAACCTCAACTCTACTCTAAACAAACGACACACAAAAGGAGTCAACTGACTAATGATTGTGTGCCAGCCTTTAAATGTTAACTCACCGTCAGGCACCTCATCGGGCTTCTTGCGTTTCTCATAGACAACAATGATGAGGATCAAAACTAGGATTTCAGCTAAGACCCCCAACAACGGCCAAAGAGGTGCCAGGTGGCTCCGTACACGCAGCACTGAGGTCATGGTGGAGTTTCCAACAATGTTGTTGGCATTGCATTCGTATTCCCCAGGGTCAGAGCCGATGTCCAGATTGATGATGGACAGCTCTGTATAGTTGTCTTTGTTGCTGATGAAAAAACGGCCAGATGAGTTGTCAATGTCCTGTAAGGTGACCCAAAAAATGAAATAGGATTCAGGAATATGAAGTGTAAAACAAAATAGGAAGAAAGCATCACATTTAGAGATTACCAATAAAAAACTGCATGTCTGATTACTAAAAATATGAGCCTTCCCATTTTGTTTTAAATATAGTTTATATATAAAAAAATTTTCAAAATGATTGACGCGCCTGCAATGTACAAACATATTCCTGATTGAGGAAGCCAATGAGAGGAAATGCACTAAGTACAAGGAACTAGTGGAGAACTGCATGAGCCACATTCTATGAGCCCACAGAAGTGGGGTGCAGAGGCTTTGCAGGACACTCACTCTGTAAAGCCCTCGGCCAATTGGGCGTTACAGGGGCAGCCAAGAGGAGGGCCATCCAGGCCGCGGTTGAAGCTGCAGAGAAAGCAACCAATTGGCTGTGGATTAAGAGGGCTGACCCATTAGCTTCTATTGGGACGCAAGTTGGGGCCTGTTCACGCCTGGCTGGATCGCCTGGGTGAGGGTGTCTGATGTTGCAAGACACGAAACACCAAGTGACCCCAGGATACATCACTGAAGATGCATCCCAGGGCATCCAGGAGAGGTTTCGTGCAGAGACTACATGCTGCATTACAAGTATAATGGAGCTTCTAATTTGGTAAATCTCCGTACACTGAAATAGCAGCAGTGAGTTTTCCACCGTAATGCTTGATGAATTAAGACTAAACAGAGTGAGCAATCTGCAACCATGCCTCAATACAGAATCTCCCAAGATACTCCAGCATCATTTTTTCTCATCAGTTCACCCCTAGATTTTCTCAGAGATTTAGGTCAGCAGACTGGGATAGCAACTTCAGATGCTTGATTGTGGTCACTGAACCACTTTTGGGCATATATGTTGGATCACTGTCCTCAAAGTATCCAACTGATTTGTTTTTTACTTTTCAGAGGTGGCCTGATTTTCATTTAAAATCTTCTGGCACTTCATATAGCCCATGCTGTATTCTAACTGAGATTTCCTGGCCTTTAAAGAAAAACGTGACAGAGCTTCCACTACACTTAATGGTGTATATAAAATGTAAAACTAAAACCAAACGCACATTCTCACTTTTTGCTGATTTATGCTAAACCCAACTTGAGCTTATTATCAAAATAGTTTCTTTTTCTTTCACATGACCATAAAACCTTGTCCCAACAAACACTCCAATGGTGTGTAGTAAATTTGTATGAAACAAAAGATTGGCACAATGTCCAACCACAAATGACCCAAAAAAAATTTGTAACCTCTAACCGTGCTTCTTATCATGTGTGTGAATAAAATAAAAATATATTCACTTGCCAACAGGATCACTACAGCTCTGGATGTTTTGAATATTGCCCCCACAGTGAATATGAGCACTTTCAAGCATGTATGTACATTTTATAGATTTTTTAAATAGCCCTTTTATAGCCATCAAAGTCAACACTTAAGGGCTGCTGAGCAATCATATACAGTTTAAATAGCAAAACACAAATGGCGAAATAATTCCATACATTTTGTGCATAAGAATTGAGCTGACTGTATCGAATGGAACTGCACATCATAACTGCGTCCATGGATTTCAGCTAATAAAGGTGTTTAAAGAAAGAAACGCTAGCTTTCAATTCGAGTAAAACCACAGGTAAAAAACGTACGAAGGAGGCACTGTTGTCTAATTTGCGCCAGGTCCAGATAGGGTGAGGGTAGCCCACGGACTTGCAGTAAAGGACAGCGCGTTCTCCCTCATTCTTATTCTCACTGCGCTTGTGTCCAACGATGTCTGGAGCAGCTGAAGGAGAAAAGGAAAAGGACATAAAGTCATTGATGGCAGCAAAACAACTCCTATTGCAGGAATCTTTTTTTCTTTCAGCTTTTACTGTAGCAAACAAATTGTGAATGATTTTATATTGCCATTCATATTATTTGCATGATGAACAAACTGTATAAAACATGAAGCTTTAAAACACCAAGTGTGGCTCAGTGTGAATCGTGTGTTATTTGTCCCAGTTTTAATTTGATAACGTAAACTACATGATTATTTATGCAATAATTAACCTTTCAATGGAAAACATTTCATTTCTACATACTAGAAAGCTCACAGGAAAAAATATCTAAAATGCAGGCAAGTCCCAAAACCCTTTACCATTGAGATGGGAAATGCTATAGTACAATCATAGGAAATAATACAACAAAGCATTAAACGCTTAGGAGGCCCATTACAAATCAGACACTATATTGGTCTTGCAGCTCAAGGCATTCAGTCGAACAAAGTGACCCATCAAATATTATAAGCACAGATTGTGTTTTGGAATCTAATTTACTGAGAGGTTTTTTTTAATTCATAGAACCAAAGAACAAAATGTATGCGCACTTATGTTTTATGTTGTTTAATCTTATACCACAGTGAATAAGGCCATAAGGTGTATTTGAGCATAAATATACCATTAAGTGATCGTTTTTTGAAGGAATCTTTCTGAAACCTTTTATTTTACCTATTTAAAACGTCAATGAAATGTACTAATTATTAAAAATGACTCCTGTCATATATTAAGAGGTACGGAGAGAAAAAGGAAGGGCGAGGGACTGGTTGTATGAAGTTTAATCCCCAACCCCTCAGACAGGCAACCATCTGGTACTGCAGATCTCAGTATGAACAGAGAGAAAATAGAGCCAGGTGAGCAGATTCTGCTAAAACTCAACACCCTTTACGCATGACCTCTCTTTTTCCACCTGCCTCCTCACAAATTGATAAGGTCTTTAATTTAGGGGCACATACTGTACAGTTAAATGTGTAGCTGAGCTTTCTACACTTTTTGCTACATGTAATTCTTCAACCTTTTTGTACATTTTACCAAGACATTGTATTTATGTAAACTTCAAAACCTTAAATTTACTAAGCAAATGGTAAGGGATCCAGAAAATAAGGCCTATCAGCCAAACTAAGCATGCTGTCACACTGATACTGAACGTCATGCCCTTTCTCGGTTTAGAAGTTTCACATTGCTGAGTCAGCATGTGCTGCAGAGTGCAGCAAAATGCAGCCTAGCTCCTCGATTGCATCTTCAAACACACTGACACTAGACAGGGGAGAGAGAGAGATGGGGAGAGAGAGAGAGAGAGAGAGAGAGAGAGAGAGAGAGAGAGAGAGAGAGAGAGAGAGAGAG
>JBBMFX010000122.1:10317333-10336792 GCA_037832545.1 Rhabdalestes septentrionalis
TAATCACAACTTGGCTGTACTGTACAGCACTACATTGGCTATGCTATGCTAGCTAGGTTAGACTGCAAAGAGTTGCTGCTATGATAATTTCTCCTCTCATACAAAACATAGAACCAGCATTGTTTAAAGGTAAGAAATCTGTTTTCCAAATGTGATTATCTCTCATTTTAGCTTATGTGACAGTGTTGTATTACTTAATAAAAATGTTTGGCTACCTTACCCTAAAGTGGACTAGAATGCAGGAAATTGCACATTTTTCTGTGGGAAGATGCCCAGACCCCCCACTGTGCTAAGCCCCAGATGTTCACTATGTCTGGCTCCACCTCTGGTTGTTGTATCTTGTATCTAAAACATGGGGATCTTCTATTTACACAATATCTAGAGAACTATGTCACCCAAAAAGTTGATATGAGTCAATTCAAGCACAAGGAATGAATATGAATATGCAATACATTAATGTTTCAAGAGCTCTGCATTGTGATGGATGGACATCAAATGTCTGAAAAGATTTGCTATTTAATGACTTTATTTGTAATTAACATGTAACTCCCTTTCCACCTTCAGAAAAACAAGGATGAAACATTTCTGTGAGTAACTGCAGAAGTGCTTTAGGTAACCATGCATGAGATGTATGTGTGAAAACCGAAAACATGTATCACCAATGGGTGCTCCTTAAAGTAACAAGAAATATATAAAAACATTTTAGAGAGTGTAGTTTAAGCATTTAAAGAAAATGACGGATGTAAAATCATCTAAACATTCAGTTTTATACTGTTTACATTTTTAGAATAGTTTCCATGACAGAGTAATCAGAACCTCAAAATCATCTTACAAATAACTTTATACAAATGGGAACAGAGGGTGCTTCGATTTACTTAATGCCTGATGCATGTGTAATAGGTTTACATTGTATATTAATTTTAAAAATCAAAGATCCAATCTTCTAAAGCTTTTTAAAAGAATCTTTTAAAGGAATGATCAAAGATTACTCCCTTTTGGCCTTCTTTTGGAATATTAGTCTACAACACAGACATCTTATCAACAAAAACATTAACCAAATAATGAACAAAACAGCTCCCAGCAGTGTGAGAATTACATCCACAGAGTGGTAGGAGATCCAGGACATCCTGAAAGACTGTGTGCGCAAGTGAGGAGCTCCTCCATGCCTCATAACATACTCAATCCAGAAGACTGCCTCGTCCAGAGGTTTCATTGGCTGGTCATGATGCAACCTAGACAATCTCTGCATGTTCTCCCTGTAAGATGGATTGTACAGCACCTCCTTCAATCCCTCCAAAAACACAGTTCTATCAAATTTATTAAAATCCAAGATTACAGCTGTTCCCTTTTTCCACATCCTGGAGAGGTTGTCAGGCTGATCAAAAGTTATAGGTAGACCTAAAATGGGAACTCCGTGGTAAATGGCCTCTTGAAGACCATTGGTTCCTCCATGGGCTACAAACACTTTAGTCTTGGGATGTCCAAGGAGGTCATTCTGTGGCAGCCAGTCCACAAGCAGCGTGTTGTTGCCAAGGGTAGAAGGTCGAGGTCCAGTGAATCTCCAGATTACCTTTTGAGGTAGTTGGGCAAAGGCTGCAGCTATCTCTTCAGAAATTTCACTTAACAACTCTCCAAAAATGGTTCCTAAAGACATTATGATGACTCCATGATCCCCTGAACTCTGAACAAATTTTTCTAGTTTATCAGGAAGTGGTTTGGAGGGCTGGCACTGGAAGCCACCCATGTAGACCACATTTGGCATTGTGGGTCGAGGAAATTCAAAAGTGAAATCATTTCTCATGAGCCATATTTCTGCATCCTTAATCAAGGTGAAATAATCAACGTCAGGCCCAAAATATTTCTGACAGAAGGCCTTGTAAGGTGGGGCAAAGTATTTTGACTGTTGATATAGAGAAATTGCATAAATCAGTACATTTTTGGTCCTTTGCAAGAATGACATCTTATCCGTTAGCTCTGCTCCAGGAAAAGGTACATAGGATAGAGGTGAAGGGGCAATGTCAAAGTGTCCTTCTCCACTGGTGGTCCAACGTACATTGAAAACTAGAGGTAGGCCAAGTCGATGTGCCAATAACACACCTCCTCCAAAAGAAGGATCAGTCAGAACAAGATCATATTTAGCCTCCTGGAAAAAATTCATCAGGGTCTCATTTTCAAATATCATAGCAGTCATGTTGCAAATATCTGCATGGACTTCACCGATCATCTTCAACAGCTCCTCTCCCATTGTGTATTCATCCCAAATGGATCTTCTCTCCTTTCGCATCTGCAGCAATCGCCCTGAAAAGTTGGCAACTTCCTCATCACTATATTCACCCACATCTATCGACATGGTAGTGTAGTAGGGGGAGTCATTTTTGACACGCCAACTTTTTGATGCTCGAATAACAGTCAGATTGTGGCCTTTTGAATATAGTTCCTTAATGAGAACTTCCATATTAACCCAATGGCTTCCATCAACTGGAAATACCAAAATGTTACCGCAGTTGGCACCATATGAGATGCATAAGAGGCACAACAGAGTGAACCCTAAATGATGCATCTTCTGTCACCTTCAAAAAAAGACAGAATACATGATCAATAAGCATGTTATAGCAACTATAGTAAATGTTTTTAGACCACATTTGGTTTTTGCATATTGCAATAACAACTTAAATTATTTTTTGAAAAGCAAATGGTAATTTGAAAATGCAATGTTTCCAGTGTAAAATATAATCATTAAATCTTATCAATAAAAGCATTTCATTATGTCTATAACACCTGAGTATGGTTTCAGAAACATTTAGGCCAATGTTTAATACTAGTGGTGCATACTGAAATTCCTCCTGAAACTTTTGTGTGTTTGTTATTGTTTTGGAATGCATTAAATGCATTATATTTCCACATGACTTAGGGTGTACTCACACTAGGCAGTTTGAACCATGCCCAAGTGTGTTTGATCACCAAAGCTTGGTTTCTTTGACTAGTGTGTGTGCTCAAAGCCGTGTCCGGGCGCGGTGCCTGCTTGGAAGAGGTGTGCCAGCGCACGGTTTGGTTGGACTCGGGTGCGGTTCGCATGTAGTGTGAGTAGGGTTGCAAATTCCAGGAATTTTCAAAGTTGAAAACTTTCCATGGGAATCAATGGGAATTTATGGGAATTATTGGGAATAAACTGGGAATTATCAAAGTTTAAGTTTAAGATAGTTGGTAGAAAATAATAATAAATCACAGTCTTGGTTAAAACAATGACATTTGATAAAGGTGAGTAGTCTATAATTTCTCATTCAGGGCCATAACACACTTCTTAATGCAAGGCTATTGAGGCCACACACCCTCTATTTTCTCAGATCTGTAACAGGTGAAAGGCACTCTGGATAAGTCTCTAATGTGCAAAATCCTGGAGAACCCTGCATTGTAAAATGACATCCTCTACAGAGAACACATTACTTTATATTTTAAATACACAATTACTGTTTAGAAAAGAAATTTTAATCTATGCAACAGTGAGGAGGAGCTATTGTTATGCATAACCTCTTTCAAAGTAATTTTCTTTTAAACTATGTTAACAGATTAACTAAAACATTCCTGGCTTTCTGTGTGGGAAATTTCTCACCACAAATATGGGCATGCTGAGATAAAATGGACACAGCAGTAAAAGCAGCATTTAAATATAAAACATTTACAAATATATTTCATTGGTGAATTCTATCTCATTTGTGATAAATTATGCGACAATGTTCTTACTTTTACCCTAACCCTGAACAACGGTATGCATTTTGTAGTTTGGGCTGGACAAACTAGTTTGATCCATTGAGGACTCTCCTTGCAATTTACAGGCATGAGGGAGACCTGCCCAATATTAGGTAGGTGTTTTTAATTTTTCACTAAATTGTGAAAATGTCCTCAAGTATCAAAATATTATATTTTTCATTTTTTCATTCTAGACTAACGAACTGGATTGATCCACTGCATGTGCACAAGCCAATATATTTCCTAGGGTGGGTATCACTAAAGGATACCTCTCTAAATGGGAAGGGTTACTTCAGGAATGGCATCCATTGTAAAACTTTGCCATGTTAAATATATCTCATAATGGATTGCACACACACACACACACACAAGGAAAGTGATCAAGAGGACACCAAGCAATGTGTGTTAAACCAGTCACATGTAACGATGTGATTCCACCACCAGGTGATTAGCCTCCCCAATGAGATTCACTGCTTGCTTAGACGGAAAGAATGAACAAGAAACACATTTACATTAAAAGTACCAGGCAACTCCAGCTGCTGGGCATATTCATCAACCAGTACATACAGAAAACAAAAGCAGAGTAAATTATCCCTGTCCAAAGCAGTAGGACAGAGGTCAGCTGGCAATGAAATAATGATATAGAAAATAAATACAAATCACTACATCCAAACTAAAACATATGGAAATTGATCCAAAAGGCTAAACAACAACAAAACAACAACAATAATATAACAACAATGATAATGTAAATATTATAATTTTTATAATATAGTAAAGTGGCCCCTTCCAGCCCCATATGAACACAACACAGCACTGTGCACAGTGTGAACAATGAGAAATTCTCTCTCTGCATTTAACCCATTCACCAATGAAGAAGAAATACAGATATTTACAGTTAGTTAACAATCAATAATAACACTAATAATAAAGGATAATAAACAATAAACTAATTAAAATAAAATAAAACTAAAAACAGGAAAACTAAAGCCACATCAAAATGAACAAACATGTTTAAATAAATCAACTATCCATGCTGTTTGGCCTAGCCACACCTGGAGCACAGGTCACATGGTCACAAACGCTAGTAGTCACAAACTGTTAATCTCTAATGAACAGGAACTGCAAAACCCGGATGAGGCTGTAACAGCTGCCATGATAGGGAAAATGATGAAGACTGCAACACTCATTCTAAACAGGAAACCATGTCACACAGGAAGGAATGGTATTCGGTTATAGCCTGTCCTTGATTACCATGGTTCTTATTTACTGGCCCAAAGCAGTGCCAATTAATGCTAATCAGTTAAAATTAAATAAAAAAAAAACAGGGAGGAATTAATCTTGTTTCAATCCAACAGGATTTTGCATCACTGGCCAATTGAATATCAAGTGGCCTTTCTACAGAATGACACCTACTCCAGACTTTCAGTAGCTAAGCACTGCTGACTAGAACAAAGATCCACAGTAGAGGAATACAGCAAGAGAATTCTGCAGATACATTGACAGAGCAAAGCCCACAGGACAGGCTAGGGCAGATTAACATGTGATTTTGATCAAAGCAGGCGACACTACCCAGAACACCTAATCAAATGGTTCGTCTTCTTGAAGGGCCACATCTCTTAGTGGAACAGGAGAATGGGTGTGGTTTGGGGCATCAGTCCCCAAAAATGGCTTGAGAATATTATCATGTACATGCTTGATTTTCTCCAGAGCAATGATATGAACCCCTCCCTGTAGCTTTAGTGTACAACTGGGATCCATATGTCTTGGATAACTTTACAGCTTCTGGGCCCATGATCATGGATGTATACTAACTGTCTCTCCAGTACAGATGCAACATTCATTTGATTGTCATGCATTTCTTTGCACCAATCTGCAATGACAACAAGATGCCCCTCAAAAGCAAGCTGGAGTTGAGTTTGGTGTTCCAGTGTCCAGTCACAGTGTTTGGCATAGCTTACTTTCAGTCTACTGATCTGTTTCCTATTTTGCCTTTGTGCTAGCACCCCTGTTTGGAGAACCTGTAAGACTGCATGCACATACATTCAGTCAAAAGGATTTTGAATCGTCTAGACACACCAGGTAAAAGGGCAGTTGCTGGGCATTATATTTTTTGGATAGTTAGCCCAGCTAATTACATACAGTTTAATGTGGCACTGTCCATATCCTCTTTCCCATGTGGGACTAGCTGTCCCAATGTCATGGTTGGCTTGTTTCCTCTTGCTCAGTAAAAAAAACTTTTTTTTTCTTGATCTTTGCTTGATATTCTGTTTCTCTACATAAAAGTGAAACTACCTCATAAATAAGAGACTTTTTTGTAAGTCAGCAAACATACGAATTTAGCAGGGGATCAAAAAAATTTTTCCCCACTGTAGGCCAAACAGTTCACGGTAACACATATTAATAACAGTTCTCCTTAAAGTAAAGAAATCAATTCATCAATATAATTTTAACACATAATGTAAACTCAGGCAGACAGCAAACAAATGCAATTTAATTTAAGTAAGACAGTACGTCAAATGAAATAAATGTATGTAGATGTAGACCAGGGTTTCTCAATTCCAGCCACAGCAGCTTTAGACTATGAACATTTTGTGCTTTGTCCCATCTAGTATGCTGGATTTATCTCATTTAATAACTACCATTTGGATGAAATTTGAAGGGTAGACAGAACCAACAATTTGTAGAAACATGAGATCAGTAGGGCTGGGATTTTAAAATCCAAGTTTAGACTGTGCAGTACAAATATACTGAACATGTGGTTTGCAGTCTCTTGCACTATTCAGTGTTCACACTAAGTACGTTATTCCCGCTTTTTTTTCTTTCTGGATAAAATCTATTCCAAAAGATATCAGCTCCTATGCACTGAAATCAACAGCATGATCAACACAGCTCCCAGCAGTGTGAGGATAACATCCACAGAGCGTTAGGAGATACAGGACATTCAGAAAGAATGTGTGCTCAAGTAAAAGGACATCCACGCCTCAAAACATATAAAATTCAGAAGACGGCATGGTCCTGAGGTTTCATAGGCTGGTCTTGCTGCAATTTAGACAGTGTCTGCATGTTCAGCACCTTCTTCAGTCCCTCCAAAACCTTGTTCTGTCCAAAGATATTTGCAGTTACCCTTTTCCACATCCTGGAGAGGTTTTCAGGCCAACCAAATATCAATGGTTGACCTAAAAGGTAAATAACCTCCTGAACACCATTTGTTCCTCCATGGACTGCAAACACTTTAGTCTTAGGATGTCCAAGAAGATCATTCAGCATGTTGTTACCAGGGATAGCAGGTCAAGGTTAAGTGTATTTCCACCAGAGATTGCCTTTTGGGGTAGTAGGGCAAATGCTGCTGCTATCTCTTTAGTGATATCTTGGGTTGATGGTCCCTAAAGACATAATGATAACACCATGCTTACCTGAACTAATTTTTATCAGGAAGTGGGTAAGAGGGTTTGCACTGGAAGTCACACATTTAGACCATGTTTGGCATTGTGGGCCGAAGAAACTCACATGAGAAATAATTTCTCCTGAGGCATTTGTTTGCATCCTGAAAGAAGGTGAAATGGTCAAGATCAGAGTACCTCAAAGTACTTCTCTCAGAAGGCATTGTAATACAGCTTTCAGAATCAGAAAACTTAATTGATCCTGGAGGATATTGCTTATGTAATGACTGATACACCAGACAGAGTCAGTAACAATATAATATTAAGTCTAAATAAATCCTAAATAAAAATCTGTAGAAAAAAAATAGCTCGATATGAACATACAGAATTTCTTGGTATAAATACAATAAGGAAGTAACACAGTTAGGTGTAGAACTATCAAGCAAAGATTGTCCTTCACACAATGAGAGTTATTTAACCCAGCAAGGAAACATACAGACACAAATGACAGCTTGGTGTAAGTTATTGCATTTAGTAATTTCAAGTAATGAAAAAGTAATACTGACCTAAGTAGTAATATTGCACATGAAGACTATTGAACATAAGATCTTTTAAGTAATGAAGTGATTTAGCACATGATACTGTCACATGATATTGCACATGGCAATTGCACTGAGTCTGAAGTGGATGGGGAGCAGGAATTTTCTGTGCAGATCTTTGAGATTGCTACTACAGGGAAAAGGGTGAAAACGTAATGTTTTAACACTTTGAAGTATGTTATTTGATCTGTTAGATCAGTTACAGGGACAGGTACACAGGAAAGAGGAGTGGGTGCAATAGCAAAGTGACCTTCTCCATGAACTGCCAAACAAACATGGAAGACAAGAGGAACATTTAAAAAACAAGGAAAACTATTTTTTAAATCTTACATCTTATTTGAGCAATCCACAAAAGTGTGATATGGTTTATTTGACTTGGTGGTAAAAATGTGCACCTGAAATATTGGTTTAAAATAAAATTGTATACATTAAAATTAAATTAAAATATATATTATATATTGTAAACACGACACCACAAATGGAAAAAAGTCAGTATTTCAGAAACCTAATCACCTAAATATTTGTCTGTACACTACATAAGATCTTTGAATTGAGTCTCACAAGTTCAAACTTGTCCAACCTGTTAACATAGGCTTGGATATACAATCTATTTAGAGAGGCAGGAGTATTGAACACATGTACATCAGAAACTGATTTAACTTCAAAAACCTGAGAACCTTCCATAACGTTCATAAGAATACACAATTCTGCACAAATAAAATATACAAAAACAATAATTCAATGTAGAGATAAAGTTTTAGGAAAGTTATTAATACTTACTCAACTGAAGCAAACCCCTGTGGCTGTCCAGACTTAAAGCTTTCTGAAAAAATCTGCAGGTGACTGGACGCAGTTCTGCGCTGCAGCTGTTTAAACTTGGGCATGTGGGTGAAACGTCCTCCTGCATGCGTGAGTAGAAAGAGAATTCATAGGTTTATTGAACAGTGTTCACTAAATAGCTCTCCTGAGCCCAGTGTCCAAAGGGCAATTCGGCAGCTTGAAAGAGAGGAATTACACGCACCCCACTACTGAGGCGTATAGGTTTTAAAGCTACAGCTTTTCAGGCAATGCCGGAAGTGCTCATGAATGTCATTCCAAACAAGTTAATACTGATTCTAAATGTGCTTTGGGTGTCAGTGATACGAACTTACCTTTTCTCTAGTGCACTCAGTCAGACCTTCAAATACAGTGAAACAGAGTTGCCTTTAGCTCACACACCCAGTTTAAGCCACATTCCAGTAAGGTACTGAAAGGAAATGAGAGTCCTACGGGCATTGTGGAGGACAGTTGTGCAACACAAGATTTGAATGGAGGGATTTTTTTTCTATAAAGCTGAGCTTGTAGAACAAATGTATTCTGTGAACTGTAATCCTAATGACATACCTGGTTATATTAGGTACATAAACTTAACCCTCGTATTCTGTTAATTTAGGCTTACCTATCTGTGTTCCCAGTCACTTTTGACCAGGGAACCCATGACAAGATATAAATATTTCTACCTAATGCTGTGTTGGAACTCAAATTTATGTGAACATTACAAGTTTTGAACTTCTATTTGCTATTTACAGCTTGTAGGCCTCAATCACCTAAGGTCATACGACTGATTTTCTTAAAAACATTGTAGAGAGATTATTTTGACTGTAACACATGTTAAAATGAAACAATTAATGTTGTTCATCACAAAGCACCTAATTTCAAAACAGGATACTCTTTTTAAACCATTTAAACTTGGCAAAAATTCACATCTGTCCTGTTACTGGACAGAAGAGACCCTTACGATTTATTAGTAAAGACAAAAGACAAAATATTTTTGTGGTTGCTAAGATATAAAAGGTGTTTGGTGTGTGAGTGGAATGCTAAGTTGTTTTTTATGTGGTTGCTATGATTTAGGAGATGGTGGTTAAGTAGTTTTTTGGCAGTTGCTAAGTGTAAGAGATTGTGGCTAAGGAATTTCTATATGGTTGTAATGGGATACGATGTGGTAGCTAAGGTTTTTCTAGGTGGTCGCTTTGGTGTAGGAAGAGGTTGCTAAGTTGTTTCTATGGTGGATAAGGTGGTTGTTGTGTTGTTCAAAGCTTGCTGTAGTGTTTCTAGGCTGCTCAGTTGTTTATAAGCAGTTGCAATGGTGTAGGAGGTGGTTGCAAATGTATAAATAGGGATGGATATCGTTAAGGTTGTAATGGTATTACTATTTCTATCGATACCACTTATCGATTCGGTACTTTAACGATATTCTTATCGATACTTTTTGCTGATTTTTTTACTGAAACAAATTGAAAAAAGAATAACAACACTTTAACCCTAAACCTAACCCTAATCCAAAAAAGTTGGACTCACTACAAATTAAGTGTAACAAAAGAAATCTAAAACAACACAACACGAAAGAGCTTGCGTATACACAAGAGAACACACAACACAGGCTTTTGGAGTGACAATGGCTCTTTGTGCCATTGTCACTCCAAAAGCCCGAGCTCTCTGGTGTTGTGTACGAGTTCTCTCGTGTTGTACGTGTGTGCGCACGACTTTTCCCGTGTTTCGGGCGTGCGCAAGTTCTCTCATGTGGGTTCTCTTGTGTTGTGTTTTTTTTATTTCTCCAGTACCGACAGCAGAACCGTTACCGGCAGAGCTTATCGATACCTCTGTCTTTTATAATTAGGCACTGGGCCCGATTAAATTATACCCTAGGTAAGGTTGTTGCTCAGGTGAAGAAAGCGGTTGCTACGGAGAATTTTTCATTGTATTTATCCGAACTGTCAACAGATGTGGTTCGCTTAGAGTAAAAATTTAATTGAAGGTAGGTTCACGTTGGGAAAAGGGGGACATCATGTGTGTGTTTGTGTGTCCTCAAAGGCACCAGCATGGTGGGGTGTGGGAATTTTCTTAAACTTAAATATTAAACTCTACACTAATCAAAGATTTACTCATTAATTTCTAACACCATGAGTAAACAGAGAAATATAATAAAAACACAAAATATACTAAAAATCCTCTAATTATTCCACTGCCTTTTGTAAACCAGTCATTAACTGCATTTTCTAGAGAGAAAAAAAAATTGCATTAAAGTATTCATGACAAAACATTATTCTGTAGGCGGTCTCTGTTATGCTTGTTTTTCTTCTGAGATTGTGTACTGGGTCAATGGTCAGAATCTTTATGAACACGTGACCAGGTATGTGATTTTGAGACAAACATGACATGCCCAAAAGGTTTTATAAAAAAAATAACACATAATGGCACCCTCTTGTGGCAGAGAGCATTCATGCTGGATGCATACATAAAAGTGCCTGACTTACTGGAGAGGAAAGTGTTTTATGTACACCAGTCTGTCATCCTTGATGTCTTTTTTTGTTTTGTTTAAGTCTATATTTATCCACGTGCTTGTCATATTTCAGGGAAGAGATATACATGTGTGAAACATGACAAACTACAGTTCACATCATTTGAGCCAGAAGTCACTAATCTTGCACAATGAATCAATGTAGCTTCCCATTCCCTCTAAAATAAGGCAGAAGCTTGTCTGATTCTACTTGCTTAATGTTAGTCTAAAATAACTGACCAGTTTCATGAGGTGAGATCCGGCTTGGTTAAAATGAAAACCTGCAGTGACACCTGTCCCTTTGCAGGCAAGACTCCTGGAGACTCCTGTTTTAAATCCAAGGTTCTCTTTTTGAAAAACCTGTTACTGAAAACCTTACAGCAAGCCTTTTAACAAAAGACATTACAAATAGCCCTCGTAAAATTCTTTATTCATAAACTTGATGCAAGTTTACAAATTTTACTGTACATGGTCAAAATTCTCTTGCAATGGGAAAAAAAACAACCTGAAAGCATGCCAAGAGTATGTATGATAACTAGTCCACCACGAGATGGCACCAGAAAAGAACACCGTGATCGGTCAATCTGAGGTCGGTCTTCCTAAAAGAAAAAAGAAAAAAGCCTTTGCTGTCCAGTCATACATGGTAACATAACGCTGAATGTTACCAACAGCAGTCCAGTTGGACAACAAGCCAGCTTCATTTGCTTTAGGAGGTGCAGGTCTGTTGAATTCCCAGATTAACTAAAAAACTAAACAAAACAAAACAAAAAACAAACAAAGAACATCTGAAAATAGAGCAGCATCAATGTGAAGAGATACTAGAACTCAGTTGTGCTGCTCTTGGAGAACTTGAGACAGAGTAATGCTGGAAAGGAATGACAAGATCCTCTTTACAGCGCAAACAACCAACATGTGCTTGAAAGCGATCCAATACACAATTCTTAACACTTCTATATGAAAACTTACAACTAGGTCATGGATTTAAAGATTTGTAAGCCAGTGTTAGATGTGGCTTTCCTGTAATCTTGACCGGCTCAGAATCTGGACGTCACTCATACTCTCTTGCAGTGATCTAGGAGGCACACACTTAATATTTTGTGCAAAAAGGGCAAACTGATCAGGAAAGATATCTTACATCCAGGGCCAATTATTAAGACTGTATATTACATATATATCACCAAGCCATCAGATATGATGAACTTCATGGGAATGAGAGAAGAACAAATATCCATAGCGAAGACCAGATTGCTGACACCATCTCATTCCTCTTTAAAAGAAGTATTCAGGTCTTAGGACCTGAATACATGAGTAGGACTGCTAAACTCTCCATTTAAAAACAAAACAGCTGAGTGAGGGAGGGCTGTATACTTCATTAGTGTGGGCCTATAGTAATGCATGGTGATGAAATGTGGCAATGCAATGGTTTTCTGTCCTGAGTTACCACTTAATTGTGAGATGAACTCAAAAAGACCAGTCTGTTTGCAGCAAGCACTGAAAACACAAGGATTTTACGATGTGCAAATAAACACTGATCCAACCAGCTTAAGCACAAAGCACGACACAAAGTTTTACCCACTGTAACAATGTCAGTCTAGTAGACTTCTTGGAAGCTTCTTGGAAGATTTTAAAAAAGTTAAAGTAGCAGTACTAGAAAAGAAGTATTCCTCATCAATGTCCATTTACCCTATGTATATGCTAGCTAATGGATACGGACTGATTTTTTCTCACTGTGAACCAAAAAACAAACAAACATAAAAACAAAAAACCCTGATACATAATCATTAATTTGCTTATAACTTAAGGTTCATTGGTGAACTGGTATCAGTGATTAGTAAATGAAGTAAAAGTCAAGGTCACGACTAAAATGAGTAAAAGAATATCTTAATACCTTCAGAAACTTAAGTACATGGTTGGAAACCCCTGAATAAATTAGAGTTTTCAGTGCTTCTCCCCTCTCTGTTTTGCACCCTTTCAAAGCATCCAAATAAACATGAAGGATTTAAGCCCTCAGCTGAAAAATTCCATGACTGACTGAACACTGTGGCACATGCCAAGGCTGAGGGGAAACAGAGAGAATAAAGAGGGGTTGGGGTAGGGGGGTGGGGCGTACTTCACATGAACGGCACAATAAAGATGTGTTGCACCTCAAACCCATTTACAAGTATACAAGCAGACCTCTGTCCAACCATAGTACGACACATTCTCTTCTACAGCCCATTGCAATCAAAGCCTGTATTTGACCTTTACAGGCCGATAAATCACAGGCTACAAAGCAAGAAACAGGAAAGGGAGTGGTATTCATCCACAGTTAATATTTGTGAACTGAAACTACACACAACTGTCACACTCTCCCTTATCTTAACTTTAATTATTGGAATTAGGGCTGCTTAAGAAGCATGAGCATATAACTCTGGCAAATAAGGATTCCTTAATAATATCAGCATTATATGTACCGGTACGTGTGAACACAGAATGCACAAGATAAAGAAGGACGGTGCCAGCAGATACAAGAGAAGTGGCACATCTTCATATTGTCTCTTATTGCATCCATTCCTGTTTGAATTTCAATCAATTCTGCCGAAGTCATGGCCATAAGAATCCTTTAAAGGCAGGAAGGGGGATAAAAATCCAGAAACTTCTTTTATATCCATTCAGGCATTAATCGGAGCCACACCTGTTCCAGACAGTAAAACCAAACTGAAAGTCTGGTGGCATCTAAAATCACTCTGTGCAAGACACCCATTAGTACCAAGTCTCTGTGTCTCTTACACATCCCTCTTTTCCCTGCAGTGAACTGGAGAATATAAGAAATGAGAGCAGGGGAGAGTGATTACAAGAGAAACAGCAAGTAATGGAGAAAGACAGAAACAGATAGAAAGGACAAGTGCACATACACACGCACATGCACAACGTCCACAGAGACCAGTGGGCCCTTGCACTCCAGGTGAAGTGAAGGATTGGGGGGAGGGTTAATACTACAAAAATAAAAAGCAAATTGTTGATCAAAAATCCCATTTTCCCAGTGTGCAAGAAGAAATGCCACCTTGTTAGCCATCTTCTTTAGGGGGTGTGTACCAGCCTGTGGGGAAAAACAGGAACACACACAAACATTTTGAAAATGAAATAAGTTCACATCCAAAACAAATAAAGAGTCTCAAAGTCATTTGTGAAAGTGTGGACACTACACTTACCATTCTTTTCATGGATCTGGACCAATGACTTATATGACTGTTGTGCTCTGGCAAGATTATACTGGTTCTATAATAATAATAAAAAAACAGAACTCATAGCAGGTAATCATACTGTATTATAAGCTTTCAAACACATGGCAAAATAACCTGGCACAAACCTTATTTGCTCCAAACTGTACTCTAGCTTTCCCTTTGACTAGAGTAGCATTGATCTGCATGATGACAGACTCTATGGAGTAGGCACTGCTCCAGCCCTGAGGGTGTAAAAACAGTGTGTTTAAGATATAATGTTTTACATGTTACAGTTAAAGACAATCTTAAAAGCCATAAACAATTCAAACCTGTTTGGTTAGCAATTCCATACACAGGGCCCCTCCTCCAAGAACATATCTAGAAGTAACATTCACAATAAGTGAAAATGATCCATGAAGTACAGTGAGGAACATAAGTATTTGAACACCCAGCGATTTTTCAAGTTATGCCACTTAGAAATCATGGAGGGATCTGAAATTCAAATTGTAGGTACATTCCCACTGGGAGAGACAGAATGTAAAAAAAGATTCAGGAAATCACACGTTACTTTAAATGTATTAGTTTTGCACATGTTTACACAGTTGATGCTGCTAAAATGGCCATAATACTTGAACAATTTAAATGACTAAGCCAAGATTGTTGAGTTTTTTTATTTTACAGCTGTTGCTGCTACCTTTTCTAAAGTGTAAATAAATGATTTTGGAATGCCTTTAAATTCAGTGTAGTTGTGTATATTTTTGGTTCTTCTAATAAGTGTTTAGTAATTTATTTATTCAGTGATGTAACCTTACTAACAAACAGTACAATGTCAACAAAAATAATGCTAATAATGTAAAAAAATTATTTTATCGCACTCTGTATCGGTACCGGGCGTGGACCGGCCCAACACTCACTGCTGCACATAAGTATTTCAACACCTGAGAAAATCAGTGTTACTATTTCCTACAGAAGGCTTGTTTGCAATTACAGGGGTCAAATGTTTCCTGTAGTTCTTGATTAGGTTTACACACACTGCAACAACGATTTTGGCCCACCCCTCCAAACAGATCTCCTCTAGATAGGTCAGGGTCCAGGGCTGGAACCAACAACATGGAGTTTAAGCTCCCTCCAAATATTTTCGATTGGATTTAGGTCTGAAGACTGGCTAGGCCACTCCAGAACATCCTGGCTGTGGGCTTCATGTGATTGTTGGAATGTTGGAAGACCAAGCCACGACCCATCTTCAGTACTCTGACTGATGGAAGGAGGTCGTTGCTCAAAACACATGGCCCCATTAATCCTCTCCTTACACAGAGTCAACCTGTCCTCCTCGCAGAAAAGCACCCCCAAAGCATGTTGTTTTCACCCCCAAAGCATGTTGATTTCACCCCCATGCTTCACAGTAGGAATGGTGTTCTATGGATGCAATTCCTCCTGTTTTTTTCCTCCAAGCATGTCGAATGAAATTTAGAGCAAAAAGTTCTATTTTGGTCTCATTTGAAGACATGACTTTCTCCCATGACTTCTCTGGATCATCCAGATTGTCATTGGCAAACATCAGACGGCCCTGGACATGTGATGACTCGAGCAGGGGAACCTTCCATTAAATCCTTGATTTGAAACCATGACAGCGTTCTGTTCTACCGACCGTTGAAAGGTCCCCCAGCTCTCTTCATGTAATTGACCAGCTCCTCCTGTGTAGCTCTGGACTGTTTTCACACCTTTCTTGTCATCAGTGATACCCCACCAGGTGAGATCTTGCATGGAACCCCAGTCGGAGGGAGACTGACGGTCGACTTTAGCCTCTAACATTTTCTGACAATTGCTCCAACAGTTTATCTATTTTCACCAAGCTGCTTGGCAGTTGCCCCTTAGCCCTTTCCAGTCTCGTGGAGGTCCACAATTTCGTTTATAGTGCCTTTTGACAGCTATTTGCTCTCGCCAATGACAGTAGTTGGGAGTCTGACTGACTGTGGGGTGGATAGGTGTCTTTAAACATTTCAGACAGGTGCTAAGGTGGATTCTTTCCAAATCATACATTGTGATTTCTTTATTTTATTTTTTTCATTCTGTCTCTCACTTGGCTTGCCCCTTTAGAAACCAAGTAATGAACAAACATTTCTGTAGTTAAATAATCCCTAGGGCACAGCCTCATTTTGAGTTGTTTGGGAGGTCATGTTCTTTGGCAAAAGCAATGAAAGTCACCAGAGCAACCCAACTATAAGAACAAGGGGAATATATTTAGGAAAAGTGTCACATAGTTACAAACAGATTTATAAAAACACTGTACTGTACTGACCCGCCAGAGAGTACAGGAGACACTACCCGTACAAAGGGAGGATCAAAAGGAAAGTTATCCTGCAAGAAAAAACGGAGATGTAAATTGTGTAGCAGTTTTACTTTAGTGCATATGTCAAATAAAACAAAAAAACAAAAAAACTCACTTTGTAAGAGAAGTTGAGGAGAATGTAATCCACCCCTTCTTTTTCCTTCAAGACTTGCAAGTCACTGTGTAATGGACTATCTGGATCTACCCTGTAACAAAACCAGAGTGTTAATGAAAACAAAGGTAATAACCTTTTTTAAAAACTGTAGAAACATAAGCATTTATTTATATTTTAAAAAAACGAAATAAAAAAAAAAGACTGCACTTACGTCCTTAATTTGACATGCCACTCATATAGACTGTCATTGACTAGCTCCACTGAATAGATACCTAAAATATAATAAAAGCAATGAATTTTATTTTTGTTAATGCATACCACCACTTTTGTGAAACGCCAGTAGCTAATTGGGTACAAAAAGCATCCCCTGAGGAGGATCCATGAGATATCATCATATACATACATATACATATACATATATATATACATATGCATATACTAGTGCAGTCAAGCGATGAACATTTTTTATCTAATTAATTACATGGTGTGGCGATTAATTAATCTGATTCATCGCATTTAATCGCAGATACATACAGACTTACAAGAAGCAGCTTTTTTTCCCATTTATTGTTGAATACAAGCCTATAACTATTTGATAAACTACGTCTCCCAGCTTTCTCTCACACACACTATGGCCGGCGCTGAGACTCCGCCCCTCTGGAGGTCTGGATGGAGAAAGCTAATTTGGCTACTTCCAGCAAAATTTTCTCCTCTCCTGCTGCCTCTAGCTCGACCAACAGCTCTACTACAGACAGTACGACCAAGTTCACCACTTCCACACACTTTCCAGAAGGGCAAAGAGTTGAAATAAATGTGTGTTTGCGCTTTGTGTTCACTTTCGTCTCGCACGGACGCAGCTGCGCTCCAAATGTGAAGCGGGAGATGCACGAGCGCCTTTCCAAAGAGCAAATATTACCCTTCAGAGTCAGAATCAGCAAAACATTCACAAGACATAATTTATTAGCCATTTTGGCGTTTTTTTTCTTCCAAATCTAACTCAACTGAACTGCGCTCTCTGGCTGCTCACGCAGCAGTGATCTGGGACTTGGATCTCCTGCTGGTTCCTCAAAACTTTGAACGGGAAGAGGACGTAAAGCGTTAGTTGCATTACAAATATTAACGCGTTATTTTTTTCTGTGAATAATTAATCTAATTAAAGTGTTAAATTCCCAGCCCTTATATATATATATATATATACATAAACATTACTATAAACAAAAATACTTTAAAAGCTATGATTGTGTAATAAAAGTGAGTAAGCAAGCCTAAAAAGATGAGTTTTATGATTTACATTTACATTAATGGCATTTAGCTGACACTCTTATCCAGGCACAGGCATGGATTTCCATCTCTCCAATAAAAGCTTTATCTCCGAACAGAAAATAAACACGGCACCAAAATACTGTCAATACCCAGTGCTTGAAGTGGGAAAAAAATAAGTGCAGGACATTTTCTTGAAGTGGAAAAAAAACATTTCCGACATATTCTTGGGCCACTGTTGCTGCGTCGGAACAGTTTCAGTAAGTACCAGAATGCAGAAAAAAGTGGCGGAAACCAAAAGACGGAAATACAGAAGTTCCGGAACTGCATTCCCCTGCTTTCCGGCCCACTTCAAGCACTGCTAATACCCAAAACAAAGGACAGACAAACCCAAATTAAAAACAGGCACATTCATTGCACAACACAGAACATACCAAAAAATTTGATTTAGTTTTGCAAGCGCAGATTTCAGGCTTATCATTATTGAGTTTGAGACAGTTAGATGTAAACCAAATTTTAATGTCTGATAACAATCAAGAGGGGAAGCAGGTGGGATTGTAGAATTAGGCTTAGTAGATAAATAAAGCTAGGTGTCATCTCCATAACAATGAAATTGAATACCATTATAAAGAGGTCAAATGTAGATGATAAAAAGAAACCCCAAAACAGAACCCTGTGGAACACTTCTATTGACAGGAAAAATCTGAGATCCTAATTTGAAGTTGCACAAAATGAGTTCGACCACAGAGATATGAGGTAAACCAAGTTCTGGGAGTAACTTTCACAGATGAGACCTGAGAGACTTTGTTCTGGAGTACAAGAAAACAAACTTAAATACACTGAACTGGTGAATGCATCCGTAGGTAACAGTGCTTCCCGCACCCAGCACTCGAGCTCTGCAGCTGGACTAATTCCTCCTCAGATTTTGCAAGTCCTCTGACACCAGAGTTTGTGCTCCACTTGATGTGGAGGTCTCACACCTGTGGAAATAGGATAGGGTATGGAAAGAAGTTACGCAAGTACAAATTGTATTTGTCATGTGCACAGTCATAGAAGTACAACCATTCTCAACATACAATGAAATGTTTTCTCTGCATTTAACCCATTCACTAAGGGAGCAGTGTGAGAGTATGGTATCTTGCTCAAGGGTACCTCAGTGGTGACCCTAACGGTGGGATGTGAACCCCAATCCTCTGATTGCAGGGCCAATGCCCTAACCACTAGGCATTGTGACACAGTGACACATTAACTCCAGCTGAGAAGGCGAGAATCGCAGTGCCCTTTCTCTGCTGCCACTGGAGAGAGAGCTCAGTGTCAGTGAGTCCAATTAAGAGCTGCAGTCCCAACTGCTCTTTCCAGCAACAACTAAGCTCTCTGAATATTCAAAGCCCAGAGCTGGGTTGTCTAGGCACCCACAAACATGCACATAACTATGGGGCGCCGTTTGTAAAAACAGCTTCACAAATTTAGAGGTGTCATTTTTTCATCATTTAGCACAATGTTCACA
>JBBMFX010000122.1:10346020-10362343 GCA_037832545.1 Rhabdalestes septentrionalis
TTATATTATTTCCACTTTGCTTTTTTTCCCTCCTGTTTTTGTTTTGCTCCAATACACACAAAGGGAATAAACACGTGGATAACAAAACTTGTCTTAAAGCAATACTTTTCTGTGAGAAATACATGATTTTCTAGAAATATTTCAGGGGTACCAACATTTTTGTCCACGTGTGTATGTTCCCTAAGTAAAGATTTTGAAGCTGTATTGAAATATTCTTTACGATGGTAAATTATCTGCTGCTGCCAGATTTCACCTGAAGTTACCTCCTAAAATAAATAAAATTAAGACAAGCAGATGAATCCTATAACATTCATATGACTGTTAAATAATGAGCTATATTAGATACACTTTTAAGATTATCTCACTTTCCAACATGTCTGTTTTTGGTAGTGCAAAGCTTAAGGAGTTAACATGGCTGTAGCTAGAAAATATCAGTATCGTGTGGTTGCAGGAAGGAGGTTACAGGGTTCATTGTCATTCATCTTATTTATGTTCCTGAGATGCGTCACTGGACCACCTCCTCAGTTTTCTTTCCCCAAAAGGCAACATCCATGTCACATTTATTTTCTCTGAACTGGCATTACAAAATGAAGTAACTCTTTTTATTGTCAAGATCAGAAAAGAAGGAATTATTGTTACTAGTCAGAATGGTGCTGAGAATAGAGCCATCACTGAGGCAGGTCCCAGAAATAGACTTAAGACATCCATAAATAGCATCAATCCATGAGATGTTGATGAAGTGTAATGGAACACAGTGAGAAGCAATGATTAACTCTTTAGAGATGATGCAGTGCCGAGTGGTGCTCTACTTGAGTCTACTTGAGGTGGAATGAAGTATCACAGTTATCTTACCGGTCTTTGGTGTTGTGCCTGTAATGTATTCCTTTTTTTGCTGTCATAAATGGATTTTACTGTAAACACTCCTGTTATGAGTGGAAGAACCCTTAATCTCCTTGGCATGGATAGTACCATCTGAATTAGGTTACTTGACACTTTTAGCAAACAAATAGGTCAATCACAGCACAGATAGCGATTTCAATAACATCAGCTATAGGGGTTGGACAAAGACATGGAGTCTCAAATGTGGCTCAAATGTCATTGCACTATTTTTGATCCTACTTCATTGTCATGTGGCAGAGGGAGGGGAGCTTGAATAAAGCCAGTCTATGTGACTCTTGGGGTCAATGTAACACAACCCAGGATGACAGTGTGGCTAACATGACCCATACTGCAGTGACTGCTACTTTATTTAGCCTGACCTAATTCCTCACTCCCTTTCCCTCCTTGCATTGCCAGCAGGCTTTACTACACACTAGTTAGCATCACTCCTCTTCTGTCCCTAGCAGTTCAGAAGTAAACAAACACAGAGAGGGGCTGTGCTATAGACACTGACCTCAATAACTTAGCAAACCAGACACAACAGGATGGACTAATTCCTGGGCATGAACAAACTTCAATATTATCCGTGATAATAAGGTTATGTAATAAGGTTATTCATCCTATTGCTGAAATAGATACACTGCCCTGGAGATAAGTAGAGCAGTGAAGTTTTCACAGACATCACTGTTGCAGGTCGTCTCCTGATCCGCCAGGAAACAGACACAACTGTTTAAATCCTAAACATTAGAAAAGTTCTGGCCAAGAACAAAGGAGGGGCATTTTAAAAGGGGTTACTTAAAATTTTCAACTGAACAATGTGACAGGTGCATAAAGTTTATGCTGTGCTTTAATCTCATCACCAAGGAGGAAGCACATGCAGGCCTTCACTCTCCCAGTGTTTGTGGCATCATATCTATGGGGAGATCTCACTAGTGGGTGGGAACTAGTAATGACTCAGCTGAAGAGAAATGTATGTAAAAGATGGAATAAACATCTGTTGCTGTGTCGCAGTAGCCATCATAGCTTTTTTCCACATGTGTTTTTTTTTGTTATGATGCCATTTAATCTCCAGCCACTAACAAAAAACTGATTTTCCGGACACAGTCTGACATATTAAAAATGCACCAGAATCAATACAGAATTTGTGTTTGTATATTTAAATGGTCAGTTTCATTTATTGTTATGGTTTAATTGTGCATGTTGTCTAACTTCCTGCATTTTTCTAGATGCTCCAATTCTGCCATTCCATGTTGCTACAGGGAAACAATATGAATATAACATAGTAAGGTTTGAGTCATTTTTATAATAGTAGAGATCTTTGACACTTACGACAGCCATTGTTCTGAAACAGCCTGCCTCAAGCCGACTAAACTTAATGACCCATCAAAAACACAGCAGCTCTGACAAAGGGCTCCACTTCCCCCAACACGTCCTGTTGTGAAAATGCCCCCTAAATCCCCCCGTTGTCCAGCACTTCTTCCTGTTTTCCATATGCCTGATATGGGTTTGTTTTTGCTACAAATGGACTCTGGTTGGACAGCTCCCCACACACACACACACACACACACACACACACAAACTTACACACACACTTCCGTATAAACACATTTAAAGTCCATTCATCTCTCTTAACACCAGATGTGTGTGTTTGGGAGGAACGAGGGTCACTGCGCTAATTTGCCCATCTTCCTGCTGCCCTAATAGGAATCTAGTTTGACAGCATGTCAAATAGATGTTTAAATTAACAGTATCTGGAAATCTACAAGGTCTTTTGCGCAGGATCTTTTCCTTTGGACTTGGTCTTTAAAACTGCTATGTTTCACACAAAAATATATTTTGTACTCTTCGTTTCTGTAGCTTTATTGACAGTTCTTGATCATGACCGCTGGACCTGCGCTTCCTGTTTGCCTGAAGGCATGTGACCTCATTCACATCCATCACAAACATGTCCTGTCAGCATATCAGTCACTGAACAGAAAGTTTACACAGTTCACATCCAGTGTTGATGAGCTAATTGTTTACTATATGGAGAAAAAGAAAACTGTGTATATTGTCCAGTAAAAATGATAATTTCTATTAAAAAAAAAACCCATTTATCTTATCTTAAAAAACTCAATTTGAGCATGGTTTCCTGAAAAAGTATTTGTTAATTTCGTGATTCTGCTCCGAGAATTAATACAGGAGTAGCAGATTCTCCGAATTAATCCTCACGGTTAAATCCAAAAGCCTTATAGATAATCAAAATATGTTTGTGAGAAGGGATTAACACTTTGTATTTATGTGTGGGTTGACCATGAGCAATTGGATAATAACAGCAAAAAATAATACAAAGAGTCTTTCCCTTAGGAGATTATGTTACTTGAGGACACACCAGAAGAAATACAAAACAATGTTTGGAGCACAGGTTGAGTTCATATAATATGCTTGCTACGGTTTGCACTGGACAGTCATTGGATTGTGTCTGTCAGTAAGTGCAATGAAATGCATGAAACATTGAATGGGTCTGTCTTATCTCGTGTTAAGTTCTTTTCATGCTGCATTTGATAAAAAGTCAATGTTGTTATATACTGGCTGATTGTTTTATAAGCTTCACCTTATGGGGTTTTTCCACTGATTGGTACCAGCTCAGTTTGTTTCTACTCTACTCGATTTTATTCCTTTTCCATAATTAAAATCTGGTGCCTGGTACCCTGTACTAGTGATGCGCTGGTCAGGTATTTTTCCAACCCACGGGTCCCGCTTTTATTAAATTATTTGGCCTGTGCCAGCCCGCCCCGCACCACTGTAAGTATTTTTACAACCTGCCCCGCCCCGCACCCGCGACAATTAAATAGACATACTAGGCATTGTAATTCAAATGAAAACAGCCTTTATTTCAGCCTGAAAGTGCTTAGAAACATTGCCCTGTAAACTGGCAACAACATATGATTATGAATATGAACAATAAATCAGGTCATATTAATAACAAGATAATGATACACATTTTAGGCTATAGATTGGATTTTTTTATTTAATTTTGTTTTTAATGACCCGCCTCAACATGACGACCCACGCATCACTACCCTGTATCTAGATTGGTACCACCTTGGCTGAGGTTCCAAGCATGCTGAACCAATTCTAAATGATAATGTGTACATTTTGGAGGTTACTGATTTGTGGTAGCTATTGATTGTTACGTCAGTGTTGTTGATTGACCCAGACAAGCATGCAATATTCTCAGTCATCAGAGGCCAAACTTTCTCCAGATTGCATTTCTTCACTTTTTGTACCTCAGGATACTTAAGTCGCAGAAACAAAGACTTTTGAGTTGACTTGGTGAAAATGACTTGTGAACGTCTCTGGTGTTAGCACTGGGAAACTTATTAATTATGGCAGAACGGAAGGCTGTGCCTGGTTAAATAGGAGCTTGATGGGAGTTTACCTCAGCAGCAATTCTTTAATTGTAATGGGAAATTGTAGGTCCGCAACCAAACTGAACCTAACTGAGCCAAACAAAGCTGGTACCAGTCAGTGGAAAAGCCACCATACACCATAGATACATCAGAACAGAACACATGGATTCATATTCCACCTATTTCTGGATAGAGAGGGCAAGGTGACCCCAGTGTAACTTGTGGGTATGAGATTTGACATTTTTCTTCACAAATGATGGCATATGCCTTCCAATCATGGTTTCTGGTCATGGTTTGATGTCATGATCTCAAGTCACAAGGAAGACATTTTCAAATGCATTAGCATTAAGCATTAAGGTTTTTTTATTGTAGGTGGTACATTGTTTGTGAAGATCAATGGTTGTTCATCTTTCATGTTAAAAAAGCATTTTGTGCCAGTGCAGTAGCTGCAACAGCCAAAAAAAATACCCATGCCATTACTTTGATGAAGAATATAAAAGCATTGTAACTCAAGAAAGGGAGGGATGCCCCTGGGCTTTGTTAAATTTGCCTGAGCTGCACAAGTCCAAGCTGATGATCTGGCCACTGAAGCAAAATGTGAACGAATGAACCCTGGAGAAAGATTGGCCTCAGATGACTGAGAATATCGCATGCTTTAGGTTAACCTCACTGAACCAATAAGCTTTGAAAAGTGGCCAAAGGCCATGAGGAGCGAACTGAGTACAGAAAATTTGCTTTGTTGTAAAAAACAGTTGTGGTCTTTCAGATGTTCCTTCTCAAATGCAAAAACAAGTTTACAAATTCATTACCTCTGTCCAATGTGTACTTAATTATTTTCAGTTCAGTGGATTACTATTGTATTACTGTTCAACCATCAGTAAACTGTGATCAAAACAAAATGTTAAGATGCCTTTGTATTACTTCTTCAGGGGACATTTCAGTTACAACAAGAGTTTTAAAGTGATTACGTACAAGAAGGGGAATATGAGCCTATAACATTTTTCTAAATCAACTTTCGTGCAACATTAATAACACACAGATCCATTATTTGCAGCAAAATGTTCTCTTACAGACCTTAATGCAAGTTGTAATTTGTACCAGTGATTAGAAGCAGTAATTCTTCATCTTATCAGGTTACTGTTACCACTTCATCATCTGTAACATTCTACAAATACTTAGGACTCCTAGATTGTGTATCATCACAGATTTTGTATAATCTAATATGTCCCCCATTAAATACATGTGCTACTGTGCAGACATTTAAAAGAGGCCGGCAAAAAAAAAAACACTCTGTCCTCAGCTGACCTCCATTATGCTATTTAAGGTCCGAATAGTCACATTGAGCTTCATTGCTGGCACACGCAGTGTAGGCTGTTTAGCTTGCTTTCATCAGGCATCATATTACTTACCATACTGTGACGCTTCCTCCTTTTCAGTATGGTGCTCTTGGAGCACGGCAAACTTTCTATATATATGCATTATTTTGAGTTAAATAAATAGACCAAAGGAAACTGCAAATCACTTAAAAATGTTAAAAAACAAGTTTCTGGTGAATACAGCAGACCATCCAAGAATATTCATGTTATTTTTAATGTGATATATTAAATCACTGCATTGATTTCGGGTGACATTAAGCTTATGTGAACAATTTCTATGTCAAAATGATGCCGGATGGCCAAAGGTTCTGCCTAATTTAGATTTTTTTAAATCAACAAAAATAGGTTGAATTTAATAAACACATTAGAAAATCAGGTTGTATTATTATAAATTATATTATTCTGTGAAAACTACTCAAGGATTAAAACTTAAGATTAAGTCTGCCTTATCCCTATATGAAAAAAACCCACCCTTATCTTAATAAATGGCAGTGAGTTTATGCAGCCTTGGCCTCTTTGCTCAGGAGGTCTGAAATGCCAGCCATACAACAAAAACACAACAAATTATACTGACTGGCTGCTCACTTGCTCTAATTTACAGTTACCCTAACTGTAAAACTGAAATATAAATCCACATGATGATCCACATGTGGACCAATTTAGCTGGTAAAAAAGAATTAATCAGCTCTTTTTAATCAGATTATTTGGCATTCATTGTTTTCATCAGAGTAGTTTGGTATGATTTGTCTAGTCAGCTGGTGTCCACTGAGGGAGTACACATTTAAAATCTTTGCCTCCCAATGATTAACAAATTAACATAAGTTATAAAAGGCAATTAAGTCTTCTAAAGGGCAAGGTAGGGGGTAATTGTGGGTCAGTGGTCAAGCTGAGAGGCATTAACATTGCCTAAAGAAATCTGTCTCCAACCCGATTGCCCAAATTCATTAACCTTAGCCACCAGTTCAATGAGTGACACATGGTGTTACAGTGGAAACCTAATTAAGATGTATCCACGTGCATTTGCAAAGATCATGAGTGAATCCCATGGTCTGCAAAAGCAGTAACCAGAAACAGAGGCTATGACTACTGAACCTATAAACCTTGAATCTTTCACTGCAGGCAATAAGTAATTTCCTTTGAATACATTCACATGAAGAGCAAGGTCCCAGCTCTAAGTGACTTAAATGAGCAGAGAATGTTGTATGCAACCCAGGCAAGGGGAGTTTTTATTTCCATTTTATTTCTTGTGAGGCCAGATATTAGTGTTTCTGTGGGCTAGAGCCCATAAGACAAACAGCTAACTAGCTTGCTATTATAATTTTGCACAATTGTCTGCATTATGAAAAACTGGAACAAAATCAAGAAGTCATTATAAAGTTATCTTTGTTCTCTTGGTTTGTGAGGGGGCTGCTTGATTGGACAAATTAAACATTCTTTTGGGCCAACTTTGAAGAGTCATGACCTCAATTGTTTTAAACTGAGGAGATGTACACTTCATATAGTGTGCTACATTAAGACCAAAAGGGACAATATTAGAACAATATACAGTGCATAGTGTAAAGGAACCGTGTTCGTCCAGGGTCTCAAAGCAAAATATGCTTATGGCATGTGTTTACAGGACACAGTCTACACATACAATGAAATAAACAATACAAATTACAATACAATAAACCAACAGTGCCAGTGAAGTCAAAATCACAACATTAATTACAGTCCAGTTAATATGCTGGGCAAAAAGTTACGAGATTGTTAGTAAATACAGTACAATGCAACCACTGTGCCGTGGTGCTGATAAGAATGGATGAATGACATCTAAATATATCCAGGGGAAGGAGCTTTGTGTGTTTATGCTGAGCTTGCTGAGTCATGCTGTGTCATGTGGATCATGTGATTCTTTGTTTTGGTCATGTGATGTTAAATCTGGCGGGAGCACAATACAGTTCAGGGGTATCAGATAGGACTGCACTCCTGCTGAGTCATACTGAGCATTGGCCAGACCCACGTGATTCATGACACCTTTTTATTTTGGTCATGTGACATCAAATTCCATTGCAGTCCAGGTAACAGGTATCAGACAGACTGAGGCCTTTGTGGTGTAAGTCCATTGTGTAAGGTGTTATGAAACACCATGCTCTACATATCAACTGCCTCTTAGAATGTTCTAATTCTTTCGTCACTTGTTAGAAATAGTAGAAGAATATGAGGGGGAATTAAGAGGCTGCGTTTCATTTTAAATCTAGTGTATTTATAACTGTTAAGTGTAGAAAGACCTGATTACTTTTGGAAGACTAATTGCCTTGCAGTGACGGATTTTTATCTTCAACACTTTTCTCTTGCTCACCCCATTTATATATAAGACAAAAGAACGAGAGGTAGCTGTGAGAGAGTCTAAAATAGCCTCTGTGTGTGGGTTACAATAGCTGAGTCAGACAGCTTAGTGAAGCCTATAATTTTCCTAAGGGTGGGAAGGGAAGTATATTATTATTTTAGTGACAAAAAAAACTCAGCCAGCAGCATTGTTACTATGTAAAATGCTCAAAGATTCCTATTCAGTTCAGTGAGAAATTCTGTGTGATTTCTTTTGTCAATGTCTATTCTCTTTATCCAAGAGATTTATCCAAGGCTGGATTCTACATTCCAGCAAGAACCTTAATAGATTTTTGCCCAGTTGACTGCCATCCGGGCATTAATATCTTGTAAATTTGTTTTTCTTGCATACTGTTGGTGAGGAATTGCAGTGATCTACAACACTGTGAGCTGAAGATGTTTGCAGAAAGATTTACATAGCACCAATATAAGAAGAGGTTGTCGAACAGGGGTCATCACTTTCAGTCCTGGCTGTCCTGCTCAAATTCTCCTGCTTCAGATCAGCAGTTAGCAGGTTTAGCATGGGAGAAGGGAAATTACCAAGCTCTGCAGGATTCCAGCCCTTCAGGATCTCAACCCATGGTTTTGTGTGTTACATGTCTGAGAGAAGTATGCTTATGTAACACAGAGGGGGGGCCATGCAAGTAATAATATGTTTTTCATCAGTCCAACATGTAACATGTAACCAAACTTCAACAAGAAGTGTCCAAAAGCACCAAAATCTCTCATATGATTATGTAAGTACGTACATGTAACTGATTTAAAGTGTTGTTGCTCTTTTAAGTATCCTCTTTATGCCTTTTTATAACATTTTTGCACATTGTAAACTCAACTTTATATTGGATATTTGGTGCATAAAGATTTTGGTGAATGATTCTTTTGATTGCTTTTCAAGGGCTCTGATGTTTGTTGTGAATTTTCTGTTCCCTGTCATTAATGTTAATATAAATGCTTACAGTAGAAAACAAAACAAACTAATTTTTCCTGAAAGATTAAATTCATAATAAAACCCTGAATAATGTTTAACTTCACATTTGTATTTTTACAGGACTTTGATTAAAACCATATACAGTAATCCCTCATTTTCACAGGGGTTCCTTTACAAGAGCACCCACATATAGTGAAAAACTATTTTTAAAAGGCTATTGTTGTAGTGTAAACCCTGAATATGCCCCAAACATGCCCCCAAAACACTTTTATTTCATTTAAAACTCAGTTTAATACATGACCCTTAATGGAAATATAAAGGTAATCCCATACAGACTTTGCTGTAATTCATGTATAAACAGGTAAATTCAGTATTACATTTGTGTAATTATAATAATAAAAATACAGTAAAATGTATGGGTAATCACCAATCATTTTTACATCAATAATTTCCTGTTCAGGGTTCTTCAGGAGGAGTACTGCATTGTAGAGGCCTGCCAGTTAAAGCAGACATTTAATGGCGACTGAGCTCATCAGCCTCTTTTAATTTAATTTACAGTTATAAGTGTTATATACAGTTATAAAACTACTACTTAAGAAGAACAAAAAGAAAAATAAGAAAAACACTCATGATGAGTCAGGGGTGGACTGGCAACCTGTGCATTTTGTAAAAGAACGGCTGTCAGATTTACAGCATCCGTCGGCCTGTCTGTCTCAGCCGAGACGCAGACCTCTGCGAGCTGTTGAAGAAAGTCCAGGCTGTTTTTAGTTCCAGTTCGCCCCTGCACAGCATATTGAACCATCCCAAAAGCTGTTTCTTTGTGATCTCACGACAGTACAAAAAAAATTTATACGGTTAAATTTTATATGGAAATGTAGCTGAATTTACATTCATATTTGTTGCTAAATAAATAGATTATATTTTTCATAATACTTTAGCATCCAAAATGCATGAAAAAGTATATATTATATGTACAATAGCTATCATGTTTAATAAAAAATGTTTTAAATATTTTTTTTAGTTATTGTCATTTTCAAATATATGTAAATGCAAATTTGATTAAGAATAATATCAACAGGACAAAATGAAATGTTAGATGCTGCTCACTGGTTAGTTGTGCTATTTTTAGAACAGGCTACTCATGTGATCCTGGTTTAGCCCCTTCATCCTTTAGTACAGGGGTGTCAAACTTTGATCCTAGAGGGCTGTGGTCCAACAGGGCTGTGGTTTTCCATGCTCAGAAACAACTGGTTCACCTCGCCAGTTAATTCTCAGGTTTGGTGAATGTGTTTGAGGAGGAGAACCATCAAACTCTGCTGGATCGAAGGCATGACACCCCTTTTTTAGTGAGTTAAATTGTAGGTTGAACAGGAGATTATTGTATGTCCTTGTATGTATGCCCTCTGAGCAGTCCCGGCGTCATGGACGGGCCCTTGGGGGCCGTGCCCACCCTCAGACTTACTTGGGCCCACCCTGGGAAAACGAGCCGTCCGCGATATGTCCGCACCCACCCCCGAATGATTATAAATTGCATGTCCCCCCAAAGCAATGCAAGGCCTGTCCGTAAATCCGTATCTGGCGCTATGTCTGCCTCTGAGTCTTCAAAAAAGGTGACATAATACCCACCTCCCTCAACATAATGACAAGGATTTCATTATCATTAGGGGTCAGATAGCTTATATTAACATGATTAATATCCCATCCAGTTAATTTGACACTGACATATTTGAAATCCCTTTTCCTTGTGTTTTCCTATTCCAGTGATTGAAAAGGAACACATTGCTATTGTGTCTTTTGTTTCCTCTGTCAGCCCATATGTTGAATGAATAAAGATTCTGAGATGTCTCGCATCACTCTGTTTAGGAAGGGGGGCGGGGGTGGGGGAAGAGGGAGGGGGGGGGTGTTGTGTCTTTGACTGACAGAAAAGTGAAGCATTCAAACAAAGAAATGTGTGACTGCTCCTGACACGGAAGCGTCTCACACACACACAAAAAAACTGAATTCCTGATGTGAGATTCCAGACATCTCAGACGGTTCCTATGGGTCAGAAGTTTGGAAGGGTTGTAGTTTTGAACAACATCTTTGTAAGATACACCGCAAAAACAATTTCAATTTATCACATTATCACCCTTATAACAAGCCATGTTTCCGTTACGTGGTTGTGACATCTTGTAACAATAAAGCTTTACTGTATCTAGTGTGTCTTCATCCTAAAACTATCATATAAATAAAAGTAGTTCATGATTTACAGTATATTTTATTCCTGAAATTTAGTGTCAGCATTGTTTGACTATTCCTCTTCTTGCTTTGGACTGATGTTGCCTCAGCGCTACAATACAGTTTCAATTTTTCAATTTCAGTCTTTTTGGTAGATGCACTGGTAACTCATGCTCATGTAATTAATGGGAACAACAGGGATCATTCCAGAGTACAATTACTATCTGATGCACTTACCCTCTGCTTTTAAGTGTGGTCCTGCTTGACAGTTATAAAGCCCATTTGCTGTTCATACTATTTCTGTGATGATATCCAGCCTCTGAAATATCCTCTCCACAGATTATGTTTAATTAAAAAAATTTAATCATCTGTTTCATAAAGTCCAAACCTCCATTAAGAACTTCTGACCTTTTATGTATATCCAGTTCCTCATAAACTTCTTCAAAGACCTTGGTCCACATACATGTTGACCTAGATTTCAGCTCTTTTCCTCTGCCTACAAAATGTTCATATTTGTTTCATAGTAATACCCAAATTCTCATCATTAGTTAGAAGAAAATTGTGTGTCGTAAGTTTGGTAAGTGAATACTATGCCAAAGATCTGATTTTCAGGCACATTCCCTTTGCCTTCAACCTCTTAATAGAGATCTCCCCTCACCCTTGGCTTACTCTTTAGACATCCAGGTCCAGATATCTGTAAAACTAGATTTTTGATGTGTCCATATAGTCTATGTGTTTGATGTATTTAAGAAGAACCCTACAACCAACCTAACTTAACTGAACTGATCTTGACCTTAACTGTGAACACACAAAATTACTCATTCTGGTTACTGCTAAGTACATACTGAGAGTATTCAGTTGCTGGTATAAGCGGTTACCAAGATTCTTTTTCATAATTTCTCTTTCTCTCTTCCTCTATGCCTATTTTCCCTCTCTGTCAGCCAATACATGTGAGATTCAATGAGGAGAATGCCATTATTCCCTGGAGTGAGGTAAAAGAGCAGGTCTCAGAGTACGGCAGTGATTTCAGGGGTGGGTGGGTTTTTCTTCTGGATCCAGATGAAGGAGGGCCCTCTATGACCTAGATTCCACAGTCTCCCAGTCACAACACTGCAGCCTCACGTGATCGGGGTCCTCAGTCAAAACAATAACAAAGAGTGCAGACTGAGACAGAGGCTGGGGTGCAGGGGTTGGGGCTGGGACTGAGGCGGCAAGTCTCTGGGAGGTTTACATGTAAAGGATTGGCTTTGATCTCTAATTCTTCACAGGTGCTGATGGAAGAAGTGCGCTGATAAGCAAAACACTCTTTCCAGGGCAGCCACACAAACACAACTGGTCCCAATTTTACAAATACATGAAGAGGCCATGAACAAAAAAGCCTGTGGGAGTGTGGTGGTGTTTCTTCACCATGAAACAACATTTTTCCTAACAAGAGGCAGCATCATGGGCTTATAGCTATCCTCATGTTACTACTTGAAAATTCATGAGGCTGGCAGTCAGACCTAACATGACACAGCTGGATTTTGCAAAAAGCCATGAGGGCTATGTTAAAGTGTTTCTTTCTTTGTTTGGTTTAATGGCACATACATTCTTTTTACTTGCTATACAGTGAATATTTATGGTAAAATGCAAATGATGTCTTAATGTATAAAAGAAACATGGATTTAATGCTCTCATTTGTTCATTTTAAATGTTTACATCATGCAGCTGCATAAAGAATATGATCACAGCCTCTGCCAGCTAAGAAGGCCAAAGGGGGAAAATGCCACCATAAATTACTAAGAAAAATCAGATGTACTAATTTTGTAGCATAATGCTAATTCAGCTACATTTCCATATAAAAAATTAACCATGAATGTTTTGGTACTGTCCAGATAACACAAAGAAAGCATTTCTTGGGATGGTGAAATGCCGCTGTACTCAGAGGCGGGAGGTTTGAAAGTAGCCAATCTGAGAATGTTATTTACTTCTCCTTGCTGCTGATTGCCTGCTGCCCTTTGACAAAGCTTCTGTCCAAAATATCCCTCATAGAAAGTCTTGAGCTTTCTCGAGTTTTTCGCTTTGTTTCTCTTAAAGCTCTGTATTTTATTAATGTAAATTCAATTAATTCATTACTCTTTTACCTGCTCAAAAATAACAGCACATACAAAAAGAAAGCATGTGTGCATGAATTACAGTACAGCCCATACAGGGGTAACATCAATATTTTACATTCTAGCACTGCGGGAGTTCAGTTTAAATTGTACAGAACAAAAACCGGTTTACCTTTAAGGGTACTGTATTAAGTTTTAAATGAAATTTAAGTGTTTTGGGAGCATATTTGGGGGCACATTTATGATTTCTACTATAAAAATAGGCATTTTATGCATTTTTTACCACATCACAACATCAGGTTTTTCCACTATACACAGGTGCTCTTCAAACATCACCCTTGTGATAGGTCAGTGTTTACTGTATTTCCTTTTACAAGAAAAGAGCCAGGTAGGCATACATTTAATTTTGAGAGAGAAATGTAAAATTTGCCTTTTGGGGTAAGATGTCTTTCAAAATAAAAACAAAATGCCCAAAATATTATTTAGTACATTTTTATCATGAAGACAGTGTTCATCAACAGCCAAATTCATAGCTTCTTACTATCCTAACAATGAGTTATTACATACTAGTACCTGAAAACACATGGTATACAAACAAATAATTAAATTTAAACTCATGAGTTTTTTAAGATGTTCTTGATAGTCTGTGCATCATCATCATTCTGTGTGAAGCTAATCTCAAAGGGAAGTACACCTACATGATAAATGTTATATGTTAGACCTACATGTTTTTGTTATATACAATTACTTTGGATACGATTTTCTTTTTGGGTGTTGATGAAGCTTTGCCGTGACTTTACAGTGCTGCGTCAATGGGCAATATGCAGAAAAGAATCCCACAGTTAATAAATTCTATAAATGAATTGTGATGATTTTTACATTTATTTCCTACTTTCATCCATGGACCTATTTTTAAATGTATGCAGTTCAAATTATTCAGTTTTTTTTATTTAATATCAGATTCTGATTTTCTTTCTCTTGTAATGTGTGATTCTTTGATCCTGGCAGTGTGTCGTTCTGTGACCCTCTCCTTAAAAGTAGGCAGATAAAATCCCCTTCCAGCCTAGAGTCTATCACACTCCTTTTAAGTCATTTGCACCAGTGTGAGGTCTTTACACTGCCTGATTTCTTGGCACCAAACCACCCAAACTCTTCCTCCCATATTTGGCTTGATTGTCTTTCTCCTCTTATGCACTCAAACACTTGTTCACAGATTCCTCACAAAACATATATTTACTCCTAGGGCCTCTGTCCCATACCATTCTTTACCACAAGTGAATGAGGAATTCTAGCAATGTATTATACATGTGCCATCTGAGCACTCAAATCTGACCCTCCAGATCCTGACAGGCCCTTTGATACACAACCGACTGGTTTGAACCTCCCAGATGCTGAACCTGCAAAACCTTGATAGAGTACTTCATGATTGCTCCAAGGTGTCTCATAAAGATCCAGAAAGAGCTTTGAAATCATTTGGAAACATGAGGTAATGTGCCTGGCATGAGATGAAGTGGAAGCATTACTTTGGGCAAGAGTTATAAAAAATGTAAGATATAAGAAATAAGAAATAAGTAGTACATTATTATATAGCTGCCATGTAGGTGGGTCTGGGGTAGTGACGGGCCCCGAGAGATTGTGGGTCCTTGTGCAACTGCACCTGCTGAACCTGCTATAGTTACGCCACAGTAAGAGATGCAAAATCTTATGTTTTTCAGAACAACAACAACAATCATAATAATTATGATGATGTTGATGATGATGATGATGGTTTATTTCTTTGTATGTTCCTACTGCATAAAACAGAACAGAATGGTGTTTCTGGTTTTCTATTTAGTTTAAATGATGTTAGTGATCTTTTGTATCAATATACGCAAATGTATACATTCTCTTTCTCCTTCTCTCTTATGTATATGGATATAATTATATACAGTAAACCATTCCACCCACAAATAATGGAAAAATGCATTGTTGTGGTTAAAAAATACCTAAAAATGCCTATTTTTATGTAAACCCTACATACCCCCCTATATATGCTCCAAAATCACTTTTTCATTTTAAGCTCATTACCCTTAAAGAAAATTTAAAGGTAAATCTGTATTCATTCTGCACAGTGTACACTGCACTCCCACAGTACTAGAATGTAAAATCCTACATGTTTAGACTGTACTGTAATTCATGCATGCGTGTTTTCTTTGGTATATGCTGTCATTTTCTTTGGTATAAGCAGGGTAAATATGCGAATTAATATAATTTACAGTAATACAAATACAGGGCATTAAGAAGAACAAATTGTATAACAGGAGAACACTTCAGACTCCATGGGGGAAATTCTGGACAGCACAGATGCATCACAGGGCAGCAGGGCAACTGTGACATCCAGGCCTCTTGCACCACACCACGTCGTCCTCGTGCTGGGTTGTTTATGTTTAGGGAGGCTCATTCTGTTAAGGCGCGTCTGATTGCCTTGCTAAGTCCCTAAACATAAACAACCAGCAGGAGGATGAGGGGTGAGACGCAGGCGGTTGGGACATCACAAAACAAAAAAACTGCAGAGGATATCTGCCTTTTTGCCGCATGTGTGGGTTCCCAGGACAATAATTAGCTTGGTTCTCAGAAAAACATGATGGCTTAATGTATGTAACATGTAATGTATATAATATGTATGATATTTTTGGTTATAGGTGTATGTAGACAAGTTTTTTCATTATTGAGATTTCACATTACATTTCCATCGCAAGCTAATTGGTGTGTGGTGTGTTTGGTTGGTGGTTGGTCGCATCACAGACTACGCAGATTGGCGATTCTGTCTCAGTAATAAAATGCAGCTGAACGCTCCCAGACAGTGTATCCTTGGGCGCCAGGCACTATAGCTGACTATATATCGCATCATTCGGCGCCTCTAAGAGAGCCAGTTCAGCTTTAAAGCACTGTGTCGAGTATCAGGATCACTCCAGAATCTAAAATGGCCTTTTATTTCCTCGTTTAGCCCAAATCTAGTTTTAATAACCCCCGCTAGTTGAGGCATCGCGGAGGGATCTGCGTGCTGTGTGAGGATTAACCGCGGTTCACAC
>JBBMFX010000122.1:10369251-10387526 GCA_037832545.1 Rhabdalestes septentrionalis
ATTTAAAAAAATCAGTTTTATATTTTATTTAGCTGCACAGCAAGACAGCTAGTTCTACTTGTCTAATGTGCTCGACGAGTGCTTGATATTGAACTGTGCTTTCCTTTGCTTGTTTATCCTGAGCACCCACACTCCTTCATGCAAATTGTAACCGTATAATATCTCCGTGGTTTCTTTTCTAAAAATATGAAAGTTGTACATGTTCTTGGTCTATACGGAACACGTTGCAGGACGTGCAAGTCCGTTAGAGCAGTCTGAGGTGTTTGTTGTCTGAACAGTGGACCGTTTCAAGTTTGGCTTCAGGTTGCTATGGACACAACCCTGGTTTAGTTGTCAGAGTTTTCTTTATGAAGCAGGTTAGGTGTCGATGTTTTTACAGTAATCAAGCTGAATGTATCTTTAAAGCAGACATTTAGGCTGTTTAACTGGGTAAATGTATTTATGTCAGATTAAATTATTTGTGCTGTCATCACATTGTCTCACTACTGTTTGTGCATGAATGCCTCTTTGGTAGTTTCTCCAGGTGTTGAAAATGAAGAAGAAAGCACGACAGAACCGTACAGCCACAGCACAGAGGCCTCCATCACCCATCAAACCCTCACGGAACCGTGAGACACTCACCTATGCTGAGGCCCAGCGCATGGTGGAGTTGGATTTAGATGGACGGGTACATCGAATCAGCATCTTTGACAAGCTTGATGTCATCAACAGTGATGATCCTTTAGCTCAGGAGATCAGTGAATGCAACAGCAACAAGGAGAATGCTGAGAAACCAACACAGGTTTTGGTGCGCTCTGTTAGGCTCAAAAACAACCAGCAGAAGAAGAGTGCCACTCTCACCACAGGGCAGAGTTCTCCAGCTCAGGGCAGGTTACCAGAACCAAAAATCCGAACAGTTGAGTATAATCTTCCAGCTGTGCCGCGAAGACCCTCTGCTTATTACACGTACATGGAGAAGACGTCTGATGAGCTGGATGAGGAGGTGGAGTATGATATGGATGAGGAAGATTATGCATGGTTGGAGCTAATCAATGAGAAGAGGAAGACTGAGGGCTACAGCCAGGTGTCCCAGAATGTCTTCGAGTTCCTAATGGATCGCTTTGAGAAGGAATCCTTTTTTCAAAGCCCAGGTCAGGGAGATCCACAGTCCCTCATTGATGAGGATGCTGTATGCTGCATCTGCATGGATGGCGAGTGTCAAAACAGTAATGCTATTCTTTTTTGTGACATGTGCAACTTAGCAGTGCATCAGGAGTGTTACGGGGTCCCACACATCCCAGAGGGCCAGTGGCTTTGCCGACATTGTTTACAGTCTCCCTCCCAGCCTGCCGATTGCATTTTTTGTCCCAATAAAGGTGGGGCACTTAAGAGGACAGATGACGATCGTTGGGGCCATGTGGTCTGCGCCATTTGGGTCCCTGAGGTCGGATTTACCAACACAGTCTTCATTGAGCCCATAGATGGTGTTGCTAACATTCCGCCAGCTCGTTGGAAACTGACCTGCTACCTCTGTAAAGAGAGAGGTGTTGGTGCCTGCATTCAGTGCAGCAAGGCCAATTGTTATACTGCCTTTCATGTGAGCTGTGCTCAGAAAGCGGGCCTATACATGAAGATGGAGCCCGTCAAAGAGGTATCTGATACAGGATCCACAACATTTTCAGTGAAGAAAACAGCCTATTGTTGTTCACATACTCCCAACGGTTGTGTCAGGAGGCCCCTTGCCATCTATGAGGACGCCCAGCCCAAAAATGGTCTTTGTGAAAAGGATAAACAGAAAAGTGGAAAGACAAAGGTAAAGGGGTGTAAGAAAAAGAAGAATAAGAAATTGGACGCAGAGCCGGCTTCAGTGGTTCCAGGTGCTTCTGTGCCCAGTATAACACCTAAAAGGTAAGCTCCATGTGGTGTTGGAACTAAATGTTAGCTCATCCAGACATGCTGTATGTTTTCGCAGCAAGCTTGTTAGTTTTTCAATTCAATACATACTATCTGGTAAAAGCATAGCATATCCTTTAAATCTAATAGGATTTTATGATGTAGTATAACTGATTGTTGCTCATTTTTGTATTTCAGCTTCAACACTATCCTCAACCAAGTCTCTGTGCAAAGGAAAAGGCTGTTTGTGGAGCGTGTTCTCAGTTTTTGGATGCTCAAAAGGCAGTCCAGAAATGGTGTGCCTCTCATTCGACGTCTGCAAACTACCATTCAAACACAAAAAGCACCAGAACTAGTAAGCGCCTGAATCTGTGGTTTCATGTTAAAATCGGTTTTCACAAAAATATAATTAATAGTAAATACCATTTCCTCACACTTATATCACTAGTGATTTAGTTAACTGAAAAGTGATTTCAAGTTATGTCAGGAATTCTAAAATTGATTAGTGGCTATTTAGAAATAGATGGACATTTAAGGTTTGAAGCATAGTGACGTAAGAATTCCCTTGGAGGATTTGTGTAGACAGACACTGTGTTTGCACAGGAGCAAAGTGAGGACGATTGCTGGACATTGAAGGAGCAGCTAAAGGACTTGCATCGCTTGCGGCATGACCTGGAGCGGACCCGCTTACTGCTGGAGCTCGTTCGCAAAAGAGAGAAGCTCAAGAGAGAGCAGGTCAGAGCAAAGCAAGCATTTTCTGCAAACAGGAATTTTTCCTCCCTGAGATGGGGTTAAGGGCTCAGGGCCTTTGCTATGAATAGCATATTACCATTGTTTTTTTTTTTTTTATATAGAGCATTTGTTTGTATGTAATTGTCTTGTTTACTTGTGATCTGTGATTCCTCTCCTCAGATGAAGTTTCAGCAATCTGTGCTAGAGATGCAGCTCACTCCATTTACTATTGTGTTGCGAGCTGTGCTGGAACAGCTAAAGGAGAAAGACCAAGCAAGAATATTTGCTCAGCCTGTTAACGTCAAGGAGGTAATGCTCACTCATCCGATTCTTTATATGCAGTTTGAATTTCACATGGGTCTGTTTTATACCTGTAAATGAGGATGCTATGTATTTTGGATTTTATGTAAGCTCTTAACAGGCGGTAATGTTTGTGTCACATAACTGTCTTTCGATCGTTGTTTTCTGTAAGGTTCCAGATTATCTTGATCACATCTCACACCCAATGGACTTCTCTACCATGAGCAAACGCATCAACGCCCATGGATACAGGAACTTGGATGAGTTTGAGGATGACTTTAACCTCATCATTAGTAACTGCATGAAGTACAATGCTAAGGATAACTACTTTTATCGTGCTGCTGTGCGCATGCGAGATCATGGAGGAAGTATCCTTAGGAAGGCCCGGCGAGACGTGGAGCGGATAGGCTTCGACTTCCCTAGTGGAATACATCTGCCAGAACAACCTAAATTTGAACCTTCTCCGACCCTGACATGGGAAGTTGGTAATGAAGCTTATATATTTCTCTGTGCATTAGCTTTAATTAGTGCCTATGTTAGAAGATGGCAATTGCAATGTTAACCTTTGAAAGTAGGGGAAATGGAAATAAATATTCTGTGATACTTTGACTGTTGCAGTTGACCGGTTGCTGAATCCCGCAAATCGACAGCATATGCCTTTAGAAGAGCAGCTCAGTAAATTGTTGGAGATGCTGGATTTAACCACTGCTATGAAAACGAGTCCATCACGAAGCAAGCGTCTTAAGCTGTTAAAGAAGACCATCAGTGAAGTGCGACTTGAAATGAGCCAGCAGACCAGTTGTCCTCCCTCAGAACCGAGCCAGTCCCAAGAGGAGGACACACCACTCCCTGCTGTAGAGTGTCTGGAAGAAGAAGGTGAATAAATTTGGAACTATTCCTTATTTATTTTTCATAGGTGTTACGTGTTATTGGTGTAGAAACAGACGAAAGCTGCATGTGGTGAAATGGGTTCACACTTTTTTTTCATTTCACAGGTGACACGTCATTACCTCCCAAACTGGAGCCTTCAGGTTCTGTCCCACTTGTCACACATTTGGACAGTCCTTCAGAGCCCCCTGCACTGAAACCCATGGAGCTCAGCCCTGATAAGTGCCCTAGAAAGGTCAAATTTGATGGCAAGATGCAAGCTACCTCATTGCTAAATGGACTTTCACCTGATCTGCGGCCATCTGAAAACAACATTGTGGTAGCTACCTCCACGCTCACAGAACCAGCAGGAACAGTTAACAGGCGGACCGCTGTGCTTTTCCGCAAGTCTAAGAGTGTTAGCCCACAGAAACCAGCAAAGACTGGACAAGCGCCAGTGGACTGCCCCCAGTTAGGAACAAAGACATTCCTGTCAGTGGTCATTCCTCGCCTGGAGACGTTACTCCAGCCCCGGAAGCGATCTCGCAGTGGCGACAGCCAGGATGGAGATGAGGAGGAATGCCCAGTGAAGCGTAGTGGTAAATTGAATATAATACATTATTAAACATCGTGGATAAACGTTGATTTAGGGGTTTTAGCACCTTTTTCTTGATTTTTACTTATTACTTTATTTGATTATTTTGTGATTGTCCTTACATCATGAGCATATTTAGTTTGTTATGGGTAAGTACATATGGTTAAATAAGTGATTGTAAATATTTTGCCACTGAGGTGACCTGTGTGTTTAAGGTCTGTCTAATGGCTTTGTACTGGAGCATCACAAAGAGCCAAGTGGCAGAGTGCTCGAACCTCGCCGTCGATGTGCCTCTGAATCCAGCATCTCCTCTAGTGGAAGCACGAGTGTGCTGGGAAATATAAGGTACAAACACTAAGAATTACACTGAACTTATACTGGATCTCATTTTTTATTTTTGTCTGTGTTTCAAAAACTTTCAGAAATTGCATGACCTATGAATAGCTTATCTTTTGACAGATTATTCACTGTAAGTTAACAGCAGCTTAGCAGAATGGATACATGCTTGCATATTGCAAATGCCTTGAAAATGTATTTGTTTCTGTTAACATCAATTTGGAACAGCTCTACTCTTGGCATGCTTAGCACTGTCAGTCATTCCAAGAGTGGGAAAGGGAAACAGGCAATGGCACGGCGAAACACGACGGATGACAGAAATGAACTGACTGCGTGCATGGAAATGGGGAACATTTCCAAAGCAAGCAAGTTGGCAGCTGGTGAGTTGCCTGCTTTTGGAAAATGTGGAATTGTAGTGTTTGTTTGGAAACAGTAGCCATGTTTTAACAAAATAACATGGGCTAAAAGTTGTCTGTGCTTATGCCGCTGCTGGGCCAGCTTTGGGAAGCTTGCTGCCCCATCCTTCTTTGCTTGCTTTAGTAATGCTCTGCTACATGGCTTCAGCTGACACTCTGTGATGCCTCTGCTTTTGCTCCACTGTCTGCATGAATAATACCAATTGCAAATGCATCTGTCTCATAATTAAAGCCATCACAGCTAATCCTTTTTTAAATGTTTCATGTTTGTTCCCTAACAAAACAGTGACAAGTGCAATTCCATTCAAAAATCTTTTATTATACTATTAATTGAAATGTATGCCTGTAGCTTTTTCCCTTTTATATTTTTGAATTTACATTTGCTCTCCAGAGCACTCAGGCTTTTATATTTTGATGCAGTTCTTATTGGACTGACTTGTAATGATGATTTTAGTCTAGTAAGGTATTTGGCATTCTAAGCGTGTCTTTCACCAAAGCAGTGCTTTAAATACGTATGCACTTGTTTTTTGCCTGATTTTTGGGTGGAATTCTCTTGGTCTGATGAATACCAGTTGTGGGGGAAATCTGCCCAGGTAAACTGCCTCTGCTTCATGCCTCTCGCGTTGAAGAGTTGGCCCTTGCTACTTATTGCTGTTTGGAATTGCACAGCCATGGCTCTTGCACTTGAGGTGTTCTGCCTCATGTTTTTGGTGAACTCCTCATAACCTATCATTATTCCTACTTCCATAGAACTTGACAACAGCAATATATGGATGCCCTCTAATACTACCACACTAACTCTGGAACCCTTTAAACTAGTCTGGGCAAAACTTAGTGGATATCCCTCCTACCCTGCCTTGGTGAGTGTGCATGTATGCATGCCAGACAGAGACTTTTTTTTTTCTCCATCATCCCATGCATCTGCCTTCTGCCATCCTGTGACTTGTGTTCTTGATGACACAAGTATCATGCTGCTGCACAAATCAGAGGTGTAGGAGCCAAAGCATTGTTTGCCAGGTGACTCAGATAAAGTGTGTGTGTTTGTGTGTGTGTGTGGGTGGCTGTGTGGGTGTGTCAGTTTAGAGATGAGCATTTCCATCCTCGAGCTACAGCTCTCGCTGTCACTATCTGAAAAAATACATTTCCTGACTTCCCCTCTCACTCATTCGTGTAGATCATAGACCCGCAGATGCCCCGGGCGGGTTATCAGCACAACGGCGTGTACATCCCCACTCCTCCACGGGACGTGCTCAGGGTCGGCGAGCTGATGCAGTACAGGTCAGAGGAGAAACTCTACCTCGTCCGCTTCTTCGACAACAAGCGCAACTGGTGAGGCACTCCTTGTGTTATGTTTATTCTTTAGTTTGTTTTTGGCACTGCTGGTTAAACAATGGGAACGATAAATGGTTTGCCAATGAAAACAGATTTTGTTAGAAAAATGATCATTGTAAGTTGGACTGAATATTAAAGCATTTTTTTTCCCTCCACTGGAGGGTGATGAGAAATATTTTACTCTAATTAATATTCTTCAATTTTTCTTAGGCAATGGCTTCCTAAGTCCAAAATGGTACCTTTTGGGATCAACAAGACATTAGATAACATTAAAATGTTGGAGGGTCGCTCTTCGAGCATTCGCAAAGCTGTGCAAAGCGCCTTCAGCCGTGCCATGAACCACCTGAGCCTAGTCCAGGACTTAAGTGATGGGGACTGAACCTCATTTGATGGATCTCTCCAGAGGTCATCAGCCCCAGGTTTACCTAGTGTAGTCTGGCCATCCATGCCTATGTGGTTTCTGAATCGGCCATGTCTGTCGTTGGCCTTCCATCAAGGAGCAGGATAAATGAATGCGAGAAGATCTTCACCTTCTACTAATGTGCTGCAAGACTGCTGTGAATACTTACTGCCATCACGACCCACCTGTTCACTCCCATCACAAACCATTCTCAAAAGCCACGTATCCAACCTTGCCTGTAAATACCAGACCATTGTAAATTACCCAACACTAATTTATTATTTTTGGTTGGTACCATAAATTACCTCATGGAAGATTTCTTCTCCAAGGTGAATTCTCAACTTCGCACTGAGGTGCAGACCCCAATGGTGCTACAATGCGAGCAAAGCCTCAAGATTTTTTTTTTGTTCCCACCCCCAGAGACATAGATGAGGCTGTCGCACTTACTGTATGAAACTAAATTTCTTTTTAGCAGTTAAGTTATTGAAATTTACCAATGCAAGCTTCTCCTCCTTTGGCATTAATGTTATCTACTTTTTTATATAATGACAAATATTCTTATGGGACACAACTATGTGCTGTTTGTACATATTTATATAAAGCTATGAAATTCTATACTGTATATGTAATAGTTAAAGAGTCAAAACTTTTTTTTGGACAGAGAGAAAAAAGTAGCGATGAAAAAACCAGAAGTGCATCACTCATGCAAAACCAAAAATTTTGCTGCCCACTTTTGTTTTGTGCTTTTCCTCCTTATTTTTATTTACACTTTTAAAGTTTTCGCATGAACGAGTGTGAAATATGAATGTGAGCGCGCGTGTGTATAGTGTGTACAGAAAATAGTTGAGAGATTTTCCAACTTGTTGCATTTATTTCACTGTGTTGTTGGGACCTGTGTTATAGAGTAAAGAGAATGTGCCTGTGCAAATGAATTGTATTAGAACAAAAAAGTATGCAAAACTTTATATTCAGAGTGTGTTGGGACAACTTGGTGAACGCTGTGGTTGATAATTGTTGCTTTTCATGTGTGTTTTAGTCATAGCCATCTGTTGTGACGGTTGAACTTGTCTTTTTTTTTCCATAAAGGATTTTGGGTAGCAAAGGACATATTCTTATGAATTCTTTATTTTGTATGAATGTTATGTACTTATATTGAGTGGTACTCTGTATTCTTTTCTCTGGGAGGATCACATAATAGCCAACGGTAGTGAATGCTGGCAAGATCCAGTATTTTTTTTAAGTACACTGAAAATAAAAAAAAAAAAGGAAAAGGAAAAACTGAATGAAGCAGAGATTCCTTATTGTCCTGTAAGTAATCAGAATATCCAACAGATGGAGCTCTGGAATTGCAGTTTCTCTTGAAACTCTGCATAGAGTGCAGCCTACATACATTTACTAGTATCAGCTGCTTTATTAAATACAGTCATAAACAGTTGTATCTTTTACAGTGATTCATGGGTAATCGGAGATTATATGGCTTATATTATATGGCTTAGTGTATTAAGGTGTTATCCCCTCTGTAAATATTGACAATATTTTGCTTAAGGGAAATAAGTCTTTTCATTCTTTTCCAAGTTCTTACATTTTCATGTTGCCTAAAATTGTCTTTAGAATTTTTTAATATATTTAAAATTTTTATTTTTATTAAGTGCATGCACTTAAGCTATCAAACTCAAGTTTGTGCTAAAGCCTGATATGTTGAACAAATTGACGTCAGATTAGACTCTTAATACATAAACTGACCTGTTAGTGCAAAGTGCTTAATACCACAAACCTGTCCATATTTTTAATTGTCTTAGGAGTAGTGCCGGATCTTTTGTTTTCATAATTTAACTGTATTACCCTTTTTTCACCCCAAACCTATTTCCAGTTAAAAACAAATAAGGCCTGAAGTTTGCATTCTTCTATATGCACTATATAGCCAAAAAGTATTCACTCACCTACCTGTACACGCATATATATTTAAGTGACATCTCATTCTTAGTCCATAGGGTTTAATATGAGTTTGGTCCACCCTTTGCAACTATAACCGCTACAACTCCTCTGGGCACGCTCTCCGCAAGGTTGAGGAGTGTGTTTATGGGCCCATATTTGACCATTGTTCCAGACGCACATTTGTGAAGTCAGACACAGATGTTGAACGAGAAGGCCTGACTCTAATTCATCCTAGAGGGGTTCTATCGGGTTGAGGTCAGTCAAGATCTTCCACATCAGACTTGCTTATCCATGTCTCTATGGACCTTGCTTTGTGCACTGTTTTCACAAAGTTGGCAGTATAAAATTGTCCAAAATCTCTTGGTAAGCTGAATCATTCAGATTTCCTTTCACTTAAACTAAGGGGCCAAGTCCAGCTCCTGAAAAATAACCCTGCACCCTAATTCCCCTCCACCAAACTTTACACTTGGTACAATGCAGTCAGACAAATACCATTCTGGCAACTGCCAAACCCAGGTTTGTTTATCTCTAGAGTCCAGTGATGATGTGCCTTACACCACCGTATCCGATGTTTGCATCACACTTGGGGATGTATTTCACCTTTCTGTGGGAGTTTGTTTATACAGGGATGATCCAAAAACCTAATTAATTTAGTGTTTTCATTTCCTCTTCTGGTTACTCTCTCTGATTCACAATGTAATTTAAAAAAATGTATAAATCAGATGGGGAAACTTCCTGGGTATGTTTCCTGGATGACAGCTTGAGCCAAGTTAGGAGTTGATGTAGGGATCGGTAGTCAGTAATAAACATTCTCCTCCATAATTATTGACACCCTTTTTAAAAATGGGTTATAAGTTCCTAATGTTGGGCTCAATTTCCCATTGAAATTATAAAATGAAAAAGTTTTAAGTAAAGTGAATTTGGTCTAGTTCATAATATTGTAGCGGAGTTGGGCTGGGGAGGGCTTTCCCAGCAAGCATTGCTCCTTCCTCGAACTGTTTATTAGTTGTTTTTTGTGTGTTGGGGGTAGAAATGTGTGATTATGTGTATTTGGGTGTGTTTTGTGTTCTGTGAATGTGTTCAGGGGGTTTTATGTGTGTTTAGAGAAGAGATATAGACTACCATGAGTGTGAGTCATGGTAGCTCTGTGTACTAGGCATTGTTAAAATCATGCTGAGCAATATGTATACACTCTTAGCATGTCACTGCTGTTCAAAGCTCTCTTATAAATATGTGGTGGATTTCTCGAGCGTTATAATATTATAACAAAACTAAGTGTATTCACTTTTGCCATCTCTACTTTTAGCACTTTGTGACTTCCTATCACTAAGATGACAGCAATGATTCTCCTTCTTATTGGCTTGATTAAGCATGAATGGTGACCATTCATGCAATACTCAGGCCTTCGGAAGACACCATAAAAACATCAGATCCTCCACTTAACAGTGAGCTGAAGTTCTATTTTGTACCGTCATCTTTTATGTCAAACTCATCTTGAGGTGTTTATTTCCTAATTAAAAGTATAGTCTAGCCAACACTAGCTGCTTGAAAACAATGTGTTTTCCAAATACATTGTTGATGTGGAGGTTTGGTGATGCCAAATTGCTGCTATCCTCTGCAAATTTCCAACTTGTAAATTTCCTACTGTGATGCTTTGAGAAATGTTTGCCTATTTGACCATCCTGTTGAAATGGGTTTGGGGATGTGAGTAAAATGAACATGGACGACATCTAGGCAGATTCACTTCAGCTCTGGTTGTTTTAAACTTTTCATTATTTCCTTAACAGTGAATACGGGCTCTTTCAGATGTCAACATCCTTCTATCTGGTATCATCTCCAAAAACTTCTACACCATATGTATACTAAAGAGAGGAATACAATACTGGTGGTGTAGGTTTTTGTATTTTTGACAGTATTTGTTAAGCCAGAGCATATTTTTTTATCCCAAAGAAGTAAGTTTGGAAATGTTCTAAATGTGCACTTTTCTGCTCTGCTCATTTATTTGTCATTTGTTTTATCTTTCTCTCTCACTCACTCATAAATTCACTCAGCATGAGTGCCATGGTTTGTTTTTGTTTAGCCCACTAGGGGGTTGGATATTTTCATCAACCATCCCAATTAACCACAAAGCTCTTTAGAGCTGTGATGCTGTGTCTGCCTCAGCAATCAGGATGAAACTCAAATTTGCAAACTTTGAAGTGCAAATAATTAGTTGTGAAGAGAACAGGTATTAACACTGACCAGCTTTTGTCATGAATGGTAGGAACTGTTGTCCAAATGTATATCACTGAAGTGATGGCAGTTTCATTATTTATGGTAAGTACACTAGTGATAATGTGAATTCAGCCTGTTTTTTTATGAGAATCTATACATGCATAATTTTAGGCATCATCTGTGGAGGACTTATAATAAGAAAGACAGCTACACTACCTGAATGTAAATGAAAATATTCTCAGACAATTCTGACTTTTCAGACAACATTTGTTTTTGGAAGCTGGCATCCGAAAGGGTACATAAATATTTAATACAGTGTGGATTCTTGGGTGATTTTTTAAAGGAATGTGGGATCAGTTGGCAGAAACAGGCAATGAGACAAAAGCAGAGAATTTAAGCTCTGTCAAATTCGTCATGAAAAAATATTAGCAGAATGATTGTAAAAAAAAAAACAACTATGATTGGAACAAACCCCCACACCAACTTGTAATTAGATCAGTGTGATTAAGTAAAAATGATAACAGCAGAATGTTTTTCATGTACATTATTCAGATATTCTAAATACATTTTCAGTGTGTTACTTTTATTGGAACTAATGTAAGGTAATACACTACTGAATACCTACAGGATGATGTTTTCCACATTTAGCCAATTTTTAAAGCATCACTCTGTATGAGTATAGACTAGTCACTAGTGCAAATATATATATAATTTATTTAGGACAGTTCTTAACTGATAATTAAAACTCCACAAAACAGCTACAATGTAATGGACCAAAATGGTCTTTTGCAAATGCATCTTAGTGTTGAGATTCATTTAACTAGCAGAGATGTTGTGTTCAGTTTGGTCCTCTCTCTACAATTTAAGAGTAATTTTATTACAAGGAACTTTTGGGAAACCTACGCTTGAAAATTTAAGATGAGATATTTCCTGATCTGTGCAGTGTGTTTTATTTACATTAATATATATTCTTTTCTATTAAGAAATGTGAAAGATTTGAAAGAGCTTTACTTAATAACCTCCAAATATACAGAGAACATGCTCCCTCCTGAAGCGCCTCTAATCCTACTGGTTGTACTGATTGTTTGTTATATTCAGCAGTTTCTGATGAAGTAAATGTGACTTAAGACAGAATAACATCAAGATATAATATGGTGTTCCACTTTAGTGGAATTCACTTCATATATTTCAGAAACAAGTGCAACTTTACTAAATTGTCCATGGTTTATGATTTATGAATAACCATACATTGATTGCACCTCTGGTGCTTATTAGTTTTGGAACTAAACTTTGTCGAAGCTGAACTGGTCTTACAGACCATGTGGAACTTGTCTACATTAAAAGACAACATAAAATGCAGCTGTGTGTAATTTAAATGTGTATATGCAAAATAAATGTGAATTCACATTTTTGTTTCTTTTTCCCAGCAGGTGGGGCTCTGTCCACTGGCTTTCAGTGTAGATAAACGATTTCATAAGAATATTCAAAACATTATAAATGTTGCATCCATTTAGGTTTTTATCAAATGCCATAGGGAACATTAATTTCATTTAAAATGCTTATAATGGGAACTGGAAAATATTTTTTTGCAACCTGCTGCTGGATCCTTTGTCAACAGCTGCAGCTTGGTAATTTACTTGTACCACTCATGTGTGTCTCTTTCCCATGTGGGTTCACAGGCGTGAGGGTGAAAGTATTTGCATTAAAGAGAGCTCCATGGAGTGTGGAGTATTGGTACTGGCCCCTGTACAACAGGGCATTTGCTAATGTGTCAAGAGAAGAGTTGACTCCGCAGCAGAGTCCCCTTTCCAGCGTTTGTTCTGATTGATGGTCCTCCAGAACTTTGTATTGAACTTGAACTTTCTTTATTAAACTTCTATTTACTTCCAAGCTGTCTCCTGCTAGTGTGTCCACTCCTTACACGACATGACATATTTAAATCTTCATGCTTTGTTGAATGTATCTCCTAGGCAACCCAGGTGAGAGTTTGAGTTTTCTTCAGCTCTTGAGCTGGATTGCTAGGTACCTAACGATGTGTCCACCTGTCTTGTGATTGATTTGACATATAAACATATAAAAACAAATGAAAGTTTGAGTTACAACAGAAATGTTCTACTATAGGAACAATTAAAGTAATGTAAACATTTTCAAGTGGAATATTTTAAAAGGCTGTAAAACTGAAAGGGATGGAAGCCAGATTTTTTTTTATTTAATGCACCACTGTTAAATCAGTGATTGAAATAAGCCTGGAGACAATTTGTGCTTTAACTGTTTATTGATGTCAAAGTTAGCAAAAAAGTTTTACCTTACACTAAGGCAGAAGCACTTGTACACAGCAAAAGTATTGCCCAAAGACTGTTGGTGTTGAGCTGTGTGCTTGGCCAGGTGGGGCGTCAAACCCCAATATATTGTTTAGAGAACAGTAGTTTTACACACTACATCAACCTAATCTTTATATAAAGAGTGTATCACATCTGTGATCTGTAATTTACCAGAAGCCTTTGGAAGTATAACTGAATTGAGTTCCTTTAGAAAATGGTAAGAAGAGATCAAATCTGGATGAAGATCCAGGCTGGCGTCTTTATGCGTTATTCCAACTGACTTTATCTTGGGGAAATCCAGGTAATGTGCATCATCAGGCGCTGATAAGTTGGAGAGACTACACTGACAATTATAGTAGCTATGTCTGTTTTGATGGAAGATCATAAATGGCAGTTGGGACTGCTGGGCCTCTATTTATACTGATAGTTGGGCATCGGACTGAATGCAAGATTAAGAGCTTTGAAGATTTTAATTCTTTCTTAAAAATGAAATGCAATTTTATTCACGATACCACCCAGAAATATTGGCACACTTATTTAATATGAATAAAAAACATTGATTATATGTTATGAGGCCATGAGTTATATATTTTATTGTATTACATCATTCACTCACACCTACAGTCAATTTAGGGTCCTCAATTTACCTGACATGCATGCCTTTGGACTGTGGGAAAGTCTGGAGATCACAGAGGAAACCCACACAACCATGAGAAGAACTTGCAATGTCCACATGAACACACAATGCCAGGACCCAGATTCAACCCTTAAATCCTTGAGGTGGGAGGCAAATCTGCTACCCACTGCACCACTGTGAGGCCCTACATTTTATTTAATCTTCCTTAATTTTGAGTTTCTTGTGTACAAATATTTGTGACAAATGCTAGTTTTTAAAAATATATTTCACTCCTGACTGTTTTATTCTCAGATTAAGTTTACTTCAGATAAAGACAAGAAGGTAGTACATCCTCCTCTCTAATAATCAATCCGTCCTTCAGCCTGAGAACGTCTAATTCTGCCCAGTATCTTGGCTTCTAACCTCTGTCATATGTCATTACTTCTGATGTCCAGCAAACCCACCACGTCTCCGCTCTACCCTATCCCATCGAGTACAATCCAGATGATATCCTTGGATCTACTCCCACATATCACCTACATCAATGGCTCTTTAACAACTGGCCATGTCCCATCTGCTTTCAAGTCTGCAGTGGTCACACCAAACCTGAAGAAACCCACGCTGGACTCCTTAGACCTCAACTACAGATATCAGCTACAGAACAGTATCTCTTCTCTCCTTCCTTTCCAAAGTCTCAAGCTGAATCCCACCAAAACTGAGCTTCTACCAAAGGGAGTTCATCACCAGGCCACAACCTCACAGTTTCTTTTGAGAACTCTATTATTGTCCTGTCAAAAGTGGTAAGAAGTCTAGGTGTCATTCTAGATGAAGAACAGTCGTTCTTGTCACATGTTGACCACTTCTACAGGACATGCAAACACCTTCTTTACAACATCAGGAGATTCCACCCCTTTCTCACCACTAAAGCTACACAAGCTACTTGCTTCTGTTCATCTTTAAACTGGACTACCACAACTCTCTACTGACTAGACTTTTACTGAATATAATGAGATCACTTCAGCTGATTCAGAATGCAGCTGCAATGTTAATCTTTAATGTTCCTATATTCTCACACACTACACCTCTACTATAGAAACGTCACTGGCATCCTGTGGTTGCTAACATTAAGTTTAAAAAAATTAAAATTAACCTTCAAGGCCACAAATGGTTTTGCACCTCCTTAGTTATCAGCACTGATCAAGCAGTGTCACTTCTTGTCCTCTCAGAGTCTCAAGAACTGCTTGTCTTGAACCTGCGTTGCTCAAAAGAATAGGAAGACCTGCATCAAGACTTTTTTCAGGCTTGGTCCCCCAGTCATGAAATGAACTCCATCTTACAATCAGATCTGCAAAGTCCCTCGCTGTCTTCAAGCGTTGTTTGAAGACTCACCTCTTCAAGGAGCACCTTGGTGACTAACCAGTCTTCCATTTTTTTATCAAAGTGAGAATAATTCTAGAGAGCTCTGTACATACAGAAAAGCACACATATAATTGAACATGGAATGTGAGTGCTGGACAGTGTACATTGAAACCAAATGGTGCTGTAAAGCATTTTGGTTTAAATGTTATATGTCCATTACTCCTTAGCACTTTTGGCTAAATTGTCTTAGAAGATTTTTGATATTCACCTCCGAATCTGATACAGATTTGCTGGCTTTATAGAACCTGATGAATATTAACAGTGCAGTGTCTTTGATGTTAATACTATTATTGTTGTTGCTGTTTTGAGTGTAGGGCCTCAAAATACCTGTAATTACAGGGCAATTATCAGTTTGTAATGAAAACACAAACATTGTGCTCACCACCCAAATCTAGCCCACTCGACTTTCTCAAAGCTGCATACCAAAGAGAACGGCCAGTGCTCAGAAGGGTTTATAAGAAAGTGTTGGGCTGACTTTTTAGTTGCACTGAAATTCTATTGCTGGGCTTTCAGTATGGATTTGAAAATGTCTGTGTTCTGTCATTCAGTGGATTTTTATGTCTTATTGTTTATTTTATTGTTTATTCATTGTATATATTGACATAAAAACTGACCTGTTCTATTTGCAGGACTACAGATTTGAGATATTGGGTTATACTGTGAGTTGGATCGTTGCAGAAACTAGATCTGTTAAAGGCCAGCATCCTTCCAGACAAATGAATGAGAAAAAACTGAATCTAGTTCGGTGTATCCTCTGTCTGACTGACAAACCACAGATGCCCAGTCTGGTTGAGTGATTGTTTGAACTTTAACCAAAAGACAAAGCAATCAGTTGGCTGATTAATGATAATAGGAAACCTCAAGATAATCTTTGTCAAAGCTTTTTATCTCTGCGATAATTAACAGAGAGAAAGGAAAGACAACACTGTTTGATCTAAAGGTAAAATATACAGCTGAGCTTGCTGTCTGTATCCATGCCTTGTGTCACTTTTTCAATAGGGGAAGTTAAAGGAATGAATTTATTACTGTCAACCTTGCAGTGACATGTCTTGGAAATGGAAACGTGCCTTACAGTAATCCTAATTCAGCAGAGGCTTATCTCAGAACACACATTCATTTGTATCAGCACTTCTATTCAGAATTAGGATTTGTACTGTAGTTGAGGCATGTGTAACTTGTCAATGACTGATCCTGTATTTATCACACAATGACATAAAATATATAATCATATGGTCTCCATCATATCAGAACTTTGCCAGTCTTTGCCAGTGTTTGAATGAGCTAACAGCAATGGTCCAAAATTTGGGATTAAACATTGTTATACTTAAATAAAACATGCTTTAAAAAATTCTGTACCATCTCCAGATAAGTCATGCAAGGAAAATGCAGGTTACAACAGCAACAACATGTGAATATGCCTTATTCTTTAGTGAACTTGTAGGAACCCTCTCTAACTTTACAGGTGTTTATATATATGTAACCTCATGCATGTCCTCTGACAACATTTCCTTTGTCACCATCCAACATCGTTGTCCTCCTGACCTCAGAGGTCATTTACCCTGCATGCTCCCCTTCCTTCGCTCACTGTCGTGTATTTAATTCATTAAAGGACACAAAGACCCCGTGCCACCTGCACCTAGACGTGCAGCTGGATCGATGCGCCTGCTGAGGAGCAGAATTGTAATGTTTCATGGGTGGGGGTGGGGGGTGGGGGGAAGGGGGGCAAACCAGCGGACAAACCGTCGGGTAGGTAGATCGATGAAAACTTTGCAGAGAGGAGATAAGAGATTCTATCTATTAACAGCTGCCCTCATTTTGATCTCCTTTCTCTCCTCACTGATGAGGTTCAAACTTGGACACACTCTGTGTTTGCAGGGGCGGCTAGCCACTTGATACTGAATAGCCTTAAGGGTTTAATGTGCCCTTGAATCAGTATTCTTACAGTTTGGTACATAAACAAGCTAAATCTGTCTAAATATAAAACAAATTTCAATGTTAATACAAGATATGGAGTTACTATATTAGTGCAGGTAACATGGATGATTTCAACATACTATTCTTAAATTATAAAAAAACAATACCTATACAAATATCGGAAGCTAAGATAAACATGAGACAATTTATTTATTCTGATGCATTAACCAGTTCCATGGGGTTCCCTGGGTCTTTGATGAGTGAAGTTGAAGTGGAGTTGAGTAGTGAATCTTGATGCATGTAAATTTAACAGCAGTTTATTCAAAGTAACATAGGGTCTATTTCTGCTGCCCACCCTATCACAAAATATTCATACTACATGAGGGAAGCAGATGTTTTGTTTTAAACAACAAATTATTTCAACAAAGCAAATTCACTAGTTCTCTGCAAGGATTCTGAGCAATGTCTGTGTTTAAAGCTTAAAGTCTTCATTCCACAGGTTTTTAAGGTATGAGGAAAATCCGACAGCCAAATGTGGCCATTCTGAAACACAATCTGGGGTTGTTTGATAATGAGTTAACTCCAGAATCAGAGATAGAGTGGATTGGACACCTGTGTGGCCAGTACAATTACAATTACCTCCTGACTGACTCACTGTTCCCTATTAGAGCCAATCTGCTAGGGGGTCTAATGACTTTATAATAAGACAAGACCTGAGGGTCTATCTTAATGAAAATCACCAAGCTCTGTCTTGCTTAGCTAACGTTAGTAAGTGAACTAGGCTAACGTCCTTTACGGGTGAGTGTACTGCTACAGCTGTGGATAAGAGTTTTAAAAATATACTTTTATAATGTACATTGTGAGAACAAAACTCAAAATAAATCATAAAAATATGCTGTGCATAATAGCTATGGTATTGATGTCTTTAATCTATGTATGTATGTATGTATGTATGTATGTATGTATGTATGTATGTATGTATGTATGTATGTATGTATGTATGTAT
>JBBMFX010000122.1:10442371-10453774 GCA_037832545.1 Rhabdalestes septentrionalis
TCGGGTTCTTCTTCTCCGTCCGGTTCCCTTACTGTGTCCATCTATCCTCTATATCTATCCTCTCCCTCCATCCAGTTCTCTCACCATCTCTGTACGAAGTTCTCCTCTCACAGTTGCCACCAAAGCTTCAGACCCAGATCCAGCCATCGCCCAGGCTCCAACTCAGCCTGCAGCCACCAGACCAGCCTCAACCAAGCCTCCAGACATCTGACCAGCCTCACCCAAGCCTCCAGCCGCCTGGCCAGCCACGTTCTCTCACCTAGTCAGTTGCGTCCAAGCCTTCAGCCACCAGGCCAGCTGCTTCCGCCAGAACTAACTCCCCAAAAACCTGACTCCGTGCTGACATCGGACACTGACCTAAGCCTGGACTCCTGTCCGACCATCCAAACTTGGTCATCTCACCTCCTTGCCCAGCGTCGGAAGATGCCCCCTCGCCTCCTCACCCAGCGTCGGGCCGCGCCTCCTCACCCAACATCGGGCGGCGCCTCTGGTTGACGCCCCGTCGCCACCTCCTTCAGCATTGGATGGGCGTTCCCTCGGCCCTGGACTCTCCTGCGGCTGAGAGGTGGCCTCCCCCACTTCCTCACCCTCCACCGCTCTGGCGTTTTTCCTTCGCCATCCCCTACCCTCCCTCCCTTCCAATGACAAACTGGCCGTATTGTCCGTTTTGGCGCCCTGGGGTTGTGCTTTGGAGGGGGGGTCCTGTCATGGTTCAGTGGCAGATGGTTCCAGCATAAAAGACGCTGGGTTTCTAGCAGGGGCACAGACTGTTTATTGTCTTCTTCCCTGACCTTATCAACCTGATTCTTTAGCTACTCTCCTCATCTCTCCCCGCTCTTTCTCTCGTATTTACTCCTCGCCCCATCTACATTGTCTGTAGTTCTTGTCCTTATCTGTAAATAGTTCTGTTAATAAATCTCTTGGAGCATGGAAACCCACGCTGACGTCTCCTCCTTCAGGACCTCATAATGGGGTTCCCGTGACACACCGGCCATTTTTTTAAAAGTCTTTTAGTCACTGTGGTAACCAGGGGCATTATGGTATTATGTATTGAGAGAAGGGTTGGTTGTCAGATAAGGCTCAGAGAAACAAATGTGCTTATACTGGTATAACAGTCTGAATAAAATAATAATCTCAAACCACCACCTGAAGTGGAAAGGTAAGCTTGAGTTTTTTTTATGTTGACAATCCCTGTCCAAATATAACTCAGCTGATACTCAAGATGAAAATAACAACCAGGTTTAGGCCCAGTAAAAATTCTCAGCTTGTAAGAGATATCTTTTGATGAACTGATTCCAGCTGTGGTGTCTCTCTAGGCGTGCAACAGAGAGCTTCCACATACACTTGTGCAGCTCAGCCAACACACATTAAGGCGTACCACAAAATCTTTTGGCAGATTGCATTTTCTTCTTTTTTTTTAAGCTATAGATTATGCACAAGTCATTTTTCATTTTTTACTCACTCTGTGGAATCTGTACACTCTAGTACTGGTATAATTTGATATTTGTTCTTCAAATTGAAGAGTAAATTTCACATATTCCAAAAGCATTTTTGGGGGGGAAATTGTGTTTTTCTTGTTTTACTTACTGGAAAGCAATGCTTACAGGATTTTTTTTAATTAAACTTTTACAGTTACTTTACATATTTCAATGCCTGCTTCTAAGGTGCATTTTAGTATGGGTAAATTTGTTTTACTTTTTTTTTTTACAGAATACAATTTGTTTAAACGAAACTATTTTTAAGCAAATTGATATTAAATGGCACAAAATTAAGTTTAATATGTATATCATACTACATAATACAGTAGAGTTTATCTTTGTTTATGATCTACCACCTGGGAGACCTGAGTAAGTAAGCACCACTCGTGACTATGTGAGTGTACTGAGTGAGTTTTGGAAATTGGCTCTTCAAACAACCTAGCATTTTGAATGTGTGTGTTTAAACATCATGAATTAAATTAAGCTCTAAAATAAGCAAAAATTCTGGTTGTGCACTCAACCATTACTAAACCACCAAAATCCAAAATTCTACGGATGTATAGACCTCAAGAATCACATTTAACATCCTTTACACATACAGCGCACCAAGTACATCAACACAATCTTACAAGAATCTTTGCTCAAAATATTTCTTTATGGCTGTCTATTAAACCCACATTGAAAAACTGCAGAACAAAAACAGCAATCTCCTCATATACACCTTGATTAGCTCAACGGAAGACACAATTAAAGCTGACACATTTCCTTGTGCACTGCTGAACCAAAGATTTTTCAAAGCATCTTCATTTGCCTGTTGAAGGGATTCGTGGTTGACCTCCAGTCTCGTCATCATCTTTTTATGCATGCTCCAGTTGATGCGGATGGCTTTTGGTTTTCCTAGCCTCATCCCATCATGTGTGACAGAAAAATAGCTCACCTTCCAACAGTAAGGCGTGTTTACACACTGCCAGCAATCGCTTGACTGAACCTGGCAGAACGGCTTGGAACAATGGCAGACAGAGCAGCCAATTTCTCCCTTTGACTCCAAAGTCCCCCGGATCACCTGCTTTTTCATCGGGATCAGATAGAGCCACAGGGCACAAAGATAAACAGTATGCTTTCCTTCAGCTGCTCTAAAGAGCTATCATTAAATCCAATGGGGACATTACAAGGCCACCAATCAGGCCGCTGGCTGCCGTGGTTTTCTGACAATAGTGCCTATTCATCCCTTCTCGCCCTCCACAGAAATCGATAGCTTCACCCTGTCATGTTGTGAGAGACAAGGAAAGGGCCAGAGAGCATGAAATTGCACCTACGGAGTATCTGTGGCCAGGTAGTGGTAAAGAAGGAAATGTCAATGATGTTGATTAAAAATATCTGTAATAAAATGCCCTGTACCTCCAAAATTATTACTTTCTAGGAGAAGGAGAAAATTATTCTTATTTTTAATGTGTTTAATCTATGAGATAACTTTCCAATTAGTTTTGTACCATTTCCAAGGTAGAATTATAAGGTTTTGATAAGGCAGTGAACAGTGTGAAGCCAGCATATATTTAACTGACTTTAAAGAGGTGCTTGCCTTACAAAACATATAAAAATTATCATGCATGATAGTAGCTGCTGAAAAGACAAGAAAATGGGAACTTGAGGATACATGTGTGGATCCGTACAAAACACATTTCAGCAAAACAAAAAATCCTGCTTTCTCTGGGGCTGTATATTCTATTCATTATGCTGTACATGATCACCACTGTTCAAATATAAGCCTGCTCCAAGACCTTGACTGATTTCATCCAGAATGACCTGACATAAGTCTCCGTAGCTGTTCATTTAGCTCTTGTGGAGTTAATTTAACATCAGTGATTAGCCTGCAAATGAAAGCGGACTGCATATAAGAGCCATCTTTCTTTCAAGTTGCATTTCAATCCTGTGGGGTTTTTTTCTCACACACTGAGATCACACAGAGCAATCTAAATCTCATTCCCACAAGATCATGACTTTCCAGGTGTCCAGCATCCTGATACAAATCCTCCACTGGCCTCCCTTTAGAAAGATACACACTGATGAAATTCACGGCAACAGTCAAAATCCTATGAGTGATGCTTCACACAGGTGCTCACTGAGTAGACATCATAATCTCTAGGATCAGACACTGCTCTGGTGTGCTCCAGTGGGCTCAGATATACAGTGGCACCAAAGCCTGGACTGCCGCCCCCTGGCTCTTACCGTCTACACAAGCTGGACTGGCTCTGGTTGTGCCGGCAATCTGGCCCTTCCTACAGGCACACCTGGCTGTCTGCCGGGCAATGGTCCTCCTTGGCTGACTGCTGTCCCGGTTGAGAGTGATGATTTCACATGTACCTGCCACCAACTGACCTGAAAAGACATGGTAAAGGTTTCACAATGTACTTATTTCCAGAATTACAGTGCATTTAGTGGTTTGAGGAGTCAGGAGGCTGTGAGGCAAACCTCTTCAAAGGAATGATTTCAAAATGGGATCTATAAGTATGAACAACCTTTTAAAAGTTACATCTGCCCAAACCATGAACCATTTGGGAAACTTCATGCTTCACCATAGATTTTACATAACCTTTTATTGAATATCTGGTAAAAAATATATACGTATCACCAGCAGTGTTAGAAGAAGATTCTTTATTTGACACATGCATAGACATACAAGTACAATTACCACTTACTGTTCTGATTAGAACTATAGTTATATGCAACCATTTGTCTACCACTGGTCAAATGAGGATTTGTAGTGGAAATAAGCATATGATATGACAAAATGCACATTGGGAAAAAGCTTTTACACATTTTTACACATTTACAATTGATATATTCAGCAAATAAATGGAAAGAGTAAATATGCAAACGAGACCAGTTTTGTTAACAATTTATCGTTTTCAATGCATTCTGTCAATATTTGTTGAATAAGTACATTATCACTATTTAAAGATGTCCTCGTTTACCTGCACAAGTAGCCAAAGGCATTTACTTAGAAGCCACTCAGACTTCCATGCTGGAAGCTGGATGTGGTTTTACAGCAATTAATAATTAATACAGCATGTACTTGATATACAAGGATGTAGTGCATTTGCTTAACAATATGAAGAATCCAATGAAAGACGAGGCAAATGGCTGAAAGCAGAAGGCAGCCCCCAGAGTCCAGCTGGCATGTACATTTTCCAGCAAGTCAAAAGCAGAATAATGCACAACAGCATAAAGTTACTTCATTGTGCGTTTATGACAGATACAAGTTCCTACTGTGTCTACAGTTTATTCCTTATATTTATAATTGCAGCGATTACCAACCCTTTGATTAATTAGTATTCTTTTTAAAATGTGTTCAAAATAAACTAAGAGTAGATGTTATTGGTTGCGCTGTCTATTCGGCAAAAGCAAAGGGGAAAAAAAAGTGCTCCAAAAATAATCTGACTTGATGTGCAATTATCTTGACACAATACATTCAGACAAATTGCACTTTGATATGACAGTGTTTTAATTCGTTAAGTAAAAGCCCTCCGCTATTAGCTAGTTGGCTGACATTCTTACAGTGTTCATGATTATACCCCCTAATTATTCAGGGTTTAGAATTATTTACTGTATTTTTCTTGAATATTACTTAGATGCCGAGAACGCACTGCCTAAGGACACTAGAAATGGACTCCAAAATCATTGTCACTCATTATCTTTCTTCTGCCAAAAACATCTCTAAACACCCCTCCGTCCTCTCTCCCTCATCTTTCCCCCTCCTCTCTCGCCCCATCACTGACTCATCAGGATGCAAAGCGCCCTTTATTGCGCTCCGTTTTTCAGTCTACATATAAAGCAGTAGAGAAATATTGCAGGGCTTGTCAGAGCTGCCATAAAAACCTGAAAAAAAGTTCTCCAGACGACCCTTGTTGCAAGCCTCTCTCATCATAAAAACTGAAAGTACTTTCACTCCAATCTATTTCGGGCAGCTGAGTTGCTTGAGCGCTTCAGTGATTATTGGAACATTTTCAAGAGTGATTTGATTCTCTGTGTCTCTCCCCATCTCTCCCCTCCCACCAGCTACGCTCGCTCTTTGCTCGCTCTTTTTTACTCTCCCTCCCAAAGTAACTCTCAAAGTTATCGTACTGTTCTCCAAGAAACTTTCGTAGTGCCCTTGGCATTGCAATATCACACTGCAGTGGCCTTGTGTCTATTGTATTATAAATACCAGTCAATCAAAAAAATCGAAGTTGCTGCTACTTTTATAACTGATTTATTAGCACAGATAGAAAACAGTAAGAGGAAGAGAGAGATTAATGATTCCCGACTCTGGTCCTGCTGCAGCCCTGCTCTGCATACTCTGATGTTTTGCTTGCTTGATCCAACTGAGCGACTAATTAATAAGCCCTCCCTGAGCTGAAGTGGGGTGCTACTGAAAAGAATCTCAAGGATCAGTGTCAGGAAGCACTGGGTTGCACAGAGAAATTCCACTGAAACACGAAATGTCTAGAAATATGTGTATTAATTAATATAGGTATAGAATGGTGCATAAGAGTAAGAAGTAGGTAAGGTCCATCATGGTCCTCATACTAAGAATTTCCTATTAAATAAATACTTCAGGGTACAATTATAAAAATAAAGCTTTCTCTTAGTATCATCTCAGAGGACCTACTTTCAGCACCCAGAACCTCTAACAAGAGGGCTGTATTAAGAATATGTTTTGTAAATAAGATCTCTACACAATGTATTTATAAATGCATTTTTCATTAAAGTGAACCTATTAATGTACGCATGCATTACAAGATGTAGACTCTACCATACCTTCATCAGAGTTACACTGTGCCTAAAAACTCTAAGAATGTTTCTTGTCCAGCCAGATTAGATGTCAAATTGTAAATCATCTTTCAATCTGGCCTTGTATTTCTGTGTTTTTTCATCTATAGTTGACATTAATAGATAGAGAGGTGCACCCCATGGTGGAAAATATTGCCATTTATTTGTAATTACTAATATATGGTTGAATGAAGAAGCCTGCTAAATGCTGGAGTGAGGGAGTGCATGGGGCCATTCATGAAGCTTCATCAGCATGCTACCAATGGAGCAAGGCTGTGTTGATTGAATTCAGACTTCAAGCACTCCTCCTTTAATCCCTTGCGCATTCATTTGGCCCAGGCCTGGCTTGTGCTGTGCAACAAACACTACAGCCCCCCTCGCTTTCTTTCTCTGGTGCCCCCCAGTGTTTACTCTAACCCCGTCATCCACAAATGCAAGATAATTGACACAAACAAATGTCCAGACAATTTGTTAGATAAAAAAAGCAACCCAGACTCTTTGTTGCTGAATAAAATTCCTAGAAACTTTCAAAGAATGACACTTAGCCATGCTAAGTGACCCAGTTCAAGATGGATGATACGTCATGTCTGTCTTTGTGAATGGCCTTTGTGACAGTGAAATATCTACAGTGTCTCACACATCTCAAAGCTCCCCCTCTGAAATCTCCTCCATACTTCAGTGCATGCTTGAGCCCAACGTTTTAGAGATGAAAGAGCTGCCAACCACGTATCTCAGTGAGGGAGAGTGTTCTGCCTCTACTGATCTGAAATTCAAAAGCTATCCCTTACAGCCTGTCAGAAAAGTGATGGAGTAAAAAGTGAATCTATCGTCAGGGGACCAGGACTGCACTCAGGAATGCATCACCACGATATCAGCATTTTAATCTGATAATACATCAAGTAGTCAAACTACATGTGGTTTAAACACTTTACACCACTTTGTTTAGGGATTTTTGTAGTTATTGCTGTGTAATACATTTTATTTACTGTCTTTGATGCAAGCCATGGCGCTGATGACAGTAACAACTTATGGTCCCTTGGGGTCCCTAATTTATGTTACATAATAAAGATTCATCTGCCAAAAAATTGTGTGAAATGAGCAGATCTGGTCAGTGGACCAAGCGAATCTCTTAATTGGCCTTGTCTTCCCTGGGTTTTTTCTCCCTGTTCTGTAAGGGCCAGTGGGATTGGTTGAGGAGAGAAATGAAGATGCCAGCTGCTCTCTGGAGTGTACCGCGCTCATCAGCCAGTCACCGCCCTGGTGCTAAGCCAGTTTGGCAAAGCCACTCTGTCTCCGCCAGGTCTTGTGTTCCAAGCGATGAATCTTACTGTGTAATAAAACCTTAAATGCCAAATAAATCTCCTATTTTGTAAACTTTTAAAAGAGTTCAGTGAAGATTAATCACTTGATATTTCTAAAGTCATTATGTTCATTAAACTCATTTAAAAGTATTTGATTTGATAAACTGGTGCTGCCATGTGGCACAGTTGGCTCTGAAGGCTGCCAAGTGCAACTCCCAGCGATGCCACAACCATCAACGACAGGACACACAATGCTGAACCCAAAATCTTCCACACACTACATGCTTTATTTGCAATGGTACAATTTATTTTTTCTGACTGAGTAAAAATATTAAAGTGTGAGGTTTTGGGAAAATGTCTAATCCTTAATGTTTAAAACATCCTGGGAGCATCTTGTACATTTCCTGGGCAAAATACACATATACTAATGCAAAAATAATTATTTTGACATTTTTTAAAATATGCAATCAATTAATAATCAAATTTTTCTTGTCAAGTCAAAACCTTTTGACTCAATGCACTACAAAACCAACCCCCTAAATTTTACTTAATTTCTACATTTCCAGAAAATTAAGGAAAATTAAGGGGAAAGGGCACAGATTAAGGAGCAAAACTACTGAATTTTTCCCTTACTTTTTCAAATGTGCCCCTTAAATAACCGAACCGATTTGAAAAAATGCCTCATGTTTAGGATTAAGGGGTTTCACACTCATACCTTAAATCCACTTTTAAGATAAAATTAAGGAATGCGTTTATAAATGAATGGCCACTTCATTTCATAGTGATGGTTGTCTTTTTTTCATTATTGGAAAACACTAGCTGCTGTTTTACTATATATAGGACAAAACATTTGGTTTGTCATATAATCTTGTTAAATTACAATGTATTAAAAGGCAGAAATTGTTTATATTTTCCTGAAAAGTACAGCCGCTTCATTCGCTGGATTATTGTACTGAATATTACCACCCTTTAGATTCGACTGTCAACAAACTGGCCACTGGTCAATTTTTATCAACTGTTGAATTAATACTGAAATATAAGACTTGAACATAAGGTGGAAAATTACTAAGGTTGAGGAAAAAAACTGTATAAAAAAGATAAACTGAAAAGCCATTTAAGTTAATCAAGCTTTTACATTTGGACTTGAATGAAAAATGTAGCTGTAACTGAACAAAAATCATGAATCTATTAGGGGAAATGGTCTTAACAGCAGTATCCCTGGTGTTTTTTTTTTTCCAGTAAAGGCCAAGCTGCTCCAGCTGCTGGTTGCAGGATCAGTAAATTACCAATGAACAGTTGTTCACAGTGACCACCTATTCTACACATCCTTGTGTTCTCCCTATTCTACACACATGATCCACAAGGAAATCACTTAATTAACAAGTGAATTGAATCCCTGGTATAGAGATGAGAAGCCCACTTGCTCGTTGCAGGGAACATGGCTGGCTGTAATAGCCTGGAAAAATTCTAAAGGGAGTGTCAGTGTCGGAAGAGTGTAAATCCTAAATTCTAAATATTTGTGTTTATTAATAGTGAAACTGTGGTCCTGCATTTATCTAATAGCTTTAAGCCTCCAGGAATATGCAAATTATGTTTTCCTGTCACCTTGACTTGTTGGGGTGATTTACTTGGGAGTGACTGAAATTGCATCTCCATGCATCTCTGTGAAATTTGAGAAAAGTTATTTTTTTTTCGTTCTACAATTCAAAACTGCATTTGTTTACACTTTGTGTTTGCTGTTCATTATTTGAACTTTCCGGCATACTTTCTTACATTTCTTTTCATTTCATTTTTGTTTTATACACAAATCTTTATATAAGCCATGTTGATAAAGCTTTGCCTTTTTGTGTTGGTTAGCACATTAAATTAAGGAAACGAGCATTTGTCTGACTAATTGAACAAAGTCTACTTAAATATATCCCTTCCCTAGTGCAGCACTCCTTTTTGCTGTTTAAATATATTATACCCAGGAAACCCAGGCCTTTGTAAGCCTGTTTTGTTGCTGTTGTATGAGTTGCTGCTGCTTAAATAAAACATAGCTGTAATAACTGGGATTAATGCTCCAGAGTTGTTTAAAGATACACTGCATAATATATGAATATACATTGAACATATTTAAGCATGGAGCACTCAACATAAATCTACTGCCGTAGTACATTAAAAGCATGGACTGAATATTTGTGACTATTTACATTAATATTTGAAGATATGAGATTTTTTGAAAGAATTGACACTGTATTCACATTAGAGAGAAAAGATCCCCCTCTCCCGTGTTACTGGTAGAAAATATGACTGAAGGATGCATTTGTTGTTGTATGACTGATAATATTACATCAGGGTTTATGATGTAGGAAAATGTATTTTAAATATTAGTTACATGTTTTTTACAGCAGCAAGATTTCTTTCACATTTATCATAAAAAGATATTAACTTTACAGAGCATATCTACTTGTTTTTTAAATATTGACATGATCTGATTTGCTCATACACTCTCGAGCATTGTTTTTAAATGCACATTTGAATGCTTATTCTTTTATTATAATATAAAAATTAGACCCAATTAAATTCTAATTCTAAGTATATAATGATTTATACTTAGGACTATAAAACGTATACTAGTCACTACCGCAACAAATTCATTGCATATACTAATTAATCCCATTAGCAAAAGTGGTATCTTCTGAAATATTTTAGGTGTAAAAATGTTAAATAATTGACTTAAAGGGCAATTGTTTACAATCTAAAACAATGAATTGGCCCAAAACTACCTAAAATGACTTGACAAATAAGAGAGGTGTATTTTAAAAACAAACTCCACTCTGGACTTGGCAAACAAGCCTGCCAGTCTCCCCACTGAGCATCACTCAGCATGAGCAAAATGAATAGTGGTTTGGCAGATGCCAAATTCCAGTCTGCCAGAGTTTTCCGTCTGTGTCCTCTGACTTTATGAAAAGCAAAGCCATGCATTCTCCAATTATCTTCAATAAAAGCTCTGTTACTGTGGCAACTGAGCCAATAGTTTTTTTTTGTTTCATTGGTTCACATATATATATATATATATATATATATTAGGGCTGTATTGTTATACGATACAAAACCGAAATCGCGACACTCATGTTCACGAACCCGTGTTGCAGTGTGAGGAGTTCGAATCACGACACAGACACACCCCTTCCAATTCTTTCCCGTGTACAGTTCCTGCCCAGAAACATACGTTTTTTGCCGTAATAGGTGGATTGTCACGTCAATTTATTTTCTTTAACCAATAGCTGAGGGTCTAAGGGTTTCACAGAGCCCTCCCACAAGTTTACAAATATACGGAGCACGGACGGAACATTTGTTTGCTGAATTGATTCGCTGTGAGTACACGTAAGTTATGACACTGGGCTTTAAAGTGTCTATAAGCTGGCTGGGTTGTGATAAAACTGTGTTGTGATAAAAATGTAATTGTTTTTATTTTGTTTTGAGCAGTGGCGGAGCCAGAGGGGTGTCCCACTGGACATCCCACTGGACATTGCAGTAAGCATTTCAGTGTATGACACTGTATGTGACAAATAAAACCTGAATCTGAATTTGGCCGGAGCACCGCTCCAGTGGTCTCGGTGATGTCACGGGTCCCGGTCTCCAGTGGTCCACCTCTCAGACGATCGAGAGCCGCGCGTCCCTGGCCCGAGCAGTGTCTGCCTTTAACCTGCACGGTGTGTGTGTGTGTGTGTGCGTGCGTGTGTGAGGGAGCATGAACAGTGTCGACCTTCCAGCTGTGGTGTGTGTGTGTGTGTGTGTGTGTGTGTGTGTGTGTGTTTGGGCATGATCCC
>JBBMFX010000122.1:10465391-10475825 GCA_037832545.1 Rhabdalestes septentrionalis
TTAAAAGGGACCAATAGATAACACAGTGGTGTTCAGAACTCTTGTGCCGTACGTAGCAGAAAGATGGTGTGTTAGAGTCGGGGCCTAGTCCGGCTAACTCGGCTAGGCTAATGTATGTTAGCCTCAGTGGAGCGGACAGGAGACCGAGCTGGGCTGAGTGAAGCAGCCACGAGTGAGAAGTGTCCTCATCTGGCACCACATGCAACGAACTGGCCATAGTTTCTGACAGAATATTTAACAAATATTTTTATGCAAACCCCTTATTTTAGCAGAGTCAGGGCTATATCACTCGAATATCTTCATATCGTACCGGACTTGTTTTAACACAATCGGGGACCTGTTATAATTTAGTGGAGCAGCTGGTAGTCCGGTGGTAAAGGTGTTGTCCCAGCGATCAAAAGGTCGTGAGTTCGAATCCCAGGAGTGTTTCTGGCACCTATGGTGTACCATCTCCACATTGTGCTCCCTAGGTGCTCTGTTCCTAATTGCCCGCTCTTTCACTTGATGAATGGTTTAAATAAAGAGAACAGTTTTATGCTGTTCACACTTTGTGCTGCGGTGGGGTTACTTATGACAAATGCACACTTTACACCTAATGCGACTCGTGATTTAAATTAGCTTAATTTTTACACTTGGATACACATATCTGTACAAAAAAATGTTCATGTTAATAAAAAAGAACAGTACTAAATTATGGCATTAAGCTTAAATTTCAAAGGCACATGGTGGGATAAAGGGGTAGGAAATGGATGGAGGGATGATTGTAAATTTCTATACAAGTGTGTGTAGTTGTGTGGGTTAATCTAAACTGGCTTCATGTGATTTCAGCATAAAGATTCCTACCAGGTTATTCTTGATGGTGTAAAAGGAGGTCCTAAGGAGAAAAGACTGGCTGCCCAGTTCATTCCAAAATTCTTCAGCAGTTTTCCAGAACTAGCTGACGCAGCTATTAATGCACAGTTGGACTTGTGTGAAGATGAAGACGTGTCGGTGAGATCATTGTCTCTCTGTTTGCCTCTCTGACACTATAAGACACTAATAAAAAACACTGGACACTAGATGTTAAACCAAATATGGAGAAGTATTTTATATATTTTTGTCTTTCACAGATTCGCAGGCAGGCCATTAAAGAACTCCCACGTTTTGCTGCTGGAGAAAATTTACCCAGAGTAGCAGACATACTCACACAGCTACTGCAGACAGGTATTGCACAATTACAGTAGTGGTAGAATGAAAACTATAAAAAAAAATACGCAGCATCGCTTTCATAATGTGCTTTTCTTTTCTATGCTATGTGTAATGTACACTGCACTGCCTGTCAGATTTTTATTGAATACATCTTCGTTTATGATGAAAATGTTGCTGGAGGTTTTTTTTTTCTTTCAGATATTAAAAGGACTAAGTGCAGTCTTAATTAATCATATATATTTTGTGTGTGCATGCTGTTTTAACTCATTAGTTCTATTTCCCTCTATATCTAGATGATTCAGCAGAATTCAATCAAGTAAACACTGCACTGATCTCCATATTTAAACTTGATCCAAAAGGTAATTGTCCTTCTCACCTGTAAAGTTTCCGACCAAATATCACAAACTGTCAGTGTTTACAATTAAATAACATAACATGGTGTTGGTTATTTACTATTTAAACATTTAATTTTTTTGTTCTCATTAGTATTTTGTAAAGTTGTCTTAATAGCCCAACCCAAATATCAAATGGCCACATTCATTGTTTTAAGGGACTCTTGGGGGCCTGTTCAGCCAGATTCTCCAAGGAGAGGATGTTGTACGAGAAAGGGCAATAAAATTCCTCTCTGCTAAGTTGAAGACAATGCCAGATGACATCATGACCAAGGAGGTGGAGGACTACATCTTCACAGAGACTAAAAAGGTAACATTGTTGGTTTGATTTTATTACTGTACTGTCATTGACAAGTTCAGAAAATGAGATGCTGCAGTGTTTTTAGTTGGGTTACTCTGATGCAGCCAGTAAGAAGAAAAAAGTTGGGTCCAGTTTTAAACTTCTCATCTAATATTGCTTATTGACACAACCTTACAAATGAAATGCATACCACTTGAGTGCAAGTTTGATAGTTTTTTTTTCCTCAAGGAAGATTTCGTATCCATTTTTTAATCCTTACCAATTAATTGTATTTACTGTGTTGTGCAGGTACTGGAGGATGTGACTGGAGAGGAATTTGTGCTACTGATGCGAGTGCTGTCTGGCCTGAAGTGCTTGCAGACAGTAAGTGGGAGGCAGCAGCTTGTAGAACTTGTGGTGGAACAGGCCTTCTTGGAGCAGGCCCTCAACCCAGCTGACACCGACAGTGTGGATCGTCTCCTGCAGTGCACACGCCAAGCACTGCCACTCTTTTCGGTGTGTTGTACCGGAGATCATCTCTCTCATTGACTTTTTAATCTATATGAATTAGAGCACATGCTACACAAAATCAGTGATTTTCTTTCATATAGAAATGTTTCATCTTTGTCTTATTTTCTACAGAAAAATGTGCATTCCACTCGATTTGTGACATACTTCTGTGAACATGTTCTGCCTAACCTCAGCATGCTCACCAGTCCTGTGGCAGAGTTAGACATCCAGCTTGAAGTGAGTGAACTGTTAATGCCTAAATGAAGACATATATTAGAGTATTTTCAAAAGATTCAAGATTCTTTGTCACATGCATAATCATACAAGTACAACACACCAGTGAAATGTATCCTGAACTGCTTCTTTTGACTGTGCATATTTTATAGACAAATTAGTAATTTTTTTATTAAAAATCTGGAATTGTCAAACACAAAGAGGAAAAATAAGTAGGAGTATGAATTCAAGTACAATAAAAAAAATTTTAACACTAATCTGAAATATACTAAAAACACATCTAAAACTAAGACTTAAACAAGGACCTCCACAAGTTAGAGATAATATATATAAATAAATTGCTTTAATATGTATATAAATGCAGCAGCAATGGGACAGTGTGCAAATGCAAGGTTAAAATGCATTGTGCCATAATAGCACAGCAATGTAAAGCAGGGTAATATTAACAGAATGACCAGAGTCATGTAAATAGAGTAATTTAACAGATTGAACTGGGAGTGACCAGAGTAATAAGCAGCATGTACAGTGTAGCAGCATGTGAAGCTCCATTGGTGATGAGAAGCTTGTAGTCTCACTGCAGTCTCCTGAAGTCCACCAACACCTTCTTGCTCTTGCAGATGTTTATCTGGAGGTGGTGTCAGGGCAAGTGTGGGACTTGGCCAATCAGATAACAGAACCTGAACTTTCACTGGTTTTTGTTAGTAGTAGAACTCTAAATTTTTCTCTTATGCTGACATTCTTATTCATTGCCATCTCTCCTTTCAGGTCCTGAAGCTCCTGGCAGAAATGAGCCCGTTCTGTGGTGACATGGACAAACTGGAGGCCAACATCAAGAAGCTTTTTGAGAAACTATTGGTAAAATCTTAGTGCTGTAGACTTTAATAGGAAATGATGATTGCATGATCTTACATGGTGTTTTTGTATTCATTCTTGCTATTTAGGAGTTCATGCCCCTTCCTCCTGAGGAAGAGAATGGGGAGAATTCTGTGAGTGAAGAACCCAAGCTGCAGTTCAGCTATGTGGAGTGCTTGCTCTTTAGCTTTCACCAACTTGGCAAAAAGTTACCAGACTTCCTCATTGACAAAATCAATGCTGAGAGGTTAAAGGACTTCAAAATCAGGCATGTATCTATGTCTTGTATTTCCCACGATTTGTGTTTTCCTTGACCGAACTTATCCACACCTTTTTGAATCTTCCTGAGCAGAATCAAGGGCGTTTTTTAGTTTGCACTCAAAAGTAGTGGTAGTTGAGCTGGGAGACACTTTAATAAATACTGATGTTGTAGTGTACTGAGATACCTTAAAATAACACAATTTGAAAGAGAAGACTGGTGTGCAGTGACTAAGCTACATATGATGATCATTCAATTCATCGAATCTACAGGCTACAATACTTTGCACGAGGACTACAAGTATACATTCGGCAACTCCGTGTGGCGTTACAAGGCAAAACTGGTGATGCGCTAAAGACTGAAGAGGTATAGTCATGTGGTTTTTCGCATGATTGTTCAAGTAAAATCTCATCTCTAAATGTTGATATCTAGTTTATCTGTGATTTCTGATGGTGTACTCTAAGTTCCAACTTTTTAACTTATTTTAAGGCAAGAGTTTTGTTATCTCTTATATTTTCATATGGAAATTGGCATTTTTCTCCTTTTCCCTCTTTAAGAACAAAATCAAAGTTGTGGCTTTGAAAATCACCAACAACATCAATGTTCTTATCAAGGTAAAGTTTAAAAAAGCTATAAAAGTATTGCATTTAATTTTTAATTAACTTTAAATCCGCCCCATGCTAGTTGGTTGTTTGCTGATTTCTGCTGACATTTTCAGGATCTGTTCCATAACCCTCCATCCTACAAAAGCACAGTTACTTTGTCCTGGAAACCAGTGCAGAAGGCTGAGGCAGCAGCTGCAGTGGGGTAAGCATCTGATCTCAGAGTACTTGCATTTGATGTCCTGAGTTCATTAGTATATCTTTCTGTTGATTACTGCTCTTTATCTGAGATCTTTTTTGTCTCTTGTAGTCAGAAACGTGCATCTGGAGATGATGGTGGTGCAGCAACACTTGGAAAAAAGGTTTCACCATTGCCAAGGAGAGATGCACGGCAAATATATAACCCTCCAAGTGGGAAGTATAGTGCTACCATTGGGAATTTCTCTTACGGTGAGTTTGATTAACTGACCAGTAACATTTTACTGACATGTAATATGTAAAGCAAAAAAGGAAACTAAATTACTGACTACTGTTATGTTCATTTCCTTCCAAGAGACCTTCTCATTTTGTTTTTTTGTGATCTGTGTTAAACAGCACAAGGCCTGGCAGGATTTTTGTCATTAATTCAGTGTACACTAATCAACTTGTATGCAGCAGTATTTTAAGAATAACTATTGATTAGATGTACAGTAAACCCCCGTTTTTATGCGGATCAGCAGTCACAGTTTCAGTCCAACATGTATTTTTGCTGAGAACTTTCTCCACCACGCGCACTTGTGCTGGGTTGCTAAGCACTGTGCCCAAACATAAACCCTGCACAAGGAAGAGGGGGCGTGATGGATGAGACCTGAGCCTCAGAGTTTTTTGTGGCCATATGTACGTGCTTATACATTTAATTCCTAAATTATTAAGAAAAATATAATGTGCTAATTTTGTGACATAAATTCAGCCACATTTTTGGTACTGTGGAGAGAAACGCATAGAGCACGATGCTGAAATACCGCTGTACTCGGAGATGGGAGGTTTAAAAGTAGTCAATCCGAGAACGCCATTTATTTTTCCTTGCTACTGATTGGCTGCTGCCCTTTGACACAGCAGCTGTCCAGATTTTTCCACATGAAGTGTCTTGAGTGTTATGTTTTTCATTTTGTTCTTTTTATTTAAATTTATGTATTATGTATTAAACTGTATTTACTCCACTTATACCAAAGAGAACAACAGCACATACCAAAGAAATGTGCATGAATTACAATACAGTATATACGGGGTAATATCAGTATTTACATTCTTTTACCGTGGGAGTTTAGTGTAAACCAGGTGTCTCAAACCTGTCCAGAAAGCGCAGCTGTGGTTGCAGGTTTTCATTCCAACCAATAAAAAGCCACACCTGATCAACTGAAAACCAAGACCAACTGGTTACAGAAGTGGAATCAGGTGTGCCTCGTGCTTGATTGGAATGAAAACCTGCACCCACTGCGGCCCTTTCTGTACAGGTTTGAGATGCCTGGTGTAAACCATACAGCATGAATACGGGTTTAGATTTTCTTTCAGGGGAATGTATTCTAGTGAAATTAAACAGTATTGGGAGCATATTTAGGGACATATATATGGTGTACACTATGAAAATAGGCATTTTAAGCTTTTTTTCACCTCATCACAACATGGTTTTTCCATATATGCAGGTCCTGTATTTTTATATATAGTTAAGAGTGATTTCTGATCTGGTAATGACCCATTCTTACCCAAAGTGAAAGCAATTGTAATGTTCTCTCCAAGACTGTAGGAGTAGGAACTAAACAAGGCAGTAATGATGGTTCATTTAGAATCAAAGTATATTTCGTCTGTGTGTAAAATTTGAAATGTATATAAATGATTTCATGTTTGCAGAGCAAAGAGGTGGATTCAGGGGAGGCAGAGGACGAGGCTTTGGGGGAAGAGGAAACAGAAGTCGAGGCAGAATCTACTGAACGAGGATTGCATCGTTTCTTGACATCTACTGACCTGCAGGACTGTCACATGCCAACATCTTCACTGTTCTGAAAGCATCAGCCCTGTTGGTCTCTCCACTCACCATTGTGCTCTGTCCATTCATGGATTTGCTCCTCATGTTTGTGCTTCACTTTTCAGAATTTAGTAATGGATATTCTGCTATATTTTCCCCTCACAGCAGAGTATTTTATTTTTATGTTTTTTTTTTTTCTTTGTGGAACAAAACACTGCAGCGGTGTAATTTGATCGTTTTTGTATGGTGACAGTTTTTTTAGTTTTTCAGCGCTTTTGTTGGATCATTTGTCTTAACATGACTTTGTAAGATAGAATTGTTTTCCCTCTACATTTTATTATAAACTTGTCCCAGTCGATTCTTTGTCATTGTTTGGTAATTTTCGAAAATAGCTATTTAAGTTTCTTCGAGGTTTCTCTTCTGACCCTCAGTTTGGCTCTATGGTAAATGTGTAAAGAAAACTGTATTTTTTAGTGATGTACAATTTGATTACTGTCTTTGCAGTTGATAGCTTCCCCGAATTGCATCCGTTACAGAAATTTCAGTGACTAAATTCTTAAATTTTTACATCAGTTTTGGAGGTTTGAGTTTGGACCATACTTTTGCATGCATATTTTACAGCAGTTTGAGAAGTTATTTAAGTGTTTTGGATTAAAAAACAGTTAAAGAATCAATTATTGGCTAATTTGAATAACTGAAATTATACAAAACTCGATTCCGTTTAGCTTAAAATACTTGCCTGTTTTTGTGCATAGTGTATAAGGGTTAAGGTGACTCAACTTAGCTTTATTGAGTTGTTTTCATCACTGGGGAACCTGGGATCATATTTGGGGGCACATTTAGGTTTTAAACTATAAAAATAGGCCATTTTTTAACTGCAGCACCACAACAGTTTTTCCACTACACGGGTGCTCTTGGGACGTAACCCTGCAAAATTTTATTCATGACCTTTTTTTATGGAATTAAGAGGGAAAGTATAATTCCTGGATGATAGCTTGGATAACATATTGGAGGTTAAAGGTTTAAACTGATCTGGTTCTAAATCAGCAGGTTCAATTAGATGTGTAAAGGTTTTTAAGACATAGCTATGTCATGACTGATCAATAGAGTAATTCACCAAGTGGAATTTATATAACTTAAGCTCAAAACTAGTATTATTCAATGTCATTCGGCTCCTCTAGTGGACTGGGTTTGAGACTTCAGCTTTGTGAAATATGTAGACTGAGGCATAACACATAATGCAGTGAGTCAAGAACAGTGGATCCCCTCTCATTTCATACCTTGTCCTAATTAAGTAGGGTAAGATTCAACTACAAACTTGAGTTCAACCTACATCAAATTAAGTGTCCTCCAGACTTAGGCTAACACACATAACAATCAGCCACAATATTAAAACCACTGATTGGTGAAGTGAATATCATTGATCATCTTATTGCGGTGCCGCTTAGGCTGGGATATATTATATAGCAGGGGGTTTTACCAACATGGTGCCCCCAAAGACCCCATGAAAATAGCACAACTCACTAGTGAGCAGCAGCTAACATTTAATTTTATCCTGTTGCTATTCTTTAATTGCATTTGCACTAATATACAATAAAAAAAACACAATATCTAAAAAAAAAACTTAAAACATTATTATACATAAAGTTTATATATGTTTAGGTAAACTTTTTAATTGTGTCATACATTTAGCCCCACATACGTCTCAGTACTTGTGAAGTTGCTCTCAGTTTTAAAAAGTTTGGCAACCTCTGTTAAATAGCAATTAATCAGCCAATTCTTTAGGGTGAGGTGTTGGAAGCAGAAAATAAACAAAGATCTGAGCAACTTGGGCAAGAGACAAATAGTGATGGGTAGATGACTGAATAGGCTATCTCTAAAACAGTAGGTCTTGTGGGGTGCTCCCAGTATGCAGTGCTCAGTACCTTCTTAAAATGGTCTAAGATAATACAGTTAACCAGAGACAGTGAAAATTAATGTTGGCCATGATAGAAAGATGTCTGTGCATCACAGCTAACCCCAGACTGGTCAGAGTGCCCATACTGACCCTTGTCTATCAATATAAGTCCCTACAACAGGCAGGGGTGTGTGTGAATTTTGACGTTTTTCTAATGGGATCTAATGGTATTCCAGGGAAATTAGTAGCATCCAATGGTAACCATTAAGCCAATTGCCAATTAAAGCAAAACCATCAAATTTTAATCCAAAAGTTTAAATGGTCATTCAATGAGAAGACAGTAAAGCAGAGCCAGATTTTTCACATTTCATGAGACTTATGCTTGGAGCATTTAGAAACAATTGCCTCATTTTAGACCCTTTAACATTTTTGTATTAGAAATTTAGGGGAAAGTGTGGGCAGGTCCTTTAACCATTTAACAAAGCGTTATAACTGATGCAGGAGGAAGACCAAGCCTGAGACTAAACAGCGATTGTTTTTCTCTGAAGTCATCTCTGAATGCGGCTTTAAATGCTGTAATTTTCCTTGTCAATTCACAATAGGACGCCTGTGAACTTTATCTAAATCTGATTTTAGGGTACAGAAAAGGCAAGCCCCCACCCTCCGGCCCCCGGCCTAATATAGATCGATGCATCCCCCCGACAAAAAAAACATTGCTTCCGGCGCCCCTGAGAACAACCAATGGCTGCCCTGCCTCGCCTGGCCTTGTCGTGACCCCCAAATACTATACAAGAGTTAACATAAGTAATGCTAGGTTCTCACCACTAGATGGCTCACCAGGCACACGAAACACGGTCGTTTCTGGATAAAAATATAATTCATTACATTTTTACACGACATTTATGGGTTGTTTTCAGAAGCTGCAGTGTTGTAGAGCGAGTGTAAATCACGAAGAAGACCCTCTCACGAAATTACTTGTTATTACCGGGGCAGCTGGTAAACTGGTGTTTAGGGAGTTGTTCCTGGGATCAAAAGGTTGGGGGGGGGGGTCGAATTCCAGGCTGCATGTGGCCCCACTGAGGAAGCCTTGAGCAAGTTACCATCCCAAAACACTGCCCGCTGCTTCCCTTGAATTGGTTAAATGTAGAGAAAGATTTTCTCACTGTTCAAACTGTGTGCTGTGCTGTGGTGTGTTGACGAGTGCCTATAAGTGGCCACTTCACGATCTTTCCCTTGTGAAACTTTTTGATCCATCATGTTTGGAGAGCAGTCCGTATTTTTGTGCACCTGTCTGCGCGGGGGAAGTGTGCATGCGGTAGGTGGCGCTGTTGTCCAGATAATCTTTCCCTTCGGTGCTCGTGACAAAGGTATTTCCCAGACCAGGCGGCTGGAACCTACTGCGCGTGCGCCGTTGTAAGGCGCCAACGAGCATCTCATGTTTCATCCACATGAACACCAAGACACTGCATCCACCGAGAAATCAGATAAATACCCACACCGGCCTATTAAAACACGCAAGATTCGTGTTGTGCTTCACAAGATTGTGAGGATTAAAAATCTTTTTCACAGACCTCCATGAGTGTGTGTGTGTGTGTGTGTGTGTGTGTGAGTGCGTGTGTGTGTAGAGTCGGAGAGGCTGTGAGCTGTGCTACAGTACATCCTCTCACTGTAAGCGCCTCAGCGTGGTGCTTTCATACTCCAGGGTTTCTTGAAATGATCATTCGTGCTTTAAAAATCAACCTTGAGTTCATACTTGTAGCTGAACTCTAAAAAACACTGCAAGAATGTGCTGCCAGAGTACACACAGTACCCTAACTGATTGTGCGAGTGACTGAAGATGAAAATATTAAATAGCATCGAATACTGCTGCTGTGCTCCGTTATGAGGCACAAGAGTTCATTGTTGCTGCAGCCCCGAGGGAAAAAAGCAAAAAAGCAAAAAAAAAACCAGGTGACATATGAATGTGGCTTAGGAGCTGCGGTGGAAAGAGTGTTATCCTCTATTTCATGAACGAGTAGCATCCGCCCCCTCATGTACAATGCTGAGAATAGTAACAGCACTGCAAGGCCTACCAAATATAGCAGCCAGTGAGTGCTAACATGTCAACTTGTGAAAGGACACAGAGAGGTGGTTGTCACACGTGTAGCCTTGGTGGCTATACCGATCACTATAAATACCAGCTTTCCTGTAAATTATATATAAATTGCACCGTTCTTTT
>JBBMFX010000122.1:10490192-10520442 GCA_037832545.1 Rhabdalestes septentrionalis
CTCTGTCCCCCCCCCCCCCCCCAAGACCCCCTCCCTCACTTTTCTCTTCTCTGTCACGACTCAGTCGTTTTTATTTATTTATTTATTATTGGGAATCTTCCATCTGGCATTTCTCTTCTGAAATCAGTTTATGCACTTTGTTGCATTAATGTTACACTCTAACCCATTCCAGTTTTTGAGTGATCTAGACAGCTAATATATTCTATGCCTAATTGGAGGGACAGAATGGATAAGTAGGCAAATGGGCTGTTGTGGTGGAATACGGGCATATGCTCACTACTGTAGCATTTAACAATCTCATTATTTATTTGTTTATCAAAATCTGACACGTTCAGTGAGTCTATACCTGACATGAATAATGAAGCTATGCAAAGACCAAAAGTCACCTCATTGCCCAATAACATTTCTTTTACAGCCCTGCTATACCTGTTCCTCAGGTACGCATGATGCATCTTACTGGTGCATAAGACAAATGATCTCTCCTGTGAAGAGAAAAAATCAGCTTGAAATAAGCAGTCCTATGTTTTATATATACATCCAATATTTTGGTCTATTCTAATTAGGGTTGTCTCACAGGAGAAAATAGGCTAGGAATAGAGCTATTGATTTTTTTTCCCTTGTCTTTTTTTAAACATGATTTCTTGGTACTATTTTTAACGTAATCTCTTTACAAAAAAAAAATCCACCCTTTTATCCGAGCAGCGATGCTATTTCTGGTGCTGAACTGCTCTGCTGTGTAGTTATTCTCTTGGCCATGTGACAGGCCTATGCTATTTAAAGCGTGATCTGCTGCTTTGGGGAGTGGGAGGAGGTGCACAACTGGGTGTTTTAGAATTCTGCAGAACTACTGAGCCAAAGCTGGACGAGCTCATTCATTTGTGGGGGTGGGGGTGGGGGGGTGGGGGTGGGGAGGCGCAATTGCATACAGTACAAGAGCCAGTTTTAGAGATGTGCCAGGGGTACCTTATATAATAGACCAAGATCTAATCAAGCATTGTACAGTTTCTATTTGTGTACCATCAGTGTGCCGCAGAATGCCAGAGGTGATGTACGAGCCAGTTTTTCATGATGTATCCTTTTAGGTGGGGGGGGGGGAAATGCCCTGTTGAACAGAACAGAATTCTGCAGTAGAGCTTCGAGTGCTTTTCTGGCACTAATGTAGTGCAGCAAGAGCTCCATGGTGAGCTGGGTTGCTGGGGAAAGCAGAGAGTGGGTGGAGGATGGAGGGAGGGCAGCATGTTTTTGGTATTCAGGTGTAGCAGCTGTTCCAGACACGACAGCTATTTTTACTCACTTCCTTGCTTTTTTTAGACTAGGAAGATTGAACGGGAGTGGGGCCAGTGCGCCTGTGCAACAGTGGGACAGACCGTATTTCTGTACATGATGTTCGTGAGAAGACCCCAACGACCTCTGCTGCACAGCCTTATTGTTAAAGTAGGGAGAAAATGAAAAAGGAATTGGCAGAATTACTGACATTCTCATAAGCCCCATCCCATCACTACCACCACTACCATAGCAACCAGAGCAGGGGGCTCTGAATTGTAAGCAGTTTTTAAGGGTTATGGCAGCCTCGCCTGTTGCACCTGCCTGTTCTCTTATTGTTTCCACTGTTAGAAAGAGATGTGCACTCTCACATATGCATGGAAGCTCGGCTCTTTGTATGCAGTGTGCGATCGTGTCCCTGGTTGAGCGTCAGTGCCTCTCATAGTACTCACGCAGCACCTTGCATAGATCCCCCTACATGGCATTGCTCAATTAGGCACTGCCAGCATCACTAGCGTGGGCTTGGTCACAAGGTAGGTGATCTGGGGCACTATGGTAGGATTCAATTATGGCAGTTCCTTTTGGATTTTCTGTGCCTTGTATAGGTCAGTAAAATACTGTTTAACAAATGGGATGGATTTGTCCATTCAAGTTGATCTAAGCTGAAATGTTGAATCTCATTGATTTATCATTCCCAATAATTAAGGCTTTGGGGTCTAGAATAAGGTGTGTCCCTGAGGTAAAGGTATCTTGGCTCCTAATTGGACCATCATGCAAAAACAAGCATTCCAGCTATAAAAACTGCATGGTGGTCAGACTGCGAAGTGTGGACAGACTGCATTTTTACCCTTTCATCATGTGCATATATTTCCTCTCTTTGTGAGCACATGTGTGCTTGGCCTTAAATTCCTGTTGCTTCGAGTTGTCAGGAAGACATTCAGCTGTAATGCCAAACCTTCAAAGGAATGCTGTATGTGCAGAATCTTATGGGCTCATGCAAGGCCCAGAGTTATGGCCCTGATTTGCCATTTGTAACTGTAACTGCAAAGAATGTTCTTTTGACAGGATTTGACAGGACCCGACACAGAGACATATTAGTGAAGAATTATTGCAGAAGCTTGAGTTTCAGAAGCTTGAGTTTCAGCTCATCCTTAATCAAATACATGGGTCTGAATCATAAGCAGGGTTTAATAACAGTAACACACACAACCTCCTCATTTACCAGTTCCCTGTAAGTTTAATTCTGCACAGGCCTCCAGGCGTAATGCCTTCAAATTAGACTTTTTTTCCCCCCCTCCACACATTGAGTTACCGATCATATTAACAGTAGTTGAGCCCATTGAATTTTTTTTCAAGCCAGAAAGCATTTGATTCTTAACTTGGGTTTAAAAATAGCTAGTGAATAGAGTTCTCCCTCTTCATCCCTTGACTTTGCGCAGTCTCCCTCTCTCCTCCTCTCCTCTTGTTTCTATTTTTGGCAGTCCCTAGGATCCCTCCTCACCCTCCCTTTCTGTTGTGCTCTACGGACGTCATCACTCCCTCCCTCCCTCCCTCCCTGCTTTCTTCTTCCTCTTTCTATCTGACAGCTTTGCTCTAGTGAATGACCGCTGCCTGGATCAGTTGAGGGTGTAAAATATGAGCATTGTGGAGAACACAACCTGTGTGCTTTTTTTTGTCCCCCACAAACTTTAAAATGAGCCAATTTAACCTGCTTAATTATTTTACTTCCTCTTGAATATGTGCCAGTTGTGCAGGGTGAAAAACATCTGTGGCTCAAGCCAACCTACAGTCTAGTGCTGACAAAACACCTTCCATGGCTTCACTGAAACTGTGTTCCTTGTTTCGTGATGTTGCACTTGCTTATCACCTGTTATGCCCTTAATTCCACTTGTTCTGGGGCCTAAAACACCATTGCCAACTGTGGTGATTCTGGTTGGGCCTGCATCTTCTCCACTGGAGAAGGGATTGCTGCTTGGGGCTTCCTTGACATTTAAGGCTAAGATACCTTCTTGGTTGCTCTTTTAGTGCCTTGAATGTAGCTCATGTTTCATGTGAAATGCTTCCAATTATCTGGTCATTTGTTCGACCAAGGTAACAAATCACAGCCCCAGCCTTCAACCAATGTGTTCAGAGTAAAGTGTTTCAATTGGATCTTATCCTTGCCTGATAAATGTTTTTCCTGACCACATTTTCTGTCTTCTTTTCCAGTGGTGACGGGAGCCACGGATGGAATTGGGAAATCCTATGCGGAGGAGGTAAGGTTTCCTCCACTTATTTATTTCTTTCCCTCCACGGAAAGCACAGTGACTCATCACAGGAGATGGGTTTCTCTTCGAGGCCACGGGAGGGAGGGCGACTGGAGAACTGCTTGTGGTGAAGGGGCCTTCCTGCCTTCACGCCAACTGATCCCTCCAAAAACTTTTGGACAATTTGTGACTGCAGCTTAAATTGTACAAATTTTCACATATCTAAGTGCTAGAAGTTTATGAAACAGGGGGTTACATTCCTTTACCAAACATGCTTCAAAAACTAATGACGGATGAAAGCTAAAAGCTACCAATTAGCACAGTGCTTACTGGTCTTTTATGATTACATTCCCTATTAGCAACATTAGCAGTTTTTTGGGGGTGAACTTTCTCTAAGCTGAATGCCAGACAAAATGCACCTCGGCAGTCTACTAATTTATTTTAAGTATTTGTTTTACATTTTAAAGTATGTTTACATTTTTTGCTTTTTTTCTTAGCAAGGTGTCTGATCTGTTATGTTTTACAGCTTGCTCGGCGTGGATTTTCCATGATGCTCATAAGCCGCTCTCAAGAAAAGCTGGATGATGTTGCACAATCTCTTGGTGTGTATTTTCATGGATTTTATGTTTTTGCAACATCCCTGCCTCTGTGTATGCACATGCACAATTGAACAAACCAGAACCCCTCTGTATCTCTGAATGACAGACAGTCCTCCTAATGTTAATGAAGCAGAGTTTATATTTAGTCCTCTTCTGAAAGTCAGGGTGGGGGGCCTGGAGAACTGACTGGCCAGAGATCTAATACAGCCTGGCAGCAATGCAAAGTCAGAGCACCACATGGAGGTCCAGGTGCCCCTTGTGCAACTCCTCCAGTAGTGCTGCCATTGACACCTAGCCTGGGTCTGAGATGCCATTGTATACCTTTGTGTTGCCTAATTAAATAATATAGTATCACTTTTATCCCAAGTCACACAATAGAAAATGTGCTTGATTCTCTGCTTGTCCACAAACAAGCCTCTTGTTGCTCCTCCTGGAGTCTTTCTTTCAGCATACAGCTGAGATCATATAAAAACCTTAAAGCACCATTTTATAAATATGTTGTGAACATTTCAGAATAAAACCAGTTTTGTTCCATTAGGGATGTGCACAGGTGGTCTTATCCCACCACCATTGTCATTCATAGTGAAGGCACCACTTTGTAATGCCTTGCCAGTTGAATGTTATTGTTTGTCCTGTTTTCACATTTGTCCCCCCAAGTCCTGCAATTCTGTCTGATGACTGTCGTCATGGAAATTTTCGGGGTTGAGAGCACAGGGTGTGGGAAGATCTCCATCTAAACGCTCGTTGACGTCTGCACCCCTCCCTGCTGCACACCCTGTTTCTCTTTTGCACGTAGCCAGATGTTTTCCCTTTCGTGCTTCATGTTGTCCCTTTTGGCATTATCTCAATTCTATTTTTAATAGCCCTTAAAAAAACTTTATCCAAAATAATAGCTAAGAATGCTTCCACAACTTGTTTTTTTTTTTATAATCTAGATACACTTTCACAGAGTCTGCTGGGTTTTTTCTGAATGGGAGGGTGCAGTCACTATGGACTTTGCTGCCAGTTCACTTGTTTTCTTTCTCTCCCTCTCGCTTGCTCTCTCATTGCCACTCCTATCTCAGTAGGCTGAATGAGGAGAGACATTGTTTGTGTGAATGGTTGGCTTCTTGCTCTCAGGTTAAGAGCTGTAATTCTGGCCCAGATTGTGTGTCCGCTGAAAGATTTGTATGTAGATAAGCCAGTGCAAATTCATATCTGTTTCCTTGGGATTAAGGCATCTAATTCGGTGTAGTTTATTTCTCATTACGCATTTGTGAAAGGGAAAAAATTTTGATAAAAGCGGCAAGTGAAAAATAGAAAGGGGCTCTGCAGTTACCAGCCTGCCATAACCACAGTCGTGCTGAAGGCTCACTGAAAGGAGGGAGGGGGGTGGGAGAGGGGGGTTATGGGTAGTCACGAGCTGGGTCTCTCCCTGCCGAACCTGGCACTCTTTGCTCACGCCTCAACCAAATGCCCTGGCAGTGTGGGGGCTCAGAGTCACCAAGACCACTTAACCACAGTCACGAAGCTATTTAAAGCCGGAAACTTTCTCTCTAAATAGATTTCATATTTGCTAACATAATAGTCTTATTAGATCATGTTCACTGGCCTGCAGTTCCCCACCCCAAACCCAACACTGTCTCCATTGTGCCTCCTCATATAACCGTGCACTTCACCATGATACATCAGAGGAATTTTCCTCTCATAACTCCCCTCCAACAGGGCACAGACAAACGAGTCTTTGGACAATACATTCTAATTGCTGCAAGCACGTCAGCTGAAGTAGAGGAGGGGTGGAAGTTTGAGCGGGGCTCATTTGTTGGCACACAGCTCCCCCTGCAGTCCTTTCAATCCCACAGTGTTCTCCTCGGCAGGCTATTTTTAGCACATTTGTATATGGAACTCCTGCAAAAGGAATAGTAAATGACAATTTTAAGGACATTCATGTTTTTTTCTATATAATGGCATACAGTTGCTGTTTAATGAGCTTATAGGTGGCCAGTGTCATTGTTTGAGCTATTTTTATCATTTGTTGTCTCACAGAGACTCGTTTTAAGGTGGAGACGAAGACGGTTGCTGTAGATTTTGGTCAGGTGGACATTTATCCCAAGATCGAAGCTGCACTCCTGGGGCTGGAAATAGGAATCCTTGGTGAGTTTGAATTGAATTGAATTTTAAACATCTCATTGGGCCTGGCTTGTATTTCACTTGCTCATGCACTCACTAATATGTAGCAGGCCAAAAAAAACAACATAAGGAGGCTTTGATGCATCATAAGAGAAGCGTCTTTGTATATGTACGAAAACTCACATTACACATATAACAAAGTTTTGGCACATCAGTTTAACTGGGTAAAGAAATGCTTTGATTAAAACAAAGTAAATTAATATTCAGTGATCAAGAATAACTTTTGTTTCACTTTGTGTGCTTTCCTTACAGTGAACAATGTTGGCATCTCATACCCATACCCAGAGTTCTTCCTGCACATCCCTGATCTGGACAATGTGAGTAGTGTTATGACATGGTGTGTAAACTTACAGCTGATCTGTCCCAGAGGAACTACTTTTGGATGCTTAAATCCTTACAATCTTCCAATGGATGTTTGAACCGTTTGGTTTGTAGTTTGTTTGTTTTCCTGTAGGGGAATGTCTGAGCCATGAGCCATTTTAGAATCCTATATTTTTAAGGGGGAAGTGGAAAACTGGAAAATCAAGTCTTCTGTTTCAGGCTTGTAATGTGGTTTCTGCTAGGTTGAATTTCTTGTTGGAAACAGAGTAGTTTTGCCAAAGAACATGTGTTGAGTAGTTGGGAGTAGGCAAGGTGCATTGATGGCTTCCCATGATTGTCTCTGCTCTTTTCATTGGTTCTCTGCTTAAAATGGAGTCAATTATCCCCTGTTTTAGAGACTAGGGGTTTATTATATTGAGCACTATATGTAACTGAAGCATAAAATCTTGCTGATGGATATAGGCAGTGTTTTCCTCCAGAGAACATTTTATTTGTTTCATCATAAGCCAGTAATTCTGGGATAGTCTGTAAAGTTTGACATGGTTGTTTTGCTGTATAATGTTTTAGAAGTATAGTAAATACCTCTGTGGTGGTATTGCAAATGAGTTTAATTCCCAAATTCAGTTTTGGCTATATGCTTTTAACATAGCTGCTGTTTAATGGAAAAATATATGAATGCCAACCTTGTTAGAAAAATTTATTACAGCATTTATATTTCTGGATGTGAAAGGCTAATTCCCAATATGGATTTTTTCTTCTTGTATTTTTAATCCATCATGCATTTTGGAAAGAAACCTTTAAGTTAGTTACAGTTCTCAAAAGCTAACTTGTCATCATTCTTGACTTGAATTGACTGGCAAATACTTTTCAGCAGATGTAGCTTCCTAATCCCCATGATCTCTTTTCTCTTTTAGTTCATTAACACAATGATCAATGTCAATATCACTTCAGTGTGTCAAGTAAGTATTGTTTTTATCTTTGATGTGTACTATTTCCAAGCAAAATAATTCTTGTGGAATAATTGTCTTGATCACGCGTCCTTTATCTATCTGTTGCATTTCTTAAATAATATGTTTCTAAATTTCTTCAGATGACTCGTCTGGTGTTGCCCAGGATGGAAGCTAGGTAAGTCCTAAGAATCCTCCTCAGACCAACATGGCCAGGCTATTTGAATTAATAATAAAAGCATTTTGGAATTTCTAATCCTTAAAATTGGGTCTAACACTTAGGCATGGTAAGGAAAATATCTAAGTAAAAATCTTTTCCTGTTGTCCAGCATTACCCCCTTATTCCTCACAATCTCTTAAAAAAATTGGAAATGGCTTGCCAGGCTGGGTAACAAATGCATTCCTGTGATTAGCCCTGGAGTCACACATGACTCAAAATAGCCAATCACAGAGCTGGGAAATTTTTGTGCAAATGGGACCAACCTCGGCTCTTTAAAGCACACTACTGCCGCTGCAGGGGTACTGCGTGAGAAAGCTGGTGCCATGGCAACACACAAGGCGATCATAATTAGTTTGTGTGCGCGCCTGCATGCGCCAGCCTGTTACAGCACTGTCAGAGTGTAGATTCTTGTTTTAGCCATTCTAGTGGGCTTGTTCTGTGAGATATCAAGGTCAGCAGAAGCACATTTAAGCCATTTCTCATTCTGTCTGTTTCAGAGGTAAAGGTGTTGTCCTCAACATCTCTTCTGCCAGCGGCATGTACCCAGTTCCACTGCTGACCGTTTACTCCTCCACCAAGGCAAGTGGAGACCCATCTATACACCCCTCCTTACATCTGACCAAACAATTTCACTCGTATGCAGTTTGGTATAAGGTTGTGAGTGTGATTCTCAGTGTCATTCCTAGGGCGCCCATGTTCTTCAGGTTTTAGTTTCCACTACCATAACTTGTCTGTCTGAACACAAGAGATTTATTTAGTGAGTTAAATCAATGAGGAAAACCACAATATGCAGATATGGGGTTTTCAGGCCTGGGAACCCCACCTGGGTTAACATTATTAGGACCACGGCTTTGCATATTGTAATGTTCTCCATGCTCGAACACACCCAGTTCTTCTCAGGAAAATCCTGTAAAATCCATTCATTGTGTTTGGAGTAGGGGAACCTCTAAAATGTGCCGGATAGTAGTACTAAAGGTTTGTGACCGAGAATCACTGAAATCTTCAACTAGGGCTGATCTCTGGTTCACCACGGCTGAAGTTCATGATGACACCAGCACTATAGTGTCTGTCCTCATCTGGTATGCAGTGCGTACCTTTTTATAATGTGTTTTGTTTTTTTTGTTTTTTTTTAGGCTTTTGTTGACTTCTTCTCTCGTGGAGTCCAAGCAGAGTACAAGAGTAAGGGGCTCATTATCCAGGTTCGATTTTTTTATTTGTGGGTTTTTTGTTTTGTTTTTGTTTTTGTCTGTTTAGTTGACAAAAAAATGTCATTTAATTCTATAGAGCGTGCTACCTTTCTTCGTGGCCACTAAGATGACGAAGATCAGGAAACCCACTCTGGACAAGCCCACTCCTGACCGATATGTAGCTGCTGAACTGACCACAGTGGGGCTGCAAGACCAGACCAATGGCTACTTCCCCCATGCAGTCATAGTAAGAACAAGACCGTCCTTCTTGATACTATCAGACTGAGGCTGTGACTTAGGGCTTCAGAACTTTGTCTGTGTCCATCCTCGTATTTATACCGGTATTGCATCCACAAGATGCAATACTATTATAAATGGTAGTGGCAGTATTGATGGTGAGGCGTTGTTCGACCCAAGCATCCTACTGAACAGCCATTTTTAGACAAACCAGTGTTCTCTTCAGCTGGTGCTATGCTCATTTTCAGCACTGTGCAAAAGTGTTGTTCAGGAAGACATTCTGCCATCCAGGTTCTCTCAGCCTTGATCCACCCTTTTAAAGATATGGTTATAAATATTCTAATTCTGTGGTCACCAAACACTGTATGCAAGTCATAATGCCTTTTTATTTAATACATATTTATTTATTTCCTGTGTTCGTGTGTCTTCCAGGGATGGCTGACCACTGTTTTGGTTCCCATCAATCTGGTCATTTACTTTGGCATGCGTATGAACAAGGCTCAGCGTGGTGGATACCTCAGAAGAAGAAAGCTGAGATAGTTTCCAATGATTGCCTGAAAGAAAATGGAGCTCAAGACATCCAAAGTGCCTCTTCTGTGCTGTTTCTATCAATGTAGTTTGGAAATGACTGCCTGACTTTTGTATCAGTGTTTTGAGTAGTTTTGTGTTGAGGTCTTGAAGTACTGCCTCATCTGAAGATCATCTTTTTTTTTTCTTTTGATATATATTTTAAATATATATATGTATGTGGAAGAACTACTGACTGCACAGATGTGACACTGAAACATCTTGAAATGAAGTAGTTCAGACTTTTACCTTTAACTTGGTGAGAATTTTCTAAATTTGATTTGGGAGTGTGGGAATTTCTGTACAGGGTCTAAAGTGTTGCACTGCTACATGGAGGGTTAACGTTTCACTGCTGTTGTAAGCAGGGGAGGGTTGAATGGAAGGTGGGTTTGATATATACATAAGCTCATGTGTATATAAAAGCCACTCATGCACCTAGTTTGTGCCCACTGATGCCAGTCCCCTGTCATTTGTTTACAATAATGAGAGGTGAATTTATCCAATGACTACTTCTTCTGTAGCTATAGAATGATCAGATTTTTGGCCTTTTTTATATTTTTTACATTTTGTACCATTTATAACTATTATATTTATGAAATTGGTGGTGGATTTTTTGGTGTTTTATACTACATTTTGCAATGGTGCTTTTGTTTGTTTTTACACAATGAGCCACGCACATGCTGTCAATCTCTGATCATTCGGAATGTGCCTCACAGTAAGCAGGAAACAGGACATAGCTATTGAAAGAAAAATTTTAATAGCTGCTAGTCAGGCTGAGACATATCAATGCACTTACTGGCCTTTCATTTTAATGAAAAACAAATCAAAAAACTTTCAAAGAGCATACCATGCCTTAGCAAATGTATTCATTTTTTAAGGCCTCAGTTTTAGCCATTTTCTATGGCTTATGCCTTTGTGATTTTTTTTTTGTTTGTTTGTTTTTTTGTTTTTTGTTATTGTTTTGGACCAAAGCAAGTAATACTGAAATGCTCAGGTGTTGCAGCAAAAAACTTGAATTTGTACATTCCAGACATATTTAAGCACAGGGTAAAATGTGCCTTTTGATGTTTAATCAATGTATACTTGTTTTGGTAATAATCTTTTTCCAATTATTAAAAAAAAAATTCTATTGTCATACAATAAATGTGCTTGTCATCATTAAGTGTTTAATTCATCAGTCACGTCTAAGTCTTTATCATAGTCTATTAGAGAATTTAAGAGGTTTGGTGCAAGTAGCTTACTGTGCTCGAGGTCGTACTGAATCTTGATGAAATAATGTGAAAGACTATATTGCTTTTGTAAAGCAGGAGGGTCCTGCAAGTCTGTCTTTTTTTCTATTGGCTAAACAAGTTTGGGGAGCTGGTTTGGTTGAGACGTGCCAGAGATTTTCCTCTGTCATTCCTTTACACATACAGTGGAAGTCTAGTTGTTGGGTTATTTATATAGCTAAATTCAAAGCATGGATAAAACATTTCCTTTTTTCTGACAATTACACAGAAGGATTTAAAGGGATTTTTAAAAAATAGATAATGCCTTCAACTACAAATTCCTGAATTGTGTGCAACAAGTACATCACTTTAAAAATATCAAGAAAAGCATATAACCTATTATACTGCTGTTAGCATTCACTAAAATGTTTGAGTACATTGCACATGTACCTTATTTTTTTATATGAAAAATTACTGTTTCCGGCCAAGCATCAGTGGCTACTCTTGAGGAGTACATCAAATATACTTCCATCAAGTTTTAACAGGGGTTTACAAGGCAAAATAGTAATTGGACAAACACCCACCACAGCAAATATTAAGCTGTCAAATATCAAACCACCAATGACCTTTTCATTGCTTTGTATTTATATGAAGTTTCATGATGCCACATGAACCAACTTAATTTGATATATTTTTTTATTCGGCCTAGAGCCGTTTAGCTCAGAGTTTAGCTCCATATCCTTTATAGATAAAAGTGTTGGAACATTTTACCATTACATCTAAAGGAACATTGTATAAAAAAACAATCTTTAATATGGAGACAAAATGTTGGAGTGTTCTGTAGAGCATTTATGAGGCCAAGCAATGATGCTTGATGGGAAGATCTGGCTCATCCCAAAGGTGTATGATGTGGTTGAGGTAAGGGCTCTGTGGGGGTCAGTGAAGTTCGTCCACACCAACCGCATCCAACCATGTCTTTATGGAGTTTGTGCACTTGGGGACAGTCGTACTGGATTGTTCTGGAATGCGGAATCATTACGACTGTCCTCCACAGGAAGTAATGGGCATTGCCCAAACCCTAAACAGGTGACTCCCAATACCTTTGTCCATATAGTGTGCATATACGAGTTTACATATACCAGTTTATTTCCAATGTGTATACAGAAGGTAGAAAATTTACAAACAATTTTGCACTAAGTGGTACATATAACCCCACAAGTAGAGTTAGGTAGGACTTGTAATGCAATCTTTTAATTAAGACCATATTCATTATATGTGTTGAGATCATAATAATTTACAGTACCCTTGTACAATCGCTGGTTAGTTATTTGTTGTAATTTCTTGATTCTTCATTATATAGGAACCATTGTGCACATGGGCGTTTAAATAGAGTCGGACGGTTTTATGTGACGCCCCGTGAATATGTTTGGAAGCTACATAGATGGTTTGCGTTGTAAAAAAACAAAATCAACTCCCCTTTATAGAAACAAAAAGACATCTTTCGTTTCAGGTGGTCACAGGTGAGTTGTTTGCATCTTTACACGTATTGAATGAACAAACAGCTGTTTAAAATTTTCTGGCTGTTCGTAACCCTCTCGCAGGGGTTAGACTGTTTATGTGAATGATTTAGTCTTAGACTTTCACAGACCTACAGCCTCGCCCTTCACCTGTAACATGATTTCTTATCTTTCCATCTATCTATTAATGTGTTAAGTCCTTTTGGTGGATGGCACGTTCTGCCAATAACGAGGAAAGAAATATAAATCGCTCTGACACACTGTTCTAATAGCACACATACTGATTTATACCTGAAGGTGGCAGCAACATACTACAGTGCACCAATTCAGAATCCGAGGACCTTCATTATATGAACAAAATCTTAATGTTTCAGCATGCCAAACTATTTTGTATAACCCAATGCATCCAAATTTGTGGACACAGTTTGGGGAAGAACACTTTCTATTCTAGCATGACTGTTCCCCAGTGCAAAAAGCAACTCCATAAAAACATGGTTGGATGAGTTCAGTGTGGAAGAATTTGACTGGCCCACACAGAGCTCTGAACTCAACCCCATCCAACACCTTCAGGATGATCTACAGCGGAGACTGTGAGCCAGGCTCTCTTGTCCAACCACTGTGCCTGATCTCATAAATGCTCTACAGAATAGGTACACAAATTTAACATAAACTCTCCAAAATCTTGTGGAAATCCTTTCTGAAGTGGAAGCTGTTATAGCTGCAAAGGAGGGCTCCGTATTTATGTCTTTAAATGCAATGTTATTAAACTCTGTGTTGGTGTTAATGGTCAGGTGTCCAAATACTTTTGGCCTTTTAGTGTATATTATGCATAACACAACACAAATGTACAATACAAATATTATGTCATTCTACATTCTATATATAAAAACTACAAAATATTTTTTTTACCTCAGTTCAACTCCATGGGTGACAAGCGCCAGAGAGCAAGGGTACAGGGCTCTTGGTCCAAAACAACACCTTTAGGTAAGTAGGCAATCTGTCCACACACAGTGAAAATGAGTCTTGTCTTTTGGGGTAATTCACAAATGTACAGTGTAGGAACGATGCCGTCATTTAACCCCACATTTTTTACACATAGAGAGAGTTCAGTTTTAAATGAATGTATTTAATTAACTGAGAAATACTGATTTGTGAAATGGACTGTTTTTATAACTGACTTATAAACGTGATTTTAGAACAGTATTAATTGAAATGATCATGGTGTTATGATGCATTTGAGGAATCCCATTTCTGAAATATCTTTCTAAGCTCACTGCACAGTTGTATTTTTGTTAGGAATAATAAATATAATTAGCTAATTTGATCAATGCATGGTTGAATGCATATCAGGTCTTTTCACGCAAATGTTTCAGGAGCAGGTAGGCAGCCAGTGCCTGGGTCATGGAACGCTGGGCCGAGAACTTACGAGTTCCATCAGCCAGCTGATGTAAGTGCCAAGAAATAACAGTGTGTGTTGTGGCTTGAGGGCTCAGTTTCCCAACTCATGTATTCCTGTTCCTCTTTGTAAATTTATTTTAGCCAATCCGAGTAATACCTGAAGAAAAGTTTATAGAGTAAGTGACTTATTTTTACTGATGCTGAATCACTGAATTATTTATTTCAAAATTTGGAACTTCCAGGGATATAAGTAAGTAATACATTTTTTCCCCAGGGAGGCAGGGGACTATGAGATCAGCGAAGGTCCCACCGGAGTGTCCAGGTACTACTGCCTAGATAACCAGTGAGATATTTTTATGTAACAGACAGTTCCTGCTCCTACGATGGGGTTTCTGCACACACCATTATCTGTGTGTCTCTTCAGACTTCGGCTCCTCCCTGGATTTCTTCCACAAGAGGAGGCAGATTGGATGTTTGCTACACTGCTGTCTGAGCTACCATGGTCACAGAAGACCAATTATGGCGTGATGGGTAAGTGATAATGAGTGAAGGATATAAAATGTTCACTCTTAGTGTGTTAAGTTAAAACACTTTATTCAATTGTAAAATACAAAACAAATAAAGGAGAGTAAAACTTGTATTTTGTGTTTGTGCTTGTGTGTGAATGGGTGTGCGTACAAGATGACTCATTCTCTCCAGTCCTTCTTCCTCCCTCATTTGGCAGACCTGCCACTGCCCCCAGCACTTAGGTTGATCCTTTCCAGAAGTAGCATCACATTAAAATGGTTAAAATATACTAAAAGAATAAATGTTTGCTTTGGAGAAGCAATACAAAGTCTAACTAAGGCTCACACATGGCTCTTTTTGTTGAAACATTTTTTTTTTTGCTGATAATTTTTGTGTTCAGTTCAATTCCATATTTGGAACAAGCTGGAAATACGTTCATGAAACCCCCACACATTAGCTATTAGCACTGTCTGACAAATCTTTATGAATAAATTGAAATGATATGAATTATGATTGTGCATATGCATATATAAACAAGCATGAGCACATGGGCATAATTTAACAAGCACAGTTTAAAAAATTGTTTCCCTGCTCAGGTGGAGCGTATGATGAGCCCAGGTTGACCTGTTGGTACGGAGAGCTGCCTTACACCTATTCTCATTCTACAGTGCAAGCCAACCCACAGGTTTCAGACATTTTTATTTATTGCCATCTGTAAGGCTTCAAAAGATCCATATAAAATGTATGATTAGTTAACTGTGGTTTACTCCTTTGTTTCTTTCAATCATTTTACATTTGCTTTTCTGAAAGCTTAAACATTTAGCATCTATTTTCCGTACCTCAATATTTTTCCCCCCTATAGTGGCATCCTGTCCTCATAACCCTGCGTCAGACCATTGAGCGGGAGACATCGAAAACCTTTAACTCCTTATTGTGTAATCTGTACCGTAATGGAAAGGACAGCATTGCCTGGCACAGTGATGATGAGGTCTCTTTAGGCCCTCATCCCACCATTGCCTCCCTTAGTTTTGGGGACACACGTGTCTTTAGCCTCCGGAAGAAACCACCTCCAGTGAGTCACCAGTTTCACTATTGCTTAGAGCATGTGTCTTCATAAGTGACATTGTAAGATAAATAAAGGGAATGGGCTGAGAGAAATGGCAATAAACTTGGTAATTATCAAGCCGCTGGTCTGAATGTTTGGGTGTGTGGGTTTTTCAGGAGTGAATCAACATGTTTGCACTGGGGCTGCTGATATTAGTCAGCAAAATCAATATAAAGCAAGACATTTACTAATTTTCTTGCACTAAAATACTCCATAATGTTGACAGATTTTGTCAAAAAAATAGCAAAACATGACAGAAAGCACTGATTATGTTATAGTTTCCATTGTTTCTTTGCTCTAATAGATGTTGCTCATCTTAAATACAAAACTTTGAATGATATTGGTAAAGTGAGAGAAGGCTGAAAGTGGCAAAATGCGTTCATTAGAAAATTAGTAAATGACTGGTTTAGTTAGGTGCTTTAGTCACACAAATAATCATAGTAGTTACAGCTTCGGTGTGCAAAAGTGATAGTGCTATTACATGTATAAATCAAGTTTCTGTGTTGTAGGAGGAGAAGGGAGATTACACATATACAGAGAAATTAAAAATACCACTGAGTCATGGAACACTTCTCATCATGGAAGGATGTACTCAGGAAGACTGGCAGGTAAAAAACAACCTCCAAACGTCAAAATGACAATCTAGTACAACTTATGGTTCTGATTAAGCACATAGGATCAATATTTAATACTTGTTTGACCTATTAAAACTTCCATGTTTTATTTAAGATTATTCATTATTCGTTACTTAAGCTAACTTTAGCAAACGTGTCAAGACAAAGGGAAGCAAAATATCTTTGTACACATTTATATTCTAGTAATATGTATTCTGCATGAATGTGCATTTTTATTTTTCCTTCACAAAGTCTCACCATGAAGAAAATTGTTAGAACAGATATAGAGAAAAGCAGTAAAATCACAATTACTGCAGCTGAAAAGCTTCCTGTTAAAAACATGACCACATTCTGATGGAGTTAAATAAATGAATATATAGCATCTGTAGCTTTTGAATGTCGAATCACATGTTACCTATTTTGGTGTCCGTTGACAGCTAGTTAAGCATGCATTCATAGTTTTTATTTAATTGCAGCTGTAGTTTTTAGTAGGGGCTGTGACCAGGTATTTGACAAGGAAAGGACAAACCAAACCAAATCAATCCAATTGCTTAATTCCTGTATAAACAAAACTATGCACCAGACTACAAAACACCAAAATAACAAAAACAGCTATAAACAGCCACTGTTTATCTACATCATACCTCGTCTTTCAGTTTAAATTCACAATATATTTTCTTTAATCTGAATGTTAATATTTTGTGTCGCTTGACATTTAGGTTTTTGTACTGTGCCATAACCAAGACTAGCCATGACAGCAGAGCTCTGATTGGTTGTCCTGGTTTTCAACACATTCATACAAAACAGAAATTCTAGCTGTTTCCGGTCTAACTTTTTGTGTAAGACTGCATTCATTTGCATGGATCATTTACCAAAAAAATTGGAGATGTATTACAATTCCAGTTCATGATTCTTGCAACTGACAAGAAATGAAAGCATCAGAACCTTACACAATCTTGTTGATGTGTCTGTGTGGATATATACTCTTTACGCTGGTGATGTTCACATATGACTGTTTACACACCACTTACTATTGAGCCATTACAATCTCTGTGGAGTTTTGCTGTGTTTTGAGTGTTTCACAGCGTGGTTTTTATTATTTCCTTTAAGCACAATCCCAGATTGGACTGTGGTTTCATATGAAAGAAGTTTGTTGATTTAGCAGTGTGAATTAGTGGCGCAGTAGAACATTTTCAACTGGGTGGGAATTTTGTCAAATTGAATGGGTTCATTTTTTTACTTTTTTCCATTCACTGATGAACAATGACTTGTTTTCTGTGATTCTGTTCAATTTTATTCATGTTGCTGGTGATTTTGTCTAGATTCCATTTTCCTATTGTTAGTTTTAATCCAGTTAACAATTACAAATGTTCACTGCTAGCCTTCATTTTAATCAAAGCTTTCATAAACATTTAACTGATGCGTGTTTGGAGAGAAGAGAGTTTGACATAAAGTATAAGGGCTTAAGTGCATTGTGCACAATGCACAATTTACTCTAGGCAAGACTTCAGTTTTCCTGTTCACGAGTGTAAGATGTTCAGACGGGCCTATTCACCATATTATCATTGTCCTGCCAGCTAAATGCTAAAGGGCCTGTTATAGGTCATTCTCCCCTGCTGTTGAGTTGCTATCAGATGCTGGCACAGAAACCAGGCCCTTTCAAAGAACATAAAGAACCGGGGGAAAAGGGCAGGGACATTTTATGGTAGCACCTGAAGTCTCTTAGGCTCTTAATTTGTTCTCAGAATGTGCCTGAAAGCTCCTGGTGGAAGGTTTTAGCCAAACACTATTTACATTGCATAGATAGTATAGGGCTAACTAAAGGCTTACTTTATAAAGAGTGCTTTGGAAAAACACACTTAACATTTACAGCTGTCGAGACACATTGCAAAAGTTTGCTAGGAGAGCTTTGCTGTAGATTCAAATTCCCCAGAGACCATCTCAGATTACACTGTTCTGAAGTTGCAGTCAGAAATATGTGCCACAATAGTCTAGAGTGATTAGACGGACTTGACTGAAGCAACACTGCAACAGCAGTACCCCAGAGAACATGCATGAGGAAAAATATTTATCTGATATTAGGCATTTTTCTTTTGTTTGTCATGAGCTCAGTAGTACTGTACTGGACTGTGCTGGACTGACTGAATTTAATGAAAACAAAACATTTGCTAAAACCTTTATTTTTAAAAATAATTGTATAAAGATCTTCTTCAGAATTTTTGCAGGTGCTACGCTCAGTTATGTTCTCTTATGAGCCAAATTTTATTTTTCTGCCAAGCTCTGTTATGCTGTCTATTCGTAAATAATTTCATGTTTCTGGTGTGTTTTAACAGCATCAGGTGGCGAAAGAGTACCATGATCGGGGGCCCAGGGTAAACTTGACCTTCCGTACAATCTACCCCGAACCACAACATCCATCCAAAAGATAACAGATAGTAATGAAGGAAAAAGGCAATAAAAGCTAGAAAATATGTGATGGAGAGGACAAATTTAAAAAGGGTCTTTCTTTTGCATTTGCAGAACATCAGCAAAATGGTAATGGACTGTGTCCACCCATGTGCCAAATACAGAAACTGATTTGCGTATGATGATCCTCATTGAGTGTTTATTTTTTCCTGTATATGTGATGTTCATTTAGTGTTCTGTTTTGGCCATCTTTTTTTTTTTTTTCATTTCCTTAGTAATGTTAGATTCCAACATTATTTGCCAGCACCAAAATGTTAGTTTGAATATACACATACACACATAAATGTATATATATTTGTGTGTATATATATTTGTGTGTATAATTGCTTCCTCTGTTTGTTATGAAAACAAATGTGGGGATTTTTTCCTTTGAATTTCTTTAATAAAATGGGAAAGAACTAACGTGCAGTGTTTTTATGTAAATAATAAAATGTGTCCTTTTCTCCAGATATTATTATTAACTAATAGCCTTTGTGATTGCTTGCGAAATTGACAGCATTACAATCTTTTGGAGTACTGTTAACCATAGGAACATTTCAAAGAGTTAATAGAGTTTATAAAAACATTTTGTGCTAATCTAGCCATTCGTTTTTGCTGAATACATAATATGTGTTGTTAAAGTGTGTTTGTTTGGGGGTTTTTTTGTAAGCAGGAAAGCTGTGCTGCACTTTTTCTTTTACACAGTCATGTTGCCATGGTGCAGTTTCTCTGAAGCTGATTAGGGACTGAATGGATGTCTGTGTTTTCACATATGTTACAGTGTGTGCCGTGTGTGTGTGCGCATGCGCATGTAAGAGAGAGGGAGTTATAAAGGCATAACCAACCAGTTTCCATGAAAAGTGTTAAAAGGGGTGCACTCATGTTCCGATAATTAAATTGTTTATTTTGTCAAATGAGATTTTGTTTCAGATTTGTCATGTTTTTGGGTTTACCAAAGCTAGCTGTCACAAATTTAAAATAATGATTGACCGTATTTATGGTTCAGCATGAATATTTGGTTTGTAGAAAATGTGACAGAGGGCAAAGTGGATACATGAGAAATGCAGTACAATATTTACGTAATACTAATTAGCGTTACCTAATATCCAAGCCTAACATGCTCAGATACATACAAATCATATTTTACATGTATTCAAATACACAAAAAATGAAACATGGACTTATATTTATTTGGTCAACAAATTAAAAAAATTAGTTTTAACACACCATGTATCTTAATGCTCTGGCCTTCTAGAATGCTTTCATTCTCCAGACTGCTTTCATCAAAAAAAAAAACAAAACAAAAAACAGTCCCTTGGGAAATTTAATTCCAAAGACATTAGGTCTGCTAAAATGGTGAAAAAAGTGAGTGAACTATGTTGTACATTAGTATATATACAAATATATATTTATTATATATGTGTAACCTTTGGCTATGATACTGATTTTGAAGATGCTAATTCAAGATTTTAACCAAAGACCTTTACCAAAGTATTTACATGCTTCAAGAGGGTGTAAATCTCTAATTGTTGCTCACTGCTGTCCTCTTGTAGTGATTTGTTGCAGAACTTTAATTAAAGGCATACTGTGTACCCAAATCCATCACAGTCATTGCTTCAAGCTGCTTGTGAGAGCCCATAAAAACTGACCTGTATTTGTAAAGGCAGGTTCTCACTGCCTCTGTCCTGGAATGCAATCTCTCATAATGTTTATTGTAATAGATAGACTGGGCCTAACCTTGTAACACACCTCATGGAGTGTGTGAGAGAAAGAAAAAGGGAGAACAGATTGGCTTGCCAAATGTTTTAGACCCTACTCTTATACATTTTAGTAAGTGCATTGAAAAGTCTCTTTTGCAAGTCATAGATGTTATTGCACTACCTGACATAGACCAGCCAGTTTCAGTGCTTTAAATGAGTATAGCTTAATTATAAACCACATTGTCAGTGTAGCATCAAAACCAGGGAGAAATAGTATAAACTGCAAACACTCTATAAACTGAAGGTGCAAACAAGAACCACTTTCAGGGGCTCTAACCAACCAGAATAATGCACTATGATTTAAAAGAGCGAAGCTGCTTTTGAAATAGGTTGAAAACCTCTTGAACACTGTCATGTTCTCATGTGAGGTAAATCTAATTCTCATCTTTCTCTTGCACGCAAATCTCAAAAGAAGTAATGACGGCTATCATCACGGTTGTTTCCCACATAATAGCCTGGGATAGGCTCTTCTGGTGTATTTGTTGCCAGTGCCTGTCTTGAGTATTGAAAAACAGATCTCTTCTGAGTCCAATTGGCTGACTCTGCTTTCAGTTACGTCAGCAGTACAGCTCCTGTTTCCACTCACCATGCCACCTTTGGCCCATTAGTACAGCACTGGCTGGAACCAGAACAGAACGCTAATTTCAGCTGTCTGTGACATCTACCCGAACAGCACGCTCTCTGTCATCAAAATCACCTGCCCCTCTCCCACTATTTAAGATATCTGCAGTTCAACAGTGCATTAGTCTTCTCTTCAGAGAGCTACTATCATCCGTAATGTAAGGCTAAAATTAGACAAAGATGCATGGACCTGATCATTTGCATGGCATGACAAGTGTTTGCAGTGATGGCAATGATAAGCTAATATAGTAGGCTTGTGTATCCAGTGCCTAAACTACCCCCCCACCACCACCACTACACATATACACACCCACAATATCCACAGGCCTCCCAGTCTCTTACTGGTGAGGAAAATACTCCTCCCCTTCTTGTACTGCTGTTGTAATTCAAAACAATTCACCACCATGTGTGCTCCACAAAGTGCACTATTGTTAGTCCACCGAAACTGCTGTTCTTTTCATTTGACCTTCATGCGTCATATACTGTGGAAAGTAATATTCATGTACAAATGGAGGAAAATATTAACTCATGTACAAATGTAGGAAAATGTAATACCTTGGTTGTCTGTCTATCGGTCTGATTATCTGTCTGACCATATTTGTATCTGTCTGATCATGTTCTTCTGACCATTTGATATGTCGGTGAGGAGAGGTCTGTGTGGGAATGTGGCTATGATTCTCTGATTGGTAAGACTGCCCCCGTTGTGGTATTCAGGACACATCTCTGGAGAAAATATTTACACTCTATTTCTACTACTGAATCACATTCATATAATATACATTGCCCTTAATACGCAAACAAGTGCCCTCAAACATTATTGATATACTAAGAATAAACAGTGTTAGATTCTACTGTATCTCCGCCTATATGACAGAGCTACTGCAGCAATGAACCACAGTCTGTTTTTTTATATATAGTTGGGGATTTTGTTTATTATGTATTATGGATGTTGAGGTGGACCAAAACTCATTGTCACTAAAAAAGAGCATAGATTAGTTTCTTTAGGCCATAAGTTCCATGTTTTTACAAAATACATAATTAGATGTATGCGCTCATAAATTGAAGGAAATTAAATTAATCATAATCATAATAATTGTCATCATCAGCATCAGCTAAAACTGACTCAACACTTGGAGTGTTTATACTGAACGCTAATTGAGGCAAGCATGTGACCATGACACCTAGCATGACGTTAAAACAACAAAAACACAAACAATCCGGCAGTAGACCCCTTTGTACTTAGTCAAATCTGACCAACCCAGTGGAAAATGTAAATCAAGTCATGTTACCAGGACAAGGACATCTGTGCTTTACAGTGTAACCCAATTTAGATACCCAGTAGTATGTGGACCACATGGGTCCTTGTAAAATAAAACCCTTGTGTTAAGGTATCTCATTGATTATGTAGTTTCCTGTGCCATGCTGGGGTCTAAGAGCTGATGATCCTACTAGAGGACGAAAGGAACGATCAAACAGCAGGACTGTTAAGCCTCTTCTCCTTAGGATCAAAGCACATGAAATACCACATTCCATCTGTTTTTTAACTAGTGTCATGTGCACACGTGGCTGTGTCTGAACATTTGGGAACCCTCAATACATTTCTTCACCCAAGGGGCAAAATCGAAGATCCATTTGTGTCTCAGGGGCAAAACATTTTGTCTATTTGTTTAGACAGTTTTGTGACAGTATGTGTCAATACAAACCCTCACCCAAGACTCCCCATGTGCTTAGTGGTCAATAGAGGAGAGAGAAACAAGTTGTTCATGAAATGTGCTATTCATTCTGCTAACATAGGATCTGAATAACTTCCTTCAGTGCATGCCGCATGATGACCTTTGACATATAGTGTTGTGTGGTTGATGGATGTGGTAACAAAGTGAATGGGAGAGGGTTGCTCTCCCAGACCAAAAATAGAATGGGTCACACATATAGTCAAACAGCAACTTACCCTCACCCTGTAGACCTTTGGAATATGGATGGCAGGAATAATTGGGTGGGTTGGTGGGTGGGTGTGCACAAGACAAGTGTGATATCCCCTGTAAGGCTCATCATCCCTCTGCATGACGAAAAGTGCTCAGCTATAGTGTGTTACGCCACCTGGCCCCTCTGACGTTCTGCTCTGATGATGTGACTGACACAGCTGTGGACTTGGCATGGAAGCATACGTGCATTGCGGCAGATGCTGTCTTGTCAGAGGTAATTATAGTCCTAACATATTTCCACACAAAGAGATAAAGACATGAGATGACAGATGTGCTCATTAGGTCTGTGACTCTGTAGGTCAGGGTCTTGTTTATGTGTGGTTCCATGGCACCCACCCACTTACTTAAAGACACAGTTAACATAAATACAAGTCAATTACTTACTCTGTGCTCAGTGTAGATATCAGCTGTGAATATATTTTGTATTTATAGCCTTATACAAAATTGTAAGCCTACAGGGGATTATAAAAAACCCTCTTAAAAATGGACAGTAAAAAGATTTCAATATTAAATAAATATATATATATACATATGTGTGTTTGTGTGTGTGTATATGTAAATTCCTTTTCCTACATGATCAATAAAGTTTTCTGATTATGATTCAGATACTATGAATGTATGTTTGTGTGCTACATGCATGTCACTTTCACTTCTCCTCCCCTCTTCCTCCCCCTTAGCTGTCCTGTAGCAGACGTTTATTTCAGGGGGCTGATTCGGGGGCACTGGTATGGCTAGCCGGAACCAGACTTGCTCACAGGGTGAGGGAGTGGCCTGGAGAGAGTGGGGAGATGTTGAGGGAGTATGCAGCTATAAAAGCCTGGGCTGGATTTGTCTCTGTCAGTAGCTCACACAGAAACGACCCAGATACAGAGCCACTGGCAGAAGGAAGCAGGAGACAGCATCTGAAAAACGCACTGCGCTGCTGAGAAGGCACAGAGACCAAGGACGTCTTCAGCTTTTACCCTGCCAGAGGGAAGCCTGGTCGACATCAGAACATCAGGATCATTTTGAAAGTGTGCTTTGATTTGGGTGTCCTGTGAACTGTGAGGGCACTCTTTTGGACAGAGGAGACACTGACTAAAAGTCAGCACTGGAATCTTCCTTAAAGAAAGACAAGGGGAGTGAAGGAGCAGGAACATCTACCACTCCTGAAAAGGTGAACGCACAGCGTTTAGCATCTCCACCCATGGCTGCACGTCCAATGGAGACGGTGAGTTACTCCATGCTTCCACCCCACATACTGGCTTCTGCCATGGAGGAGTTCCCTCAGCAGCTCCCCGTGCCCAAGGGCCCAGCCAAGGGCCGCAGCCGCCCCCGACGACCTCGGGAGGCCCGCTTCAAGACCCAGCCTGTAACCTTTGCCGAGATTGCAGAGGTGGAAGAGGAAGGGGCTTCACCGCTGGAGGAGGAGAGAGCCAGACGATCCTTCCTGCAGTCACTGGAGAGCCTGAGGAGGAGCACACAGACGCTGCACCACACAAGCTCTACACACTCGGACAGGACCAGCACACCCACACAGACAAGCCTGGACTCAAGTGACTCAGATTCAGCCCCATGAGAGAGAGAATGATTGAGAGTGAGTGAGAGAGATTGGGAGAGTGAGGGAGAAAGAAAGAGAGAGAGATAGGAAAGGATGTGATTTTGTATGTAATCCTCTCCTCTGCTGTATTGCTGACTTTACTGGACTGGACTCCAGTGCACTTTGCACATATCCTTCTCTTGAAGCATACTTTGTGGCTATAACTTCTTAGCACACTTCTTGTGCCAAACTTCAGCCATGACCAGCAATGGTTGGCTGGATTGCTAATGCTCCTTAGTTTAGTCATTTCTAAACTCTAACAACTTAAATATTCCAAAAAATCCTTCTTTATTTACTCTATAAGACTTGAGGCCGTTTATCATGAGCTTTAAAGTGTATGTCTGTTCTTTTGCTATTCCATTCACAGGAACAGATACACAAAGGTCAATCATTTCATGTGTGCCTGGTTAGAGATTACAGAATGTTTTTATACTGTCCATCTTGGACTTCCATTGTTTAACACTTTGTCATGGTTATGCAGTCTAACCAGTGTCAGAAGAAATGAAATTGGTCTGTAAATGACCCACACTCTATTGGAGGCACTGTTTCAAGATGATGTTACTTGAGTCTGCCAAAATAGTATATTTACTAATGATCTCAGAGAAGAACAATTATTTTCTTTCTAAATGTTACAGATATTTATTCTCAGATTATCTTGTCAAGGTAGCATAATGAGATTAGAAATGTGTTTTGTTGACACTGTGGGCTTGGAAGGTCACTATCGCCATTTGAAAATGAAAAAAAAAGATGAAAATATGAATTATGTAGGGAAAAAAAAGTATACATCTTTGTACTTTTGTTTTACTTTTATTATCTTTGTAAAGATATTTCTTACTTACTTTAATAAATATATATAAACAAAAAGTACATATCTGTGGAGTCCTTGTTTTTTTTGCATAGTTATTTTTTTGACAGAGTCTATAAAAGGGCAAGTTCACTTAGCAGAAGAATGCGAAGGGAGGAGGAGTGGGGAAGAAAGGACACAGGAAAACAGAAGGATAGCGTGTGAGTCCAAAAACGCAGAGGGAGTAACCATAACAGCAGATACACATCATGGCTATCAGATCTTTCCCATAACGTATTTATATTTTGTGAATACTTACTGAGGAACAAATCCATAGAACTGGTCCAAAATTACTTGCATAATCTATAATCCACATTAAATATCGACTTTTACTGTAATATTTTTTGTGTAGATGATTTGGTCTGACAGCATGTAATCCAAGCCATCATCAATAAAAGAAATCAAATTGTTTCTTCAGTTTTCATGCAAATTACACTTCACACACAGAAGAGCCACTGGTCAGTCACCCTCTGCATAACTGCATGTGTTTACACTTAGCCTTATCCTGACTTCAACAGGCCCTTGCTGGGCTCCTCACCTAGGGACTGATCTGTTCATTGCTTGGCTGGTGTGTCTGTGGACTAAAAATAGCATCAATCTGACGTGCCTTCTGATCTAGTTACATTTCAGAAAAAACATGTTTTGCAGCCAACTGAAGAGACTGCTGTACTGTGACAGATGTCTGAATACACTTATTATCATGTACTATGTTCTTATATTTGTGTTATGTGTGGCAATCATATACAACATTAAATCTCTATTGAACTGATTAAGCCTGAAGGCTTTAGATGGCCACAGTCTTATGCTATGGACGCAGTAGAAATGATGACGTATCAGTGACACACATTCATTTAAGTGAATGAGCAGAAATGGTGTCTGTATTATGAAGTTGTTTACCAGTTCGTCTCCTCACCTCTCTGCTCTGATGTTATCCCTGCAACCTACTTTTTATACTGTTGCCTAGGTGATGAAATATGATGTCTCAAATTCGTCTGCGAAAACAAACCCAATGTTCTGTTTCATGCTGAATGTCCGGTATGTGGCTCCTCCCATTCCTCACCCCAAATACAGCAATGCTTTTTCTCACACGCAGACCAGGACAAATCTACATTTTGACCTGCAAGTAACTGCTGTGCACTTTTTTTTCCTTAGAAAATTTTGCTCCTGTACATAATAAATGGTTTATGTCTCTGCCGCTAAATATCAACTAAGGGTCAAATAATGCAAAGTTCTGCTGTGAACTTTCCATTTCTGGGCAGCCATCTAGTCCCTGATGTGCACTCAACAAAACAAAATTCTCCACTTAAAAATACAGCATGTTCCCAACCGGCAGCTGGAAGGCGACCACCATTCTTGTTTATGTAACCTGCTGTTCTGCAACGTGTATTTATTTTAGTGTGTCTGAAAAGAGAACTGCTCATAATCTTAATCATTTGTTAAATGAATGACAGATGTTGTCACTGAAAAGTATGTGTGTACATAAATATATACACACATACTTTTGCACATACATACATGATCAATATCATTCATTCTACTCTCAAACTCATTGTTTCCCATTGAAGAGGCCAGTTCAAGCTGAGTTGTTTCTGTCTTTGACCAACATCTGCCCTTACAATGAGGGCTGAGGGGGAAGAAGGCATTAAACAGGCATAGGGACGGGGGCTCACTTTATTTCCTCATTTAGAAGTACCACTCATACATCTATGCCCTTATACACAAGCACTTCATACATACCACACTTCAAAAATCCGCTAGCCACATGAGCTGATGTGGTACACAGAAATAAGAGCAGCTTGTTCTGTGCTAAATAAGATGATAAGAGAGCACTATGTTACAGGTATTATATGGTTTGCCGAATGGCCCTGAATGTGATGGAACACTGTCATTATCCTTTTGCTTGATATCAGCAACCAGACTGTTTTGTCCTTCTAGGTTTGTGTGGTGCTGTCTGGGAACTCACTGACTGACCTACATTCTCATGTGCCACAAAACAGAACCCTAGTGGGTTTTGGGCCAGAACCAAAAGACAGACAAATTCAAGCAATTTGTTCTTCCCTTTCTCCCCAACTCTCTGTCATATCCCCCTCAGATCTGTAATAGAATAATCCTCTCTCGAGCTCTTAGCTCTCGGAAGAAGGTAGTGAAAAGCATATTGAGCAGAAGGTAACCCACTTATTGCTCATCCAAAAACTAATTTCCTCAAACCACTGATGAGGGCAGTTGGCGAGGGAGCACATTCTGGGAGCTGTCAATATGTGTGTCATGAAACAAATTGATTAAAGCAGTAAATATGAGGCACTCACTTGTATTGCCATTCTCAAAGACAACATTTACAGAAGGCATACAGAGCTTATTTAACCTTCAAATAAAATGTTATTTGTATTCAGATTCAGGTTTATCTCAAGCTTAATCTAAATCATGATTTGCACAGTGGCTGCAACCACATTTCCATCTAAGGCAAAGGCAGTGAGAGAGAAAGTTTTCTCCTAAGACTTACCAAATTTAGCTTGCCAAACAGGCTCTAGGCTGTAATGTGCATAGAGAAAGCATAGCTCACTGTTATCTCCCAGCTTCTTTTATGTCAGCAGAACGAAGAGCTAGCCATGCAAAGTTAACACAGATGGAGGGTAAATCCTAACAGGTTCTCAAGCTAAAAAATAAAAATTCGTCACTGAAAGAAAGAAGATTCAGCCGCATGTTAAATGGTTTGTTAAAGGGGAACTCCAGTTATTTCGGGATAATTCTATCTAATGATGTGTAAACACAGTCATTGTGAGTGCTTTGATGTTACAGTCTGCATTTTCTACACTGGTAGCATAAGGAACCAGGAATTACAAAGTGTACAAAGTCATGAACATACATGTCTTCTAAGATTTTCAATAGAGAACCAAAATGACCTATAAAATGATAATTATTGCATGAGTGTTTAGAAAAGTCAACAGTCATCAATGATTTCCTTTTGCAGGAAATCTTTGGGTTTAAAGATGACACAGGGCCCAAATCCCTCAGTAATCTATCTCCGTCCTTCAGAAAGATTCAAAAGAATTCCATTGCGATAAGCCATAAATGTACAGACTTGCACAAATTAGGGAAAGGGTACAATAAATAGCCGCTTGACTGAAAATATCCATATCAAGAGCAATCATTGAGGAGTTCAGAAATTAAAAACTGATCCAGCCTGAAACACAATGCAAGGCTATTTTGTCAGCCAACACATTGTGGAGGAAGGTCAGAAAGTTTGAAAAAATATCTCCAGAGACCACAGTTATAATATAACACCTTTAATTGTATAGCAACACTGGGGTCATGAAATCTACAAATCCATCATAAAACAAGACTGTTTCTCCTCTCAAGGCCCTGGGAGTACTCTTAGCATACATGGTTGTATACCAGCATGGCTGGACTGAGACCAAAAAATATTACCAGCCATTTTGGGGGGGGGTTGTTGTAGGGGTGCTGACGGGATCCTGCACCCGCCCAAATTTACCATCGGCCCACAGGGCAAATGACCGGTGTGCCCGATGGCCAGTCCAGCACTGGATCCCAGGAAGTACCAGGAGATTTTCGATCAAAGTCTTTCTGCCTCGGCCGAGTAGATAAAACTTGGGAGTAGTTTAATCTTCCAGTAGAATAACTTCATTCATATTAATGGAGATGACCTGTTTTTGTGGGCTAGGAACTTCTGGTGCAATTTAATGCATAATGATCAATCATTTTGACAATAAACAGTCCGTTCCTGTAACTTAGTCTAAAGGTTTTAGGGGATGATCAGGTTACAAGTCAAATGTTTTGAGTATTGTGATTTCAAAGGAAATACCCCCATTTTGAGACATCTATGGACATTTTTTATTATTATTACTTACATATCCATTTAATTAAAAAATATACAGTTCGGTAATTCAGTAAATGATTACCTGGTTATGTAAATGAAATTTCATTTTAAAAATGCAGACCAAATTAATACAGTATAAACCATAGATTTACATCATTTACAGTCACCTTCACCTAGTATACATTTCTGCACGGGTTCTTGCACAACACTACAATTATTCATTTCTAACCCGTGCTCATTAAAAAAAAAGAGGACAAATCAGTCCATCCGAGCAGACACACATCTCCCTGAACAACCATAATGACAGAGGGTGTTTTGGATTTTATTCCACAGGTTCAAAATATAGCCCACACTCCTTACCCAGATATATTCCAGTTCTGACCTAGATTCCTGGAATGACTTCACATGAGCAAACACAGCTTGTAACTGTAGGAAACTGTGACATTCAGTACATTAAACACTAAATGCATTTTTGCACATCTGTAGAACACTCAAAATATTTGTAGAAGACAAATTGCTTTTGTATTAACATACTGATCGTTAGAGGATGTGTCAACATAATTAATCTTGTGTGGACTTAATTTTGTTCTTCTTAATTTACATTCCTTATTGTTACTTTTAGTTCTACCGACTATTTAGAAAAATGGATGGAAGTGGCATACGAATATCCTTTGTCTGGCCTAAGTAGCAACTAAAGAACATCTCAGCATCAAGCTTAGAATTTTGTTCAAAACAGCAGGGCAGGCAGCAATGAACTTTGCACATCACTATGTCCTATGGGCTGTGCTGACGTCAGACTTACGGTCCTACTGAAGTTACAGACTGAATTTCTCCTCTGTTCTCTATGAATATGGGCCTGTTGAGGCGAGGGCTTCAGTGGGCACACACTCAAACAACTTCATTGGTTCCAGATGGAACTGAAAAACATACATATCACTGCAACAGTACACAAACACTCCATGGTAATAGCAACACGTGTGTTACTTTTTCTACTCACTTAATGAATTTGAGAGAAAATGGCGATTTGAACTCTTAAATCTCACCATAAACAGTACTTTAAATACTGGTATCTATCGTTT
>JBBMFX010000122.1:10533835-10551474 GCA_037832545.1 Rhabdalestes septentrionalis
ATATGGCTTTGTTAATTTGATCTTTGGTATTTGTTTCTTTAAATACTTGAAAATCAATAACATTTTTACAATTTTAACGGTATTTTGTATGTAAATAGTCATTTGTTGCGAAAACAATATTTGTTTACTAATATTGTTTTACTGTTGTCATTCTGTTTGCCAGGTTAGAATTATATTTATACTTTTTTATTACATTATTTTAATATTACAGGAACTATAATATTGATAATTATCGATATACAGGAAAATTTATCATGATCGCCCAGCTCTATGTTCATGTATGAAAAAAATATTTCATTCATTTTTGTTCTTTTTGCAGTTGTCCAATTGTGTCTCTTTCCTACCTCCCCCGTGCTGCCTCCAGCCTTTTCCCGTGTGGTGGCCTCATTGCCGGTTCCCTTGAGGGGGGATGTTTCTGGGAGCATGTAGATGGCACTACCTACACACCTCATATTCTGCCATTAGAGTCTGGGGGCTGCACAGACATACAGGTGGAACCAGATAGTAGACACTGCTTGGTCACCTATAGACCTGGTGAGGGAGAAAATGGCTTTTTAAAAATATAAAATATTGAATGAACTTGTATATATTTGATTCAGAATTTGTTTATATCAGGGTTGCACAAAGCATGACCTGTGAAGCTGATTGTCTGTCTTGGTCCAGGTCGTGCAAACCCATCTCTCCGCTGTGTTTTAATGGAGCTCAATCGAAGCCCTCAGACCGACTCTTCCCAAGCACCTGTCTGCTCCTGCTCTCCTGTACAAACCTTTACCGCCGGCTCCTCTTGCAAACTGCTCACCAAGAATGCAGTGTTTAAGAGTCCTGCTGGTGAGGGTTCCTCACTAGTGTGTGCAGGAGATGAGGGATCCAGTTCGACTATGGTGGGTTGTTGTTTTACCTACCCTCAGAGCCTTTCAGTGTGGAGGGAAAGGGGCACTCAACTACTCTGCTTTCATTGTAGGTGTGGGAGGCTGGAAGTGGTGCCTTGCTTCAGAAGCTGCCTGCAGATCTTCCTGTATTGGACATCTGTCGTTTTGAGGTGAACCAGGAACACTATTTGGCCTCGCTGACGGAGAAGATGCTGAAGATCTATAAATGGGAGTGAGCAGAAAAGCACCCTGAAAAGGTGTTGCCTGTGTGAGACAAGAGAGTTAATAATGGACCCTTTGTTCATGGTGCTCCTGACTGGTTGTTTGAACACATCTCGAGCACGTATGGAGCTTTTAGGGTTTCGGGTCTACTTCTAATCTTGTTTTTGTCATCTGAATCAAGTGAATGTCTAAAAGGGCATAAACTTTGTGATAAAGGGAATACAAAGTCATGGCATGTGACTCCTTTGTTTTGGAATAAGTTAGCAGTCCTAGAATTTGTATGGTCAATTTTAACATCTCATGGTAGAAGAAAATCAGGATTTGGTCAAGTGCTGCTTACATTTTCTTATACTTGGCTTTTTTTCCTCCATGCTGTGGTAATGAATGCTTGCATCTTTCAGTGGGTTAACTTTGTTTTGAAGCAATGTGTTTTCTTTTGCTACATTGTCCCCTATTCTACACCAGTTTCTCATAACACAGCAGTTTGACTGTGCAAGGGAGTGGCATGCCTGCATATTTGTCCCTGTGTATTTGTATGTCATGGCAAATGTAAATATGTAAATGCGTTTTTAAATTAACCATTTGTGTGGTTGTAATGCTAAATAAAAATGTATAAGGTTTATTGTATGGATGTGGATATGTTTTATCATCTCTTGATGATGTTTTATACCTGTAACAAATTCATTTTCCCAGTACTCTTGGGTTACATTTGGTGTGGATAAAGAAACAGATTCGTAGTGGTCTCGATGGTAGGACTGGTCTCTATATGGACAGATGTTCCTCTGAATTACTGAACTTATTTTGTCCTATACTTCCAGTGAATGACAATCTTAATCCCTCAGTAGACCGAAACATTTTGGACAATTCAGTGCTTCCAACTTTATGGACTGTTTGGGGAATTTTCTATTCCAGCACGACTATGCCCAAGTGCACAAAGCAAACTCAAACCCATCCAACACCTTTGGGACAAATGAACGGAGACTGAGCCAGGCCTGCTCGTCCAGCATCAGAACCTGACCTCAATGCTCTGCAGAATGAATGGGCACAAATGGGCATGAATTCTCACAAAATCTTCAGGAAAGCCTTTCAAGTAGAGTGGAAGCTTTCAAAGCTGAAAAAGGGGCAACTTCATATTTAAGTCTATATTTGAATGCGGTGTAATTAAAACTTCTGATGTGCAGGCGCCCCAATACTTTTGACCATATGGTGTAATGTATAGGCACAAGGAGGGGTTTGAAACAATATCTAAAATAAGATTTAATTGTATGTTTGTGAACGGAGTTTTAATCCCTCGACAATTTATACAATTAAGTCTTAATTGCCTGATCTGTACAAGGAATGCACCTATAGGTATGGGTCCCTCTGTCAGGCGTGCGGCAGTCTCTACGTGTCTCTCTGATAACTCCTCTCACGCAGGCGCGCACTCTGCTGCCCCGGCTGCCGTAGCTAACGTAGTTTACCGAAGATGGCGGCGTGTAGAAGTGTGCAGCTTCTCTTCGTCTTCGTGGTGCTCTGTGCTCGTATCCGTTCCACTCAGGGTGCGAAGTCGCAGGGCAGCGTTAATGATTTAGGAGAAAACATCGACACTGGTAAAAACCCCGGAGTCTCGCTGCAGGACGGGAAGGTGGCGCCTGCAGCGGCCGTGGTAGGGGCCTCTCAGCCTCGCCGGAGCACCAGCTGGAAATTGGCAGAGGACGAGGCCTGCCGGGAGGACCTGACCAGGCTGTGTCCCAAACACTCCTGGAATAACAACCTGGCCGTGCTCGAGTGTCTACAGGACCGAAAAGAGGTGAGCGGGCCCTGAAGCTGGACCTGTCTCTGGGTTGGGTGTGCCGGTAGAGATGAACAGGACCCGAGCAGTTGGAGCACTACTCTGCTGTGGGAGGAGAGTGCTCTGATAACTGCCACTGTGTGTGTGTGTGCGTGTGTTTGGTTCGGTTCAGTATGACTCACTTCTGCTGTAATTTATGTCACACCACAGATTAGCTCGTGGGTGATTTTGTCTTAAGTTAGCTATCGTTATCTGTGGTGTCAAATCTATCTAAACTTCACAGACGCCTCTTGTTTGGAGGTACCTGCTCAGCAACTGACGTTAGCAGCAACGGCGTCCGTAATTCCCAAAATTAATTCCATTTAAGTGTTAAACTGGTTAACTGGGTCTACTCTAGTGTTACTGGGGATGCAAATAAGCTTGTTAAATCTATATTTTTGCAGATACCGATAACTTCCGCCCTGTAACAAGGGGGGTGACGTTCGCTAACTGGCTAATGTTAGCTGAGAAAACAGTTGAGCATGAAGTTACAGTTTTTCTCCCAAACTACAGTGTTTTTGCAAGCTGCAGGGGAAGTAGTGTCTTCCCGCTTTTTAAATCGGTCTTTCTTATTCGTAACTAATGAAAGTAGCGAGCGTAGTGTCTGCTGAACATTTCTAGTACTCAGCTTTATTGTCTTCCCAGGGATGTTTGGCTAGACAGTGTAGTCTGTTTTACTATTCTTAGTCACTTTTCTTTTCTTGTTACCCACTATCGTAAGTAATGAGTGAAGTGTGTGTCTGTATAATCCACACACTTTACGAGATTAATTAAATGAGACCATTCTTGGCTGTAAGGTAATTCTCAGTGATAAAATATTTCCGTGTGACTGATTAAAATACGGTTGTATGCTCATTATATAGTGTGCAATTTTTGCATGCGAGTGTAATTCATCAACACAGCTATATTGAAGTTGCGTTCCTGATCAAGTAAGACAGAAAAAAACTGCTTACAAGGGTTGAGTGTACTTTTAGCTGTTGTGTGTTTTAATTTCTTGTTTCTCTTTTGTTGAGTCCACAGGACATAGCTGTACATGTCCAGTGGTACAGTGGACAAATTTAATTGGCACATTTAATTAAATCTTTACAATCTTTTGTTGATGGTCTAGTAGATGTCTTTGGTCCTTTGTTGGGGTAAATCTATGAGTAAGTGAATCACAGTATTCTCTGTTCATCCACCACTATTACCGACCACAATGAACTGCCGTTACTGCCTGACACTGCAGGGCATCATGAATCGAACTGTCATGTTGCACATAATAACAGTGACAACCGAATTGGGATATAAGGTGTGAAGTATTTGATTCTTTTTGGCAGGTTTCTCTTGGTCTAGAAAGATGGAAGACCAGATTGTGTTTTCTGTTTCATTGCCTTGGCAGCCATGTGTTATCCTTGCACTGATCTGCCCTTTTGGCAACAGAAACCAGCGAGTCTTTTTCCTGAAAAGTTGCTCGTACCCAAGTGTAATTGGATTTGTGGAGCTTCATTCACTGTCTTCTCCTGCCTGAGGAGTTTTTTCAGTACTTTTGAGATCTGAAAAGATGGGTTGTCTTAATGAGAGGCTTTGGCTCAGACTAGGGAGTTAGTTACTGAGACAGTTTGATGTTGGCAGGGTTTTGGAAAGAGGGTCAAAGGTTTTGGAAGGCTCTTCTTTTAGTAAAATGATATGAATGTTCTCTTTGATGCTTGGGCATCTGGAAGGACTGATGAGACACAGCTTTGACGGTGATCCTCAAATTGCCAATGAACCAAATGCCTATATTTTAAGTTTTATATGCCTTCTGACCCACTGGCCTACTTTTGCCCAGAACAGTGATTGTAGGGTTTAAAGTGGTGTTTATGATGTGTAGTAAAATGCAGTAAACCTGTAGTTGGTGAATGCAGTCTCTGTGCAGTATAAATGTTGAGTCTTTTGATCTTTTTACCCCTGTAATGAGACCAAAGTTAAATGAGTGAGAATCCCTGGTATGCCTCTGCTGTTGTGTGCGCTAGAGTGAGTTAAAGGGGCTGAAACAGGTTGCACTGTGTCTGATAGGATTTGGGTGCCATTTTTAGTAGCAAGGCACCACTCATCAAAGCCTGGTTTCAGTCTGCATGTAAATGAAATATTCCAGCCCTGAAGTCCTTGATGCCTTTACTGTGTGTGTTTGAGTTTCAGCTGTTCAAAAAGAGACTACATTATTTTATGGTGGATGAGAGGGCTCCTGACTGGTGAAAGAAGCTTGATGATTGAAATACTGTTTTGGCAGTGGTCTAAGACAAGATTTTCCACTGCTGTATATTGCTTAAGCTACTTTATATGGGCACCTGCTACAATTGTGGGTCTTTGAGTAGGTATGTTTTGTCATTTTTCTCCACTCAATTTGACCATGTGATTAATAATGTCAGTCTAAAGGATTGAGCCACTTAAAGGAGAGAAATTAATGTGGGCTGTGCCTTTGTTGAATATTTTTGGTAAGTATTCCCTCATGATGGACATGTAGGGTGTTCCTTATTGACTGTTGCACCTGATAAACAAAGGAAAAGTGTTTAGGTAGACATTCTGCACTATCTTTGCATTAGATAAGGACATAAACATCATTTATACAGTCAAATTGAGCTTTTGTTTCTGTCTGTGGTGATTATTAAGTTCTTTGTAACAGATATGGCAAATGCTAGATAATCCAAAGAGCAGGTTACATGAATCCTACGTATAGTGTGCAGAATTCTTCAGCCATCTCTAAATTGTACATATTTTAATTCCAAGGATCAAGACATTCTTTAAATTTGTAAAAATGTAGTCTTGAGTGACAAGTCTCCAGGCTTCCCAAAGGACATTCAAAGGCTCTCATTTCAGTCCAGTTTCGGTACCTGACCAGTTTCACAGGAATAATAGTTTGTTAATTCACAGTCCACAGTCCTACGTATGAATTATTCATGCATAAAAAACCATGTTACTAAATTCCTTAACCAGTGAAGAAACATGAAGATGATTCCAAAACCTTTATCTTGGCATCTTGTATCTTTAGGCACATTGCAGCCTGTTCCGTAAACCATTTTATTCCCATTCCTTTATTCTACTCAGTATACTAAAGATAATACTGTTTTACCGGCATAAAATTATATTTGCACCTAGAAGACGATTCAAAGCAAAATATAAGGAAACTGGTGTTGGCTCACGACATTTGCACAGGACACTTGCTCTGCCAAATATGAGCTCATGTTTGTTGTCAGAATTTAAAAAGGGCTCCATGTTTGTAAGAAATTGGATGTGCTGGAAATAAAACAGTGAATCGACTCCATAGAATACAGTTTAGTGCTACTAAATTTTTATTCTATTTTTGAAAGCATAAATCATCAGCATGAAAACAGTGAATTACAGGAAGTTTATTCAGATGGGATGTTGTTCAAAAGCTTGGCTTGATGTTACAGAGAAATTTAAACTCATTCAACAGCTTAGTTTATTTCATAGTGTTTAATAATTTATCAAGTCTGGCCATATTGCAGGAATCTGGTCAGTTTCAGGCTAAACATTTTATGTAGGTCAGGTTGGGTTTGGACAAAATTGGTCTGGCTTTGGTCTAACTCTAAACTGGATGTGGTTTGGGCTGGACTTGGACAGATATTTCTAGGGAGAGTATTTCTAGTGAGAATAATTCTCTGGCATCTGTAAAACTAGAGACCTAGTTTCTCCAAGCTCCTTCACACTGAATTAAATTTAGCTCTTAGAAATTTTAGCATCTCTGGCTTCTTAGACTTCCTTTGTGGTATTGAGGGGAGGGAGATTATAAGTGAGTGAATGTGTAATTCCCTCATAGCCTTGTCCAGTGCTAATCCCACTCTACTCCTTACTGGGAATGTCAGTCTTTATTCTGTGTTTGGGACCCTTAAGCAAGTTCTCTTGACATCAGACTCCTCTATCCAAATTCTTACCTTAAAGCCATCCACTGGGATTTTTTATCAATACACCTTCTGGTCAGATATGCCTTGTTATTTGTGAAAATAATTCAATTTGCGGCAGGAGCGTGGAGCATTTTTCATACACAAAGCAGGTATAATTTTCTCATGTATTCCTTTCAAGGGTCTGTTTGACAGACAAATCTGTTCATCTCTGGCCCCTTGCATCAACTGTATTAAGATAAGATTTTATTTTGTACTGAAGCAGGATGCTACTCATACTATGAAACTGTGGGGCTAATAACCAGTTTACTTAATGGTATTGCACATCATTTAGAGCAGGCGTTTCGTTCTCCGGTCCTGGAGGGACGGTGTCCAGCACAGTTTGATGGTTCTCCTCCTCAAACACATTCACTATGCTCTGGCGACGTGAACCACGTGTTTCTGAGCAGGGAATCACCAAAACATGCTAAACCAAGGCCCTCCATGCCTGATTTAGAGTTATCATTTAAGTGGTAAGCGGTTTTGTGATTCCTTTAGCCACAATTTGAGAGACTACAAAATATAACTTGGATCAATTAGTTGCACTTTCTTCGGTGCAGTAGACCCTCACAATAGCAAAGCAAAAGACTACTAGTGCAAAGATCCTAGATGTGTTTAAAGATGTCCAGAAGTAATCTTTCCAACATTTTGTCTAATAGTAATGCAGGTAAACAGAGATAATTTCAGCATTGCAGATTTAACAAACTTTTATTTAACTGTTACAGGGTATTGTTGATTTGTAGTGAGAAAGCTGCAAGTACTTCAGAGTCTAAGTTATTTTGTTGCTAGTCAATGGGTACATCACTATTCACTTCATAATGATGGTAACACATCGCTTACTATTAAGGTCTGCTACAATAATCTCTGAAGTTAAAATAATGCACAGAAGAGACATTTTAAATGGTGTAATTTTACTCATGTGGATATTTATTTACTAATGAAGTGGGAGCCTTCATTAGCTCAACTGCTGCACAATAAAATCTTTAGTATGTGTGCATCTGTCGTCTTGTTTTCACAAGAACAGGAGTAACTGCAGACCTTTATTTCGTAGACAGAAATGGGTGTGTGAGGCTGATGACTGACTGTAGGATTTGTACGCTTGTGCATATTCAAACACTGAGGGCATTTTGAAAGTAAAAATAAACAGTTAAATAGGAATCTGGGTTAAGTGCACTGTTTAGTGTTTCCCATGAACCTAGCTAATTTGTTTCTCTGTCTTGTTGTTGTTGTTCCAGACAAGATTGTTTTAATTAGGCAAGACCCAGATTGTTTTTACTGCCGCTTGCTTAGATCTTGTGGCAGATCACAAAATCTGGAGGGTATGGGATTGGGCAAACCACAACTCTCCACCCTGTTTACCTTTTCACAGTTCAAACAATGGACAGCATAGATACTACTCAAAGAATGGCAAATTTTAATGACCATTTAAATAATGTGTATTTGAAAGCACACTTTACCAGTATAGCAAATATCCCTGTCACATACAAATATTGTTTGTTGTATTTTCATTGTGAGAGCTCAGTTGTACCTGTCTAACTCTCTTGGTTTTGACCTGGTCGAGTCGCTTCTTAAATAAACACTGATATCTTCTGTGGGGTCTGAATATGCTTTTCTCACAAGGGTTAATAACCACTTCCCCACAAAGTGAAAATATCCACAATGGTCAATACACATATTAAATTAAATTTGCAAACAATCATTGGCATGTTTACAAAAGCTGTCCACCTGGAAAATAATCATATACAGAACCTCTTTAAACTAAATGTTTGACTAGTCCTGGTCTTGGCCCCAACTATGGTCGTCTTGTCTACAGCTCTAGTTGGTAGCTTACTTGGTTAGCTTTGGTGTTACCATGCAAATGTTTGCTGTGTTTAATCAGCTTTCGTCTCTTCACTCTGCAGGACACAGAAATTTCTTCTGATTGTAACCACGTAAGTGTCAGTTCCTCTGCCGTTTCTATTGTCACAATTTTTTTGGTGGTACATATACATGTGTGTATGCATCTTAGATGAGAGGGTCATTTTCACTATAAGCTCTTAAGTTTATTCATATTGTCAGAGCATATTTATGCAATGATTCCTTATGTCATTTGATGTGGGCTTGTTAGTAGCCATAAATGCTTACTGTTACCTTTAGCTCCTGTGGAACTATAAGCTGAATCTGACAACGGACCCAAAGTTTGAGTCTGTGGCTGTGGAGGTGTGCAAGAGCACTATCAGTGAGGTGAGTGCCCTGATCTCAGAGTGTCTTTGATGTAGAAATGGGTGATAAATATTAACTTCTTATTAAATATTGTATAATTATATAAATTATGTAAGTGTAATTTCAGGTTTAATAAATACAAATCATTAATGTAATACATGTTTTACTGAGTCTCAAGCTATCTAAGTAATAACCAACTAAATATTTGTGTATTATGATTTTATTGTATTTATTTGTCCTCTTAAATTGTTTGTTTTTTAAAATGTTGAGCTTTTTCTTACTTTTTTGGCACTGTTGCTGTTATATGCTAGTATTTTTGTATTTTTTAGTGCAATACATAATTTCAAATGAATTATTCTTGGTTTGACATTAAATCCAACTTACACAATTTTCTACTTACTCCAAATTTTGTGTCCAAATTTTGCTTCTTTAGATTTGGAGCTAGGAGGCTAGCGTAGCTAATAAACAATACAGGACAAGAGCCACCCAAGTATATTCCAAAATTTCTCTGCCCCGCAATCTGCATACAGCTCGTCATTAAAGTGGTGTAGACTTTTTATAATGCAATGTGTGTTGACGTGGCTTGCCTCAGTAATTGCAGTGCCAAACTAGTGGGTCTTCCAGCTAAACCTATCATTCAGCCTTATTTTCCTACTTGCTCACCTCCAAGGGACATCGTCTGGCTCTACCATCTCTACACACAAGGCAAATATAATCCAGACTCCCTTAGCTGAATGATCTACCTTAGCCAACAAGAGCAGCACAATCCCTTTCTAACTTCTAAAACCTCCTGAAGACTCCTCTATTCAGAGACCATGTCCTCACCTAATGCATCATCTTCTTGCACTGCTCTTACATAAAGAGCACTTGGTACTCTCCTGTGGTTCTCACACTGTCTTGAAACTTTTAAGTTTGAGGTTTGGGGATGTTTCTGAAAAAAAATTGGAGTGACTTGTGACTAGTGTTTGATAGCAACATAACTCTTGTAGGTAAACTAAAGAAGGCATAGACATTTATTCTTTCAGTTGAATACACTGATGAGAACACTTACATGTATCTATTTTGCTTTTAACAAAAGTTAAAAGGTCTTCATGGTTACAGATTAAGGAGTGTGCTGCCGAAGAGCGGGGAAAAGGCTACCTGGTGTCGTGTTTGGTGGATCACCGTGCAAACATCACTGAATACCAATGCAGTCAGTATATCACAAAGATGACCAGCATAATCTTCAGTGACTACCGCCTCATCTGTGGTTTCATGGACAAGTGCAAGGATGATATTAACGCACTGCACTGTGGAAGTGTTAACACCGGCGAAAAGGTGAGGCTAATCCCTTTGGGTTTGGCAGACTAATCAGAGTCCAGAACTAAATTACATTCTTAATTGCTGTTTAGTTTATGTGTCTGGAAATCAAACCTTGTAAAATGCACCTTTTATTAAAACAATCAGAAACTGTCACCCACCAAAGTGTCAAAACTATGACCCTGAAAAAAGATTAATTTGTCCAACCCATGTCCTCATGTAACATTCATCATCCTACACTGATGAGTCATGGGCTGCTTTCTATTTTCTCTCAAGAGCTAATAAGCTGTAACCATGTCTGTCTTTTCAGTATGGGAGATGTAATTGGGTTGGAATCTAATGTGAATAGAAGGTTTGTAATACATGATGATTGCTTATTAGACTGTGAGTAACGTTAATTTGCATTCGTCATTTACTTGTAGTGATGTCAAGGAACAGAGTTACCATATTTACCTCCTCAGTTTGATATACAGAAAAATAAAACACATATATGACTTATTTGTGATCATTCTAAATTCTCCCTCTTAGGATGTCCACTCACAGGGGGAGGTGATAGCATGTCTGGAAAAAGGACTGGTGAGTGAGGTGGAGGAGCAAGCAGGACATTATGCTATTAAAGATGAGTGTAAGAAGTCCATCATACGTGTGGCTGAGCTTTCGTCAGATGATTTTCACTTGGACAGACATCTCTACTTTGCTTGCCGGGACGACAGAGAGCGGTTTTGTGAAAAAGTACGCGTTTGATTTCACAAATAGATATATTGGTAGCAGACTGCCTCCAAATGTTTAAAACATTGGTACAGTCATTTTATTCTTCTCTCTAATTTAGACTGCAGCAGGAGAGGGAAGGGTCTACAAGTGTCTTTTCAACCACAAGTTTGAGGACACTATGTCTGGAAAGGTGTGTAGAATGTTTCATATTTTATTGAATTATTCATATGTTAATTCTTGATTCAGTATTAATTCTTCAATTTGTATGTATTCTTAGTTGGGTGTTCCTTGTCCCTGAGTGTAATAGTGGTGTTTTTTTTCCATTTCATTATTGTAATAGAATATTGTATATTATTATAGATTTTTAATGCTCTCTTTTTGCCCCACAGTGTCGGGAGGCCCTTTCCACTAGACAGAAGCTAATAGCCCAGGACTATAAAATCAGCTACTCTCTCGCCAAGGCCTGCAAACAGGATCTGCGCAAATACCGCTGCAGCGTGGATACCACCCTGCCCCGTGCTAGAGAGGCCAAGCTTTCATATTTGCTGCTGTGTCTTGAGTCAGCTGTGCACAGGGGTAAGAGTGCTTTGTGTTGTGCGTTCAGTATAATTTTTTTCTCACACGTCAGCTTTATTAATAAATTAGTGTTGGGTGTAATTACAAGACTATAATTTCACTACGTCAAGAAAGTTTCACAAATACAGCACATCAGATGTAAATTTTGGGATATATCATATAACTGACATATAGGAACTTGTAGATCCACACAAAAGAGAAATCTTCAGAACCATGCACACGTATCCCTACAGCACAAAATCAATGTAAAAGCAATGCTTTCTCGGTAATTAAACATGCTGTCGGTCAGTGTTCTCCAAGTACTGACAACATCCACAAAATGCTCAGAAAGGTCATACTGCCTAACCCTACATATTCTGATTTGCAGTACAGTACCTCTGGGGTTGGTTCTTCTGCATACTTCTGTATTAGTTTATACCTATTCTCTACCTGTTCAGTTCACTCCAGATTTTTCTCTCAGGGCGCACAGTCAGTGGTGAGTGTCAGGGAGAGATGTTGGACTACAGGCGCATGCTGATGGAGGATTTCTCCCTGAGTCCTGAAATTGTGCTGCACTGCCGAGGAGAGATTGAAACACAGTGTTCCGGTCTGCACCACAAGGGAAGAACCCTACACTGCCTCATGCGAGTGTCTAGGGACAAGGGAATAATGGACAACCTTTGCCAGAAAGCTGTAAGTATGACTAAAGGTGATCTTGCAATAAGTGGGTCGTTTTGAATTTTAGAATGGAAATTGGTCAAGTACAGTACCTCTGGGGGAATGAGTGTGTTTGTAGGAGTGTTTAATAAATAATTGTTGTGTATCATATGTTTTCAGTTACAGACTTTAATCCAGGAGACAGACCCTGGGGCAGATTACCGGATTGACCGAGCCCTCAATGAGGCCTGTGAGTCAGTTATCCAGACAGCTTGCAAACACATCCGCAGCGGAGACCCCATGTGAGTATACTTATTCCAACCCATTCCACAGTCAGACTGGCTGTTTTTTAATCTATCGTTTTATTTACTTTTAATCATAACAGTTTGTAAGAGATCTTACATTTTCTTTAGACAGTGTGAATGATTTTCACTGTTGTTTCAGTACTGACTGGGAATTGGTATGGAACATTTGCATTTCACATGCATTTCCTTGTGTGTTTATATGTGTAGGATACTCTCTTGTTTGATGGAGCATCTCTACACTGATAAAATGGTGGAAGACTGTGAACACAGGTTGTTGGAGCTACAGTATTTCATCTCCAGAGACTGGAAGTGAGTATCTTGGACCTTTATGTTTCTTATGATGCTGCATTCAGAAATGCACTCAATGCTTTTATAGGTATTGTTTCTTTTGAGTTGATTTACAACTGACTGCATGTCAGACACCTGATCTTCATATAATGTGAGGGTCATCCAAGTTTCATCTATTTAAAAAACTCTGATTGGCACCAAATGGAATTCTCTGTAATTCTCTTTCCATCCCTTTCTTGCATCTCTCAGGCTGGACCCTATCCTGTACAGGAAGTGTCAGAACGATGCTGCACGTATCTGCCACACTCACGGTTGGAATGAGACCAGCGAGTTCATGCCCCCCGGTGCAGTCTTCTCCTGCCTGTACCGCCACGCCTATCGCACTGAGGAGCAAGGCCGACGGGTGAGCATGTCTTTGCATAACCCTCCATGTGCACAAACTCACCCCTGTTTTTTTGTTGCTTTTTTAATAAAAAAAAAAGGAGTGTGAAATGTGTGAAACCTAGTAATAAAGAAGCTTGGTTGAACACCAGACTATATTTAACATAAGAAGACTTGTATTGTCTAACCACAGGATTCCTCTGAACCTGAAAGTGATGATTCTGTAAGTACTGTATTTGTAGTGTGGGTGCTCAGAAATAGATGTCCAATGGCTAATTTATGCATGCTTTGACAAACAAATAAATGGTGACATTCATATTTTCAGGCTTTGCAAAATTCAAATGACTAGAGTTTTGCAAATTTGCAAAGACTGAAAAATCATGCAGATTCAAAATGTGATTTCTGAATGATGTGATTTTGCTGTGGAAAGTAAAGTGGTCTTGGCTCCTGGCGAATCAGTAAATTGAGTGGGTACATTTCCAATCAGGGTCAGGCATAAAATTGTGTTTTTTGTTTTTCCCAGAACTGGGAGAGGAATCAATTGAGAGAAAAAGAATGGACACAATGTCTGTCCATTTGGAAATTTAAGTGCGTGGAGGTCTTTTGTGTTTTTGTGCATACTTCTACCTGTATAAGACCTTAAATACTGTTGTGTTCCTGCAGCTGTCTCGTGATTGCAAGACAGAGGTGCAGCGAATCCTCCACCAGAGAGCGCTGGATGTGAAGCTGGATCCAGATTTGCAAAGACGCTGTATGACTGATTTGGGCAAGTGGTGCAGTGAGAAAACAGAACCTGGACAGGTTAGTAACATGATATTATTTTAGTTGGACATGAAAAGTTTATATACAGATTATAGTTCCAAAAATCTTACCATACCAGGACAAATGACTGGGAAGCAGAAATGTAGTGAATGCACTTGACTTTCAAACCACATTTGTTTGCAGAGTACTAATTGACTGTAATCTATATCACAAATAATTGAAGATAATAAGATAATTAAGATAATTCATTTTATCATCATGTAGGTCTTCTGTTGTCTTAATGTGTGTGTGTGTGTGTGTGTGTGTGCGCGCACGCTGCAGGAGTTGGAGTGTCTGCAGGATCACATGGAGGATCTGGGCTCAGACTGTAGAGATGTTGTGGGTAACCTCACTGAGCTGGAGTCTGAGGTAAGGAACTAACCCTCCCCCTCATTGTACATTTTCCTGTTTACTGTTGACTCCGGGGACTTGAAACTGTAAAAGATTTCATGTTTTTGTGTTTGTTTTTAGTCTTCCGCCTGCGTTTAGACGTTTTATGTGGATCTGTGGTTGATATGTGATGAAATATAAATTATATTTAGGTTATATTTTTGGTTTTTCAGGACATTCAGATTGAAGCCCTTTTGATTCGAGCCTGTGAACCAGTCATTCAGTCCCACTGCCACGTAAGTCGGGCTGACCATGTCACCTCTTCATTACTCACAAACCCTGTCCATGACTTCTCTGCAGAAGTCTTCCTGGATAACACCCAAGAGCAGTTTTGGTGATTTAGTTTTCCCCCACTTCTAAGGTGTATCTTTTCCTTTCATTCTCACAGGAGGTGGCAGATAATCAAATAGACACTGGAGATCTGATGGAGTGTCTTGTACTCAATAAACACCAGAAAGAAATGAATGAAAAATGTGCAGTTGGAGTCACTCACTTTCAGCTGGTAATGCAGATCAAACAAATTTTTTTTACAGTCAAGTTACGGTTCCCCCATATGCAAATTTTTATTTATTTATTATTATTTCTATTTTATTTTCAAAGTGAAGTCATTTTAAATGACTGTTATATCTGTCATTTCCTTTCATCTGTCATTTTCTTTAGTTTCACTCCATGGTATTTTCTTCTTCCTCAGATCCAAATGAAAGACTTCCGTTTCTCTTACAAATTCAAGATGGCCTGCAAGGAGGATGTCCTCAAACTGTGTCCCAACATCAAGAAGAAGTGAGTGCTGTCATTGCATTGAACTTTTGGTTATGTCGACATTTACAGCATTAGTTTGTCTGACACAAAGTTAACTGATTTTCAATATCATTAATACCTTATTTGCTTAAATCATGGTATTTAGTTTCATATAATGTGTATCTTCTGTTCCTAAACTAGCTGTTTAAACACTAAACTAGTTCTTTTTTGCTCACATCTCAATGAGGCTTGTCCCTGTAGCATGGCGGTGTAAAGCTGTTTGTGTGTCATCAGGGTAGACGTGGTAATCTGTCTTAGTACAACAGTCAGGAACGACACTCTGCAGGAGGTGAAAGACCAGCGTGTCTCAATTAAGTGCCGTCGGCAGCTCCGAGTGGAGGAACTGGAAATGGTCAGCTAATTCTCAAATCAGAATCTGTTATCGTCAAAAAAACTGTGCTGTTTTGTGACCATCTTCTGTTTTTTTACATTTGTGGACACTAGCATATTTTAATCATGGTGCTGTGTTCTGCTGCAGTCAGAAGATATCCGCCTAGATCCGGATTTGTACGAGAACTGTAGACAAGACATCAAGGATCACTGTCAGAATGTCGTGTTTGGCAATGCTCAGGTCAGTTGTTGTTTCTGGAACGTGTGGACTTTATTTTAAAGCACTTTTTTTTTGAAGCACAAGTTTTTTTTATAAGTAAACATTATAGCTTTCAGGCTTCATTGGGTAATTTGAATTTAATGAATGATACCAACGGGACCACATCCACATTAAGGGGTTCTCAATGACTAAATGGGTTCGTACTGATTGGTGGTACTCTGTACTGACAGGTAATTAGCTGTGGAGGGAAAAAATCATGCATTACTGTTTTTTTCTGGCTCAAGGTGTGTGTGTTTGTAATGTGTTTGTTTGGGTGTTTGTGTATATGGTTGTTTGTGTATGCAGGTGATTGAGTGCTTGAAAGATAGTAAGAAGCACCTGACCCAGCGCTGTCACCAGAAGGTCTTTAAACTTCAGGAGAATGAGATGATGGATCCTGAGCTTGACTTTCAGCTCATGAGAGTATGCAAGCAGATGATTAGGGTGAGTAAGAAAGACACACACACACCTCCAAGTTAATTTTCTTTGCATATATTTCAGTGTCTGTATAGTGAACTGCTAGTATTGCAGTTTGTGTTTGTAGCGTGTACTGACATTCATCATGTTTTGTGTTGTAGCGTTTCTGCTCTGAATCTGATGCTAAGAACATGCTGCAGTGCCTGAAACAGAACAAGAACAGTGAGCTCATGGACCCCAAATGTAAACAAATGATCACCAAGAGACAAATCACCCAAAACACAGGTATTTTCTCTCTTTTTTTGATCTCTCTCTTGCAATCTCTAACTCTCTCTTTCTCTTGCTTTCACACACTTGCACATTTGTCTGTGTTTTCATTAAAGCAACTTTTGAAAATTCTTTCCCCCCATCTACCCAGACTACCGTCTGAACCCCGTGCTGAGGAAGGCTTGTAAGGCTGACATCCCCAAGTTCTGCCAGAACATCTTGAGTAAAGCAAAAGATGACAATGAACTGGAGGGTCAGGTCGTCTCTTGCCTCAAACTCAAATATGCTGACCAGGTTAGTGGACAAAGTTTTGCTGAATTGCAATGTTTCCCAAATATTTATTTATATGTAGCAGCTCACCACAATATCAACAAACATTTTGTGCAGCGTCTCTCACCAGACTGCGAGGAGCAGATTAGGGTGATTCTGCAAGAATCTGCTTTGGACTACAGGCTGGACCCTCAGCTACAGATGCAGTGCACAGAAGAGGTAAGCCCCTGACTAAATCACTTTTGTCTCCCTTTAACTTTAATTAAATGCATATGTGAGTTTTACAATCATGCGTGTTTCAGATCCCTCGACTTTGTGCAGAAGAGGTTGCAGCTCAGGAGCAGACAGGTCAGGTGGAGGAGTGTCTGAAAGTGAATCTTTTGAAGATTAAACACGAGGGCTGCAAAAAGGTGTCTTATCATTCATTTGAACAGCATCTGTTATTCTGAACTTAATGCTTAGTTGTGCCACAGTTTTGAGAATTAATATTTGTGATTTGTGTGTGTAGGAGGTACTAAACATTCTAAAAGAGAGTAAGGCTGATATATTTGTGGATCCAGTTCTGCATACAGCCTGTGCTCTGGACATTAAGCATCAGTGTGCTGCTATTCCACCTGGCAGAGGAAGACGTGAGTGCAAAAAAATATATTTTGAATTTGATACGTGCCGGGAAATGTTTCAGATGATTTATTTGATTGTGTTGTCCTTAGAAATGTCTTGTCTGATGGAGGCACTTCAGGATAAGCGTGTAAGGCTTCAACCTGAGTGTAAGAAGAGATTACAAGACCGTATTGACATGTGGAGCTATGCTGCTAAGGTAAATCTCTCTCTCTCTCTCTCTCTCTCTCTCTCTCTCTCTCTCTCTCTCTCTCTCTCTCTCTCTCTCTCTCT
>JBBMFX010000122.1:10563829-10593087 GCA_037832545.1 Rhabdalestes septentrionalis
TCTTTTACATTGATCTTGGTCTATGTGATCTATAAACAGTTCCCCTACTCTGTTTTATGACACATGCTCCCCAACCCGGGTCCCAGAGTTCCCTATTCTGCATATTTTATAATATTTATAATGTACATTCAAGATGGGTTTGCAAATGAAATGAAAAGTTGTATCAGGTATGTTAGAACAACAGCAGATTGTACAGGCAGAGTGTTAGGACAGTCATTTTCTGTATGATGGTCACCAGCTCATAAGCTTCTGCTTATTCATTGATCTTGACCTGATCAGGTGTGAGAGTGAGACACCATCTCTAGAACAAACGGTTCTGGTTCCTGAGAAAGCTCTGGCCGATGAGATGAAGGCTGGAATCCCTGGTCTCTCTAGAGAAAGGGAACCCTGTGAGCCCACAGACAAGCTTAAGGATCCAAACCAGATCTCATTATTCAACGGAGGATCAAGTAAAGCTTATTCAGTAGATGACGAACAGATGCTTAAGTGAGTAAAGTGACTGAAATTTCATATTTTTCCATACATTAGAAAACTAACTCTCTTTTTGCATTATGAATAAGAAACCTTCTTCTGTTTTATTCAGTCTTTCTAGTGTTGTATTTTCTTTTTGTTTAGCATTTTTAAATCAATCAAAGCTTCTATTTTTTCATAGATCTACCAATCAAAGATGTTTGCCCCAGATTGTGACTGAAACCATTTCCAACAGCCCATATGAAGGCAAGTGAATCTTGAAAGTATTTATAGATGCTGTATCTCTCAAAGCCTTTTTTCTTGCCTAGATTATTGCCAAAAATAAAAAAATTTTGTACATATTTCAGAACCTACAAATGACATGAAGATTAAAAATGGAGTCTTGCATGCTGAGAGTGTGCATATTGTGCCACAGAGGTAATTGTTAAATACTACTTTCAAGGACTGTATAATGTTTCAAGTGGTTGGATCATCCATCTGTACAATAGCTCAGGTTGTACACAGATATTAATTATGAAATTATTTCTTTATTTATTTTTGGGTGTCTGCAGTTTTCACCCGCAGATTAAGTGGTTTCAAGGGGAGGAATCAGTCACCCTTAAAGTAAAGCTAGTCAACCCAGTGATGCAGAAGTGTGAATTCTTCTCTGACAGAGTGATTTACAGGTGACTGCACAATCTGAATACAGTATATTGATATTAGTTTTGTGAAATGAAATGGTTTTTTTTTATTGATTTAGATTTTTTTGTTTTATACTATAACCACAATAATAAACAAACTCTGTGTTGTTGTTTTTTTTTAACAATATTGTTTTTTTACACCAGTGCATATGTGAGCAACCAGTTTTACTGTGCCAACATGGAGTTGCTTGGTGACATCATCACAGAACAATGCTTGTGGGAAATGAAGTGCAATGGACCTATGATCCACTTGGTGAAGAAGGAGAAAGGAGAGTGGAAGTCACTTCTCAAACACAAAGCAAGTTTTTATTTCTCCATGCCATCTACTTTTCACAGTTAGCTACTTTTAATCCATGTACTCATTTCTGCACTTAAAATGCTGCTAGTTTTAACAATGAGTAGACATTTGTTTATAACATGGGTCTCCTGTAATTTTGTGCTTATGTATATTTTCCACTGTTTACTTCCTGCGCAGAGTGCATTAATAAGCTATGACTTTGATCACATCAAGGATGAAGACAGTCCTGCCCCGGGTGGTGAGAATGGTATTTTTTGTAGTGTTTGTGATTCAGGAAAAATATTCTGCAAAAAATATTCTATTTTGTTTTAAAATGCAAAAATGGATCTGTACATTTCACCCCAGGTCGTTGGTTCCTGGCAAACACAGGAGAGGAGGGCTCCTATATAACTTCAGAGAGTGAAAGTGAGAGTGACTGAATAGGCGACAGGAGTGTATATTTTCCTTGACGCTAACATGTATAAACTACCATGGAAAACTAGGTCTAACCATTTTGCTGAATTTTAAGAAGGTATGCTGTTATTTTAGACAGCTTGAATTTGTGCTTCAAGATCACTTCTTCGCCACTCCAGTCTAGTATTTATAAAAAGCAGCAATTATAAAGAGGTTCCTTTATCTGAAATGTTCTGGAAGTAGAAAATAATTAAGAGATATTGTCATTAAAACGTATGTACATTTACTTATTTAGATTAATAAACCAGTTCAACACATTTATATTAATTATATTCAAGTTAACGAATGATGTTTTTGTTTAATGGAAAACTGACACCAAGAATTTTCAAAATGCTGCCTGTGGGCACTGTAGTAGTGGAGCAATGGCACTGGAGTTGGATATTGAGTGGCATTTGTGATCTAGAACCGAAAACAATCAAATCCTCTAAGCAATGTACCAACATCTAGTGTAAAGCCTCCCCAGAAGAGTAGAGACTGTTAAACAATTCTATGCAGAAGTCCTCAGTCACCATGCATTTCTTCATATTTTGCTTACAAATATCCAGATTTTCTCACACTATTTAATGTAGTGCTGAGCATTAGTTCTCCAGGCTTCCTATAGGACTTTTCAGTACAATCCCTTTTCCTGACCAGTTTCAGAGGAATGTTGAGTCACACAGTGGCCTATGTATTAATCATTCAAGCAGAGCAAAGTTTTTAAGGGCTGAACCAGTGAAGAAATGGGTGCAGATGTGTCCAAATGATTAGGCTGAATGCTGAGTGGTTGGAACTTTATAGTTTTAGGGACTTTACAGCCTGTCGCATAAAACATATATTACCATTGACCTGATGGCCTGCTAGTTAGGGAGTTGCCCCATGCAATCAAAAGGTTGAATGTTTAAATACCAGTGGTACCTTACATGCTGCTCCCCAGGTTCTGTGTTGCTGGTTGCCCGCTGCTTCACTTGGGTGAATGGGTTGAACGCAGAGAACGGTTTTATGCTGTTCACTGTGTGCCATGCTATGTTGAGTTAATGGATGAAAAAAACGACGAATTACACTTTATTTAAACTACTCAGTATGCCAAAAAACAAAAACGTTTGACAGGCCTAAAATAGTATTTTTGTACCAACAAGGTGATTCAAAGCAAATTATAAAGAAATAAGGAGGTGGCTCAAGACAGTTCTGTATGATTTTTGTGTTTTGGTAATGGGCTTGAAAAAGTAAAAATGTTAATAGAAGTCTTTAGTGACTGATCTCGTTGCCTTCAAACAGAATGCACGTTATTTCTTTGGTTTTGTAGTATATAGAGATGGACACATAAGGGGGTGTATGACAATGTGTAATACACTGGTGTTAACTGTTCTTCAATTTCAGAAAAAAAAAACACATATTGGTGGATATTCCATAACCACGGAAATCATGTGGGGCTAGCCTAGGAAAAGGGTTTTCTCAAGGGTTTTCTCCACAGGTCAAAGTGACCAAGAAATTAACCTTAAAATCACATCACTCAGCCAGAGAGAGAAGAAACCTTTTTGTAATATACACACAACCAATCAAAACATTTGGCACACACTTAGATTTTCTATATTTGCATGTGAGTACATTTATTAGCCAGAAATGTCATGTGTTCATTACTAATCTAATTATAATGTGGATCACCAAACAATTGTTAGTTTTTATCGAGCTGCATTTAAAGTTAAAGAACAGTCTAGAATTTGACTCTGCATCACCACACAACCAGTTAAAAGGATGTCAGAGATGCGGTCTTATATATTATTTTCATTTTATAAGTTTCATTTTTGGTTTTTCACTCAAAATCCTTCTAATGCTTAAAAAAATACAAATCTGGAGTTTATTAAAAATGGATAAGTGGTAAAACCTTCGGTGTGCTTTTGACTGGTAGTGGATATTACATTTGTGTTGTCCTTTTAAAGTTGGATTTCCTGGTGTACCAAATCAGACATCCGTATGCGTCATTTTTTCCCATGGGTAACACTTTGAGCAGCACTGATGTAAAGGTTCCACTGTCTACATGTTCTTCAGTGCTGTCCACAGGCCATCCAAAACAGTAGAATTTTTTCATATTCATATTTCAGTTGGTCAATTGCTTTTGCCTGAATTTCAATTTGTTGCATCTTGCATTTTCCTTCTTATAGAGAAAGGAAAGCATAAAAATATCTGAAACGGTTACTAAATGTCCGTGCATGACATGTGCATTCGAGAAGTTTATTTTGACTACAGTGTGTCTTCTTAAATGTGAACCTTGACCAAAAATGTACCAAGAGCACATAAGATCTTTCATCATTGTGGTTTATTTTACTGAAAGTTTCTGGTTTTGATGCTGACATCACAGATGTGTGGGCCATGTCATTATTTTAATTTCTTCTTCTTTGTAGTTACTGTATATTAAGAGAGTTACTTTTGTATTAAAAATAGTTTAAAAAGTTGGGTTTCCCTAAACATTCAATAATTTTGGTTTCCTTCTGCAGAACTGCTCTGACAGCTTTAAGTCTTGTAATTTTCTCTGAATACTGATGTTGCCATCATTTCAGTTATTGTATCTTTATGAAACTTATGTCGAAATGGTTTAGGCTTTTGCCTTTGTATCTTGTTTTTTGAAACCCACCTGAAACTCTTCATTGCTGAGTCAAATTCAGACGTTATATTTTTTGCTTCAGTTATGTTACCAGATTGAATCGTACTTGTGGTCCTTAACAGTTTGCTCATTTGTGTTAAAGTGAGGTTTGCCTTTTTTGGAGGATGTTTGTGGAGATTTTGATTGGCTTGTAGTTACACACTTGTGAGTTATGTATTTTTTGTGAATTTATTCTTTATGTGGAAATAAAATGACATTCAGCATATTTAAATTTCTGTATTTATTTTTAAAGCTGATGAGTTTCTCTCTGTATGAAAATGAGAGGGTTGATAGTTATTAAACAGCCACAACAATCAGTGTATTAAAGAGGCACTAATAAGATAAGAATGCAACTTAAAACCAAGGTATGAGAAAATAATATTCCCCTCACCACTTCTGATTTCAACAGGACAATCAATTTTAGCTTAAACTGCCCAATTCATTGAGAAATCCTGCTTTGTGAAGTACCTATGTTAGCCATAAACTAACCCCCCACTTATACGCGGATCAGTAGTTGCAATTTCAGTCTCATTGATTTTTCTGTAAACCAAACTAATAATTTTTCGCAGAAAACCCGCATATACGCGAAAAAGGCAGATAACCTTTGCAGTTTTAAACCCTGCTGGAGGACGTGGGGGCGTGGTGGACGAGGCCCATACATTGCAGCTATTTAATTGCTGTTCTCAGAGGCGGGTGGTTTGAAAGTAGCCAATCCGAGCAATTATTTATTGTTCCTTGGTGCTGGTTGGGTGCTGCCTAGAATTTCCCCATTGGAGCTTCTCGAGTGTTGTCATGTTTTTCGTTTCATTCATCTTAAAGTCTTCTATTTTTATTAGTGCAAATTACATATATTACCGTATTACCGGCTTATGTCAATGAAAGTGGCAACGCATACCAAAGAAAACGCACGTGCACGAATTACAGTACAGTCTGTACAGTGGTAATATCGGAATTTACATTCCAGAACTGCTAAAGTTCAGTGTAAATTGTATAGTACGGATACGGGTTACGTTTTCTTTAAGGCTAATGAGTTTTAAATTAATTTAGAGTGGACAGTCAAATTATTTCACACCAAACTCGTCTTTATGGAGCTTAATTTATGAACCGTGTCTTTATGGAACTTGCTTTGTGCAATGGGACACAGTCACGCTGGTATAGGAAAGGGTTTTTCCCTAAACTGTGTCCGCAAAGTTGGAAGAATGGCGTTGTTGGTATGCTGAAGCATTAAGACTGCCCTTAACTGGAAATAAGAGGTTTAGCATCATCCCAGAAAAAAAGGTCCCAACACTTTTGTCCGTATTGTGTAGATGTGTAATTCCTCTTTACATTTCATCAGCGAACCTGCATAAAGAGCACCAAGTCTGGTGAGCCAACCACAGACCGGTACTGGGGGTTTTCCATTCATAAACAGTTGCGTCCTCCCTCCCTTACCTTAGATCACAAAATTCAAGGTTTGTATGTCGTTCCAAAACGTGAATGTATTTCTATGTATTCATAATTGCAGTCCATACGGTTTTCTACGCCGGATTTATCACTGACCTGTACTTCCATTTTTTTTTTTAGAAAATTCCTTTTCAGACTTCCTCTTAAATGAAAGTGTCTAGGGGAAGGGTGTATGTTTGTTTTGGTATGGCACCCATGTTAACGTTTAGCCGACCAGTGTGCCCGGTGTTGTTCAATAATGAGGTTCTTTAACAAAATCCACACTAATTGGTCGTATTTATGTCGTGTTCTTTTTATTTTTAAGAACTGATATTAAACAGTTTTACCAAGGTCGGACAGTGTTGTGTAACGCAGTGACTGAGAGTTACACAAGAGAAGTCGGGCGATCTGCAGGGGCAGCCTGGAGCTCGTGCTGCTGTTTCACCTTGCTGGTTCTGTTACTGGAGTTGTCCTGTCAGTGTCTGTGTGTGTTTCACTGAAGACTCTCCCTGGAGCCGGTTTTGAGTTTGTTGAGCAGAAGGGGAGGGTGGAGGCGGCTGGAGAATGGCTCTAATGGCAGGGCTGTTCTCGATGGCTGCCTGGCCCGTGCGGTTCGGAGTGAGGGGTTTTCAGCGTTGTTCCCTCTCTGCTGCTCTGAGGAAATTGTCTACCTCCCGGTCCACTGGAGTGTTCCATAGGGTAAAACTATTTCTGCACTGCTTTATAATAATTCCGTGCTTCCGTCCGTATAAATTAGACTGATATTTCATTACCATGTATAAGACATAGGCTCGTCAGGTTAGTGACCGAACAACTTGACAGTCACAATGATTAGGCATGCCATCACCGCCTACTTTATATGGACAAATTTAGTGGGACAGCTTTTAATTGTATTCAGGTGGGCCCTTACGCCCAGTGAAGAGCTTCAGCATGCCTAGTCATTTGGGATAACGCCATGCTTCCAAATTTGTGACACAGTGTGGGGAAGGCCCTTTTCTTTTCCAGCATGACTCTGCCCCCCATGTACAAAACAATATCCGTAAAGACATTGTTGGATGTGTTCGGTGTGGAAGAAACTTACTGGCCCACACAGAGCCGTTACCTCAACCTCATCCAACGCCTTTGCGATTAATTGAAACTTTCACGTCTTTAAGGCTGTGTATTTTAGTATAGAGTCATTAATGTCACTGTTGGTGTAATAGTCAGGGATCCCCATACTTTTGTCCATATAGTGTAGGTAGTCTCGTTCTGTGACAGGTGTGAGGACTTTGCATTCGCTCTTTGTTGATGTTGTTGACTTGTGTATCCATCTTTCTCAGGGCTTTTTACTGAACCAACTCAAACCACTCTCATCTGTAAATAACTTACTGTCTCCATTCATACTTAACGCAAGCGGATCTTCAAAAGGTAATGATGAAACTTACTGTAGATTAAGTCATCTTAAAACATGCTGCTCAGCATTGTGTACTGTCCTTTTCTAGAATCAATTGCACAGTTTTATTCTTTTTCCTCATAGATGGTAAACCTGGTGTACCGGAGCGTCGGACAAGTGGAGGAGGAGGAAAGAAAGGAGGGAAGGACTGGAAAAGTCGTTTAATGCAGGTATTACCAGTAGATGTTCTATACCAAGTCTGTGTAGTTGTCTAGTTTTTCATGCTTCTTTCATACTTGTGTGTTGTGCTATGATGTGTTCACATATGACAAATTAGCATTTTACACTCACATCCTTGATTTGTCTTTTATCCAGGGTGATGTGCCTTGGGATGATAAAGATTTCCGCTACATTGCAGTCATGCTGGGAGGTGTCGCATCTGTCCTGCTCTACCTTTACCTGCGTGATCCAGGCAAAGAGATCACTTGGAAAGATTTTGTCCATCGTTACCTGGGCAGAGGACTAGTAAGAATATTCATTATTTCTTTGAAGAAAGACTTTTCTCACTATCAGGAGATTGTAGTGTGGTTCTTTGGTAATTTTACATAAAGTGCACTTTTGTGTTTTTAGGTTGACCGTTTGGAGGTTGTGAACAAGCAGTTTGTCCGAGTCGTTCTGGTTCCAGGTGCAGATGCTTCAGATGGAGTAAGTGGCATCAGACATTCCATGGGCTTCATGGGCTACGTTTTATTACATAAAGAAAAAAGAAAAAAAAGTACATGTAAATATACATGTGTAATAGACATAAAATTCATATGTTTTTAAAATTTACACTGATGGCAGTGAAAGACTGTAAATGGTTTTGCATTGTTAAGTATTATTTTCATAAAAATAAACACCTTCATGTCAAGTAGGTTTCCTCATAATAAAGTTTATTTTCCCCTCCAGAGCTATGTGTGGTTTAATATTGGCAGTGTTGACACATTTGAAAGGAATCTGGAGGCTGCCCACTATGAGCTTGGTCTGGAGCCATCGCACAGAACCTCAGTCGTGTACAGCTCAGAGAGTGATGGGTAAGAATCTGTTAAGACCTGTACTGCCCTCTGTTGGTCACTTACGACACTTATTTTGTTCTGTATGAATTAACGTGAGGTCATTTTCGGTGATACGCATCTCATTTGTACTCATAAAAGAAAATGAGGAAAAAAGGCTTGCAGAAGAAAAAGGTAACTGCTGTTTACTATGTTTCTACCAGGTCATTCCTCATGAGCTTCATACCTACATTGTTGCTGATTGGTTTTTTGCTCTTCACACTACGGCGCGGGTCAATGGGTGGAGGTGCAGGAGGTGGAAGAGGGCCGTTTAGCATGGGTGAATCCACTGCAAAGATGATGAAGGACAACATAGACGTAAAGTTTAAAGATGTAGCTGGGTGTGAGGAGGCAAAATTGGAAATCCTGGAGTTTGTCAACTTTCTGAAGAACCCACAGCAATATCAGAACCTTGGTGCTAAGATCCCTAAGGTAAATGCATCACTTTCCATAGGAATACACCTATAACTGTGGCAAAATGAGTAATAGGAGTGTAATAATAAGTGATAAATATGTCTAATGTTCTCACAACACATTATGTAGATTTGAAGAACATTAGTTTTTTATTTTCAAATCATTTGTCTTTCTAGGGTGCTGTGCTGTCAGGGCCCCCAGGTACAGGGAAGACTTTACTGGCGAAAGCCACTGCTGGAGAGGCGAATGTCCCCTTCATTACTGTCAATGGCTCAGAGTTTCTCGAGATGTTTGTGGGAGTTGGACCAGCGAGGGTGAATCAAATACTGAAATATTGTTTTTGTGTGAGAAAGGGATAAAGAGAGAGAAGATAAATGACTGAGGAATGTCACACATACTCTAGCCTTTTTTTTTATTAATATATGATCCAATGAACAGAAAAAAAATGCTGGTTGTCTTCATTTTGACTTATTTTATTAATGTTAATGCATTATTTCTACTCTTCAGGTGAGGGACATGTTTGCTATGGCCAGGAAGAATGCCCCCTGCATCCTTTTCATTGATGAAATTGATGCAGTTGGCAGAAAAAGAGGTGGAGGGAACTTTGGAGGTCAGAGTGAGCAGGAGAACACCCTAAACCAGCTGCTGGTGGAAATGGATGGTATGTGTAGAACTGTTGGAAATTTAATTTTAGTAGTTCATTCTAGCAGTTTGCTTTGCAATATTAGACTAAACCTGTTTCTGAAATTGCTGCAATAAGTTGCTTGGGCCTTTTACTTTTATAATCTAAGAAAAGACTAATGGCCTTTGAAGTTATGTTACATTGCATAATTTCATTTACATATTATTTATGGTTTCATTCAGGTTTCAACACAAGTACAAATGTTGTGGTCTTGGCTGGCACAAACAGACCTGACATCCTGGATCCTGCACTGATGCGGCCTGGTAGATTTGACCGACAGATTTATATAGGTTAGAAGCTCTTTTCCTTATGTCTTTTTTGTTATATGCCCTGATCAGAAAATCATATAACATGCAGGGAAACTTACGTTGATAAATTATGTGTTAATCCTGCAGGGCCTCCTGATATAAAGGGCAGAGCCTCCATATTTAAGGTTCACTTGAGGCCTCTTAAACTGGATCCAGGTCTGGCACAAGATGCTCTCGCTAGGAGAATGGCTGCCTCTACCCCTGGTTTCACAGGTGAGGGAGAAATGTGGGCCAGTATGTACTACATGTCTTGAAACAAATATTTGTTTAAAATAGCAGTTTGGCAGGATCACAAATTGGTTGAATTGTGCTGGTAGCCCAGTGGTTAGGACATTCGCCCTGCAATCAAGAAGCCTTGGGTTAGACTCCCAAGTCTGCTAAGCACCCTTGCGGTACCATCCCCACACACTGCTCCTCAGGCACTATGTTCCTGGCTGTCTGCTGCTTCACTTGGTGAATGGGTTAAATACAGAGGTAGAATTCTGTGCTGTTCATGCGGTGGGCCACAATTGTCATTTTCACTTCACTATTAAGATTGTAATGATCTCGACCCATCTTTTGTGAAATGTTTTTTGAAAATGAAACATTAAAAAGATCTTTAGTATTCATTCTATGTTTCACCTTAAATCATTTTACTTTTTACTGTACCTTACTCAGGGTGCATCGTGTTTGTGTGGTAATGATCAGTAGATAATGACTGGTGTGCTTACTATGCATTTCTGTTATTGCCTCTTAGGAGCTGACATTGCAAATGTGTGTAATGAAGCAGCTCTCATTGCTGCCAGGCATCTCAGTGAAGCTGTAAACGGCAAACACTTTGAACAGGCTATTGACAGGGTGATTGGAGGTGAGTGTCAGAATCAACACCTTTTTTACACCTTGTGTTTTATGCTCTATTAACAGGAACACTTGCAAAAATCTTATTAGCATGACGGTTTTATATGGATCAAATGGTTCACATTCATTAAGATTGTGTGAAACCTATGTGGAATGCATTTCGTTCACTATTTTCTTGCAGGCCTGGAGAAGAAGACGCAGGTCTTGCAACCCACTGAGAAGAAAACGGTGGCTTACCACGAAGCTGGTCATGCTATAGCTGGCTGGTTCCTTGAGCATGCTGACCCACTTCTGAAGGTCAATGATGAGATGCTTTCATATATATTCTAAATGTTGAGTTAGATTTTGTAAATATGCTGTTTACATACACACGTGGACAAAATTGTTGGTACCCCTGAAATGTTTTTTAGAAAATCAAATATTTCTCACAGAAGAGTATTGCATTTACACATGTTTTGCTATTCACATGTTTATTTGCTTTTATGTATTGGAACAAAACAAAAACAGGAGGAAAAAAAAAAGCAAATTTGACAATGTCACACAAAACCCAAAAAATGGGCTGGACATAATTATTGGCACCCCTTCAAAACTGTGGATAAATAATATTGTTTCAAGCATGTGATGCTCCATTAAACTCACCTGGGGCAAGTAACAAGTGTGAGCAGTACAAAAATCCCACCTGAAAGAAAAGAAGCTCACTTAGTCTTTGCCACACTAAGCATGGACAACAGAAAGACGAAAACAGAACTGTGTGAGGACCTGACAACCAAAATTGTGGACAAAACATGAACAATCTCAAGGTTTCAAGTCCATCTCCAGAGATCTAGATGTGCCTTTCTCCACAGTGTGCAACATTATCAAGAAGTTTGCAACCCATGGCACTGCAGCTAATCTCCTTGGGCATGGATGGAAGAGAAAAATTGATGAGTTTGCCATGCAGGATGGTCGGGATGGTGGATAAGCAGCTGCAAACAAATTCCAAAGAAATTCAGTTTGTCCTGCAGGCTCAGGGATCATCAGTGTCAGCGTGAACTATCTGTCCACGTTTAAAAAAAAAAAACGCTATGGCAGGAGACACAGGAGGACTCCACTGCTGACACAGAGACATGAAGAAGCAAGACTACAGTTTGCCAAATGTACTAGCGTTAGCCAAAATCCTTCTGGGAAAATATCTTGTGGACAGATGAGACCTATTTGGGAAAGCACATCAGTCTACTGGAATGAGGCCTACAGAGGAAAGGACACAGTACCTAACCTCCAACATGTTTGACGTTCAATTATGTTTTGGGGTTGTTTTGCTGCCTTTAGCAGTGGATGTCTTGACTGTGTGCAAGGCACCATGAACTCTGAGGATTTTGGCTCGCACTGTAGGGCCCAGTGTCAGAGAGCTTGGTTTTCTACTGAGATCTTGGGTCTTCCAGCGGGACAACGACCCCAACATACATCAAAAGCTAGAACAGTTAGAACACATAAATCTCAATGAACACCTGTGGAGAGCTTTTAAAATTGCTGTTGGGAAAAGGCGCCCTTACAATATGAGACCTGGAATAGATTGTAAAGGAAGAGTGGTCCAAATTCCAGGTGAGAGGTGTAAGAAGCTTATTGATGGTTATAGAGAGAGACCGATTTCAGTTTTTATTTTCAAAGGATGTGCAACCAAATATTAACTTACAGGTGCCAATAATTTTGTCCTGCCCATTTTTGGACTTTTGTGTGATATGTCAAATTTGCTTTTTTCCTGTATTTATTTTCTTTCAGTACACACAAAAACATGTGATAATGCAATACTTTTCTGTGAGAAATATTAGATTTTCTGGAAAAAATTTCAGGGTACCAACAATTTTGTCCACGTGTGTATTTGGTTCCTGGTATGTCATCTTGGATATGCACTGTTTGGAGAATAACATAATTTAATGAGAAAGCACAACTTGAACTACCTCACCTACCCTTTGTGGCACATATTGATGTCCCAATTTCTCTGAAACTCAGGTGTCTATTATTCCTCGTGGGAAGGGTTTAGGCTATGCCCAGTACCTCCCTAAAGAGCAGTACTTGTATACACGCGAGCAGCTGTTTGACAGGATGTGCATGATGCTGGGTGGACGTGTGGCTGAGCAAATCTTCTTTGGAAGAATCACCACTGGAGCTCAGGATGACCTAAAGAAGGTCACACAGTCGGCCTATGCGCAGGTAAAAACGAATGCCTAATTGCGTTTAATCAAACTGTTATATGCTAAATGAAATAATTAATTTCAATGTTTATTTTATTTTAAAAGTACTGCTATATGAACAAAATTGCAATAACATTTGGTTTGAAAACACTAAACCAATAAGTAGTTTGCAGCAATGTTCTCTTTAACACAGATACACAGCTGCAGTTCAAATATTTCTGTAAACATTAATGTAATCAAATCAAATATAAAACCAAGTATACTTGCCACAGAAGGGCACTTCATGTTTTGTCTAGTTTGTTACTGAAAAACAAGTTACCCACAGAGTCCAGAACGTTAGAACATCTGCAAATCGGGACCAGCTCCATATGCAAGCCTGTGTATCTGAGTTCAGTGCCATTAAAGTCTCTGTTGCTGTAATGGTCAAGTGTCCCAATACTTTGGTCCATGCAGCGCTTCAGGACTATTCTTCATATTATATGGACATATGATATGGGCAAAAGTTAAAAGAAATTGTTGAACAAAAGTTCAACAATTTGAACAAAAAAACGTTAACACATGATAAAATTATTGTTTTTGGAATTAAGTAAATAATACGTTAACGTGATATTAGCACATTAACGTGCGCAGCCCTAGTATAAGCAGCAGCAGGTCACCAAAATATTGCATGGACACACAATATATCTGCTTTCCTTGTTGTTGGTTTCTTCCTCTATGTGTATTATTCTGTCATTCTCTTTAGATAGTGCAGTTTGGAATGAGTGAAAAGGTGGGGCAGGTGTCATTTGATCTACCACGACAAGGAGAGATGATCATGGAGAAGCCCTACAGTGAGGCCACGGCGGAGCTGATTGATGAAGAGGTCAGAGACCTGGTGGACAGGGCTTACCAAAGAACTATGAAACTCCTCACAGAAAAACGTGACCTAGTTGAGAAGGTAAGAATTTTTTTTGTATGACTTTTCTATTAGGCTGTTTTTATGTATGAAAAACTATTAAACTTCCTGTGACCAAAACCGTGTGTGTGTGTGTGTACAGGTAGGGAGGCGTCTCTTGGAAAAGGAGGTTCTGGACAAAGCTGACATGTTAGAGCTGACTGGTCCAAGGCCATTTGAGGAGAAATCTACCTATGAGGATTTTGTTGAGGGTACAGGCAGCTTTGAAGAGGACACAAGCCTCCCAGAGGGACTAAAAGACTGGAATGAGGAGAAAAGGAAGATCGAGGAGCAGGCACCACCCACACAAGAGAAACAGGCAGTATAAAGGCTTGTCATAAGTCTCTTACCTGGCTCAGGCGCAGATGTTACCGAACTGACTTTGTGAGAAAAGGACATGGCTTTGTACTCTTAATGTTTCAAGTGCCTTAACTATCAGCACTGGTGAAAAGAAGACAACAAAGTCTGTGTACTGAAATCTGGGCACCAATTCAAATGTGCACCAGTTCAAACTTTTTTGTTCATTTAAGTTGTTTTGAAATTAAATGATGAATACAATGATTTACATTATTGTATATTTACTCCTCTTTATAAAGGGGAAGCGATAGTACTGTATATTTGTATAAAATATTTGAGACATTTGAGAATCTTGTTCTGGAATGTTAATATCACAAATATTGTACTTATTTAATAAAAAGGGGAAGAATTTTTCCCCAAAAAACATGTATTAATTAATAGGATTTGCTCAGATGACCGAACTATGTATATATTTGGCACAATATTGACCAACTGTAGAAATTCTATATTAAAATTAACTGTAAAAAAATGTTTCACCACAAGTCTCATAATATTTGGTGTATTATAAGATTAAAACCATTGGCTTAATATTTTGTACACACCTATACAGGTGTCAAAGTAACATCCGCATTGCTTAGAGCCTGTACCTCTGGCAAGCAGTGTACGTGCACCAGCCATCCGTGTGATGTATCAGTGATCATATCGGACCAGGCCACCTGCTTCCGTAGCTGCGTGGCCTGGTTCTGATGCTCATGTGACTATTGTAGGCCCTTCCATTGGTGGACCGGTGTCAGCAAGGCACTCGGACTGGTCTGCAGCTATGCAGCAAGCTGTGATGCACTGGGTGCTCTGGCACCTTTCCGTCATGGCCAAACAGTGCAGCTTCAGATATTTCAGCTACTACAGTTGTAGGTTACCTTCGGATGTAAGGTTACCCTCTGATGACCATTACATGTAGATGAGGATTGCAGTAGCACTGCACAGTTGGTTGGAGCATCACCATTCCTGTACTCATGTGTTGGTTTGAATTTGCATACATGATCAGTTTTACTAGCATTTTACTAGTTTTTCTACAGAATTATACACTGGCATGGTGCATAGTACACTTATGATAAAGAAAAATTTGATGACCTTCATAAATTTGTAGTTATAAAACAAACTACACTCTTGACAATCCACACATCCTATTTTGGGGCAACAAAGAAGAAGTTGAAAACATACGGAGCTGTAGTGAACCTGTGGGGAAGAGAACACGTTTGTGTTCCTCCCACACACAGTGAGAAGAACTGGTAGAAAGGTAAAAATGTCTGCGGGGATCATGGTTGAAAAATTTCAGAGGATAATAGCCTTTTCCAATTAGACACTGTCTCCATGCCAACAAAGTATTTGGAAGGCAAGTTGGAAAAAAGCTTCTTCTTTCATTCAGCCCCAAACAAAATAACCTGTAATTCATTCTGGAACTTTGACTGGAGGCAGGTTCTATGTTCAGATGACAGAAAATTAGAGCTTTTTGGTTACAAGCCCTCAAAGTGGACTGGGCATAAAACATAGCATAGTCAAACAGAAAATGATCTTGTCCTCACTATTAAGGAACATGGAGTATCTGCAATGTTTGGGGGGGCGGGGTTCCTCCAGAGGCCCTAAGAACCTTGTCAGAATAGATGCTGTCATGGCATCCATGAAGTATCTGTTTCTGGCAAAAAGGCTAAAAGCCAAGTTAGAGTTGGATCTCACAATACAAATAAGAATTTAGAATATATTAAAATCCACACATAAATGGTTCGACACAAGAAAGCTCCAGTGGGGTGAGCTCAAATGGAGAGTCCAAAAATAAGATCCATAAGAGCTGTAAGAATTTGCGCCGAGGAGGTTTCAGATTGCTTGCTCTGTATTGTAGTGTAATAGGAAATGTTTAATTGCTATAATGTTAGGAAACAGAGGGTGCAGAAAGAACTAAATGCAGAGGTGCCAATAAACACCCCATAATGTGATTAATTTATTCAATGTGAGACTGTGCTTATCAACCACTGACTTTTTTTGTGTGCCAATAATTACAGAGCAGACTGTATGAAAAACGTTTGATGTAATTTGACAAACCCCACAACCAGACTGCTGGTTTTTCTAACCCACACAATGTTCATGCTAATATATTAATGGGATGAATATATCTTTCCAGCTGTGGGAAATTTCTAAAGAGACTGGAGGCACCACAGCTAACTAAACACAACACAAACACTTCTGATCACAACTGTCTGGTGCTGTGTGGACAACACAAGATGACCTTTAGTTTGATACCTCTCTTATACCTTTTATCTAGCAGGTTGGCATGTTACAGGTCCCTGTGATTTTATTCACCACGGCTATTTATATTACTGATATTTTTCTATTGCTGACCATGTTTGCAATTGATTTTTGTTTCCATTCAAGTTAAGTGTATTCTCATCTACAGTTCGTTTAGTCCTTCATGTCTGCTCTCACCTATTCCCATTCTCCTAGCATATCACAGTAAGAATCCCACTGTAACTAGTCCCTAAAACTCATACCGCCGTGTGTGCTTCGGTATGCCGTTATATCCTCCAAAACAAGCCATAATGACTTCAGTGTGTCAGCACAAGTAGGGCATGGGCAGAATGATTTATCACGGGCTCCCTCTCTAAGCCTCCATCTCCCTGAAACTGATGCCCTGCTCATCGGGGAGACTCCCATTTTAGATCATGGACACAGTTTAGATTGCACCAGAATCAGTGCAGTCCAGAATGTGTGGAGATCCTGCATGATCATATTGAGGAAAATCAAAACATGGAATCTTTAAAAATATATATATTCTCTGTCTGGATCCTTTACAGTTCATTGGGATGTTGTTCTGAAACCCTTTGTACACACAGCAGCATAATGTGGTGAGTGGGTGGGTGTGTGTTGGTTGTGTGTGTGTGTGAAGAGGGGTGGTGAATTGGACTGATGCGTAACACTAAATCTGGCAGGTTTTCACACTCTAGTCATTATTAGGCTCATATGTGCAGGACATGTTCAATCGGTTTTCGTTGATTGCAGCACAAGATGATTTGCCTCAGAAATAGAAATATCCTTAAAGGAATAAACTGCAGAAGTGCAAACTGTACAATATATTTAAGTGTTTGGACTCTTTCTGTCAGCACCTTATTCATTATTCTATAAGCAAAGGCTGTTTGTCCTGAAAAGAAACCACATATTGCCACATGTTTGAATGTTAGCCACTGTTTGTATTTCATCTACTAGATATTAGAGTTTCATACATTAATTTGATTGGATGAATCCAGCAAGGCACACAAACAGCACTTTAAGAGTTTTCTCGTGTGTATTTTAGAAAAGGCATTCACATCAAAAGCTTTCATAAGTAATAAAAGCTACCATATTTGAAAAGTTAAACCTCATTCAGATGCAATACACACATTCAAATGCATCATTTATGAGCAATAACCACACATGCCATTTTATTGGATCTTTATTTTCTTGTTGTTATTTTTGACTTGTGTTTCCTCAGGATTTATGTGTCATACCCTGTTTTAAACATGCTTAACCTATTGTAACCCTGTTATAACCTGTAACTGCATCATTATTACCATACAGTTCTGTAAATACTCATGAAAAATGTTCACAAAAATGAATGGCGTGTTGTTGTTTTTTTTTACTTCCTCAGAACACCACCAATCATATACACAGTGGGCTTTGTAAAGGGAATCTCTGAATGGAAAAATAATTATTTTTTACACTTACAAGATGTCAGATTATGTCACCAGGCTATATCATAAATGGAGTAAACTGCTCAACATAAACACACACACACACATTCAAAAAGTTTTATCCTTACTATGTGTGTATATATTTCCCTTTCTACTTTTTGTCACATCATCCAAGAGGAAGTTTAATTTAATACAGGCAAGGTTTATCCCACTTCGTACAGAACACTGGTAATGTTGCCATTGTGTGCTACTCACAGGCTGTGGAAATAAAATCCACCTTTCCTTTAAACAGATATATTTTGAGGCTTTTTCATTCGTTCTGCTCGGATCAGTTTCTCTCCACAATCGATAGACTCTGAATGGGCCATGATACTTCATGAGGTCATGCTTGAGTTCTCCATATAGTTATGCTGAGAAGACCATATGAGCTGCATCACTGATCCACTTCCTGCTATTTGCTGGTTAGAGGAGGGGATTTTCTTCTCTGGAAGAGCCCACTCTTTATTTAGCCTTTTTGAGGTTCTCTGTTTGCCCTATTTGGGCAAGAAAAATCACTTTAATCTTCAGCAAGGGTCTCTGTGTCCGTTCAGATGTCCCTTGTTGCTTCCTTGGGAAGGAACCTTCATCCCCTTGACGAATACTTCTGTCCTCTCTGAGCCCATGGAGCTGCCTGTGGCTCAGGGCTGCTGGGATTGGGAACGCTCTATCTTCAGCAAAGGTTCTGTGTTCTCTGAGTCGCTGTGATGTTTTCTGTCTCGGGCCTGCTGCTCCCCTTTGCTGCCTCGGGTCCAGGAAGGCGATCGGACATAGCCGCTGTGAGGAAATCGTGGCAAAGGAGGCTGCTGCTGATCTGAGGGATGAGCAAGTCAAGACAACAGATGAAATGCACTCCAAAAATGGTTTCTTTATCCGGCTTTATCGCCGGGCTGGTTTACTCTGACCTTTAAAATACTACCTGTGATTCATACACACTTCCTCTGCTGCTCTTTGCCTCCCCTCCAGGGTACGATGGACGTTTTTCAGTGTTTAAGTCACTTTATACATATAGAAAATAAATAAATAAATGTGGCTGGTCACTAAAAGTGTGGACAGCTAGATTCAAGGCCATGCTGTAATTTAAGCTGATTTCAAAAGAGCAGGAAGAGAACGGCAGGCTGAGGCCTTTGACTGTGTTGTGAAATGAAATATTCAAGAAGCACACATTTGTGCACTTCAGCTCAGCGCTCTATCAAATAATCAGGTGCTCGCAGAGGGGAAATATGGAAGAACCGTGGGAAGAAACAAGCTGAATAAGAAATTTTCTGCACACATGCTCTATTCTTATCCTTCTTTAAACTGGTTCACAGTCGGTCCAATAAAAAAGACCTTTCCATTACTCAATTTTAGGATTTAACAAAATAATGTAGAAAAAGTTTTCCTTCTTTAGTCATTTGAAAAACATGAGCCTTGTAACTTCGTGACATCTATATTAGCTTTACAGTTGTCACTAAATAATTCATTAATCATTACTAATGAGCCATAAGATGAATAACCAAGTAACTGTTTAAGGGGATTAAATGAAAGCTGTTAAGAAGTAAAAAGTCACACTCACTCGCGGGGGATTCATTGTGGTTCTCTTCATCTGAATCAGCAAACACTTCCCCCAGCTCCTGATCAGACATGTCTGTTAGCTCCGTCAGGTCCAGGAGATCAAAGTGGACCTCTAGAGAGGACACGCTGCTTAGTGGTTCTGAGGCAGTAAGAAATTAGGGGAAACAATCATCAACTTTAATAAAAAATCTATACAAAATGACAGCAATCAGTGTGGTTTGACTTAATAAGACTTGAAATCACCCCTTTGATCAAGATGCCAGCTCATGCTGATGATACAGTTTTAGGACAAGACCCTATCATATTTCTCTTAACATATTTTCTTGGTGATCATCTCTCTTTGCACCACCCTTGCCATCACAGATAAATAGGAAATGGCATAAACTGTAACTCTAGGATACACTCACTCTCATGAATGCTTTTTTGTATTTTCAAATTCTACACCTGTTTAGTAGGTGTATTAATACATCAGACACTCTTATACAGGGAGAACCACAAACAACTGAAGTCAAACTAATATAAAAGTACCAATAGCTGAAAATACTACAAGAAAACAAGGGACACGACTGTAGCCCAAATATTGTCAAGCAAAATTTGCTGCCCCCTAATTCATTCATCTTCTGCTGAGAATGGTTCAAAAGTACTCTTTAGCTGTGAGGTCTTCTGGTTCTGGATTTCAGTGAACTACTAAGTGAATAAAAATATCCTGGACCAGAATCCAGGAGTCATTGACCTAGACATACGGAAACAGACTATATTTTCCAGTGTTTCCACCACCGGTAAAAAGGCTGGTCCTGGGCAAACTCAGCCCGGCTTGGATGAAATACAGACAGTCAGCTTCCCATTTGCTTACAAGCATTCTATTAATGTGACATTTTCCCATTTTATTCAAGAACATATTCAGGACATATAAAATTCAAATCCCAAGGCAAATAATTGATTGTGATTGAGAGGTGTGTTATGCAAAACTTGGTTTTGGGCCTAGCAGGCTTTTTTCACAGATATTCTTGTCCCCTAAAGGACATTAATACCCAAACTGTAATATTATTTTCATAACTGATAATACATTCATATTTAATATTTGTTTTAGAAATCTAGTTTTATTTATTTCATGTAAATCCTGAATAGGATCTGATAAGAGATATGGTGTTCTCACTTGGCCATTTTATGACCAGCCAGAGCTTCCTGTGCTGTGTGTTTTCACACAAAAGAATACTACAGAGATACTTGAAAAATAAGCAAGATCCTTGGCTCTGCTAAGTTACTATTTACAATGGCCCACACTCAAAAGCGGAGGGACTGCAGCAGAGTAAAAACATGAAGGCATTACACAGTTGGCTAACTGATGATCGTTTATCAAAACCGACCCAGAAGAATAGCTAGACATGGTAAAATCAGCATTTATGTTTTCTAATGTCATTTCCAAAAGCATTTTACAGTGATGAAATATTGTGACTCGAGGCAAGTTGATCTGGGTTTGGCTGTTGCAGACACCACACGTGCAAGTCTGCATCATTGAACACATGCTAATTCAGTTGCTAAGTTACGACGCTGTTTTTCATTTTAGTTCCATGACAGAAATGTAGAAGAGCGGGCATACTGTTTCTCATCAAGATGTCACTTTATTTGCAAACGTATACACATTATCATAATGCAGACTAAACAGAATGTCCTGTATTGAATGGTATGGTAAAACCTTCGTGTGAGTGTTTCAATTAAACTTGCCAGTATTTATGTGCATGTGCTCAGTCATAAAACCCAGTATGGCCCACTTACGCCGTCTCTCTGCGGTCAGCACCTGGCTGCAGTGGTGCCCAGGTGTTCCAACATGCTCTCCAGATGCATGGTGGGATGCCTCAGTAGTGAGACTGGCAGAGCTGGAGGACTTAAGAAGTTTATGAAGGTCTCTCTCTCTGTGTGGCTCTGCAAAACGAATGCAAGAAGGATTTGAATCATTAAAGGAAATTGAATATTTATGGTACTGCCAACTAAGTGTCCGCCTTTGGTCTGAAAGACTGCCAAAATGAAGAAACACGATAGACTTGTGTTTTATAGTGTTGATGCAGTTTGCTGCCCTCTATTGATCTGATTGCAGCCACAACATACAAGTGTTCGCACTCATGTTAACCATTACAGCCCTCCTGAGACAAGAGAAACACTTAATACAGATAAGTCCTTTTTGATCTAAATACTCTATGTCTGGATCTCGGAGGTAATATGTCTTCTACATCAGTGAGATATTTTGTCATTGACAGGGTGTTACTAGGTGTTCTTCTTTTCTCTGCAATCTGTAGGTCATCCTTCCCCAACCCCACACCTCTCTTTACAATAGATTAGCCCCTCACACAGTCCCACAAACAGAAAGTCAGATGCTCAGCAGAGTCAGCCTCTACTGGTTTTCACACCCCTTTACAAATGAAGTCTAATGAAATGTGTAACGTGAAATGTAGTAAAGCACTACATCATGATTGTATCCAAACTGAGGTGACAAAAAATTAAATGTATCATCCCATGTTATTGTGATTTTAAATCAAAGGACACAAAGCAAATGATCCAAAGGTGTATCCTCATGGATATATTCACATTCTACTCTTAAATCATAAGCAGGCATGAACACCAGCTGTCCATGCTGCCGGACAGAAGCAATCCTCTTTCCGGCTTCTCCTACCTACCAGCCCTGTCTGAAAAAAGAAATTAATTAATAAAAAATAAGAGACCCAGCTTCAGTAACAGGAATGATCATTTCTTTGATTGTAGTATCTGCACCGCGGTACACAGAACTGTGTTACCACCAACAGCTGTAACAATAAAAAAGGCGTCTCTTACCTGCAGAACTGGAGTCTGCCTGAGCCTCCATTCAGCCTACAGCAGCAGCCGGCGCAATGCTGTCTGGCACTGCAGCCAGGGATGGTGGGGGGGATTGGGAGGGGGGGTGTAGAGGGGTTTGGGGGGGCGTAGCCTGCTCTGTCACACTCTCTCTCTTTCTCTCTCTCCCTCTCCCCAGTTCTTCTCTTTGTACGCGCAGTCACGCTTCCCCACCTCCCTTGTCATTGCAGCACGCATGGCACAATGACACATACAGACAAAACAAAGAACAACAAAGACAGAAAAATGTAGCCACATGCACACAAAATATGCTGCACAGAAACCCACCAAGGGGGAATTTAGAGCAGGAAACACCATCAGACATCAAGTATAGATTTTGGGAAAGAAAGGATGTGTAGCTGTTTGATGAGATAGGGCGCAGGGGAGAGAGCAGGGACTTTTTTTTATAGACCTCGTCTTGGTACACTGTAAAGTCGATATATTCCTGTCCCTCCAAGTCTTGTGACATAAGAACAAATATTAGAGGGCATCTTGTGTCTGACTCATTGAGTGTGCATGTCAAAAGTAAGCAGTGATAAAATAAAATCTCTTTATTTTATGAACGAAGAGATTGTCGGGCCAATGTAATGAATAACCAGTTATTTAAAGGGCATGTTTTCTCCATTTTTCCCTTTTTTATGTGAGGTCCGTCTGTGGAACTTTTGTAAGTTTAATGATAGATGACCCAATATAAGTCCCACACGTGGGAAATGTGTTGTCACAACAGCATAGTGTGCAAAAAAAGAAAGTATAGCCAGTACAAAAACGCAACATTATCACACTATACAAATATCATATAAATATAAATATGTAAGCATGTGTGTGTGTATGTGTTTGTGTGTATTTACATAGTGTATATTTGTGTTTAAGTATGTATTGCTTGAGGAATGTATGTTCACAAACATTTTATTTTAAAAAGTCCTGTATTTTAAAAAGTCAGGTGAGGTTTTCATGAAAGGGGCACCTAAAACTTGGGCTAAAACAGTTACCCATACTAATAATGCCCTGTGACATGAATGTTGTTCAGGTCTCAGTTCTTAGAAAAAATCCTTCACATTTTACAGCAATCTTATGGAATTCCCCGTTATGAGCAGGCCTAAGGAACATGATACTGAATCTTTATCCGAGTCAAAGACCACACATGTTAACATAATAGAAAAAAAACTACTGTAGGACTGAGGAGGCATATTTACATTACAGTGCATTCAGTTTTGATAAAAATATTAATATTCAGTTAAATGGCAGGATACATTCTTTTTTTTTTTTTACAAAGAGTACTTCAAAGGCTTGTTGGTAGGAGGACAAAACATCTTTTATCCTTAAAAGTTGGCCATAACTTTCCTTGGGGAGGAGCATTTTCTGTCTCTATTACAGAATCAACCTTAGTCCTCACCTTTCTTTTGATTACACACAATAAGAATCTGTGTAATCCCTACTGTTTCTCTGACTGGCCTCCTCCAGAAGTAGCTGAAACTTTGTCCCTGCTCCAGCCACTGCTGTGCTCTGCTAGACTTCATAATCCCTGTGTGTTCCCTGAAGAAACGGAGGTAATGTTTTTAGTTTCCTTCTGTAGTCATTAAAATAGAAAAATGTTTGTCCTTCAGTAAATTATTAATGCAAAAATAAAAACATATAAATCAGATTTATTCAGTTCAATACAACTGCCTTGAATGATGTTTGGTTTATAACAACCTTATATCCAATCACGTGTTCGAATTTAGGAAATCAATTTTCTTCAAAGACTTTATCCTCATAGCTTTGTGTATACCTTCCAGGCGGATCTGTATGAGGTGCGGGACTGAAAAGCATGTCCTCAGAATACATCCTCAGGAAAGTCTAGACCAGGAGTCCCCAAACCAGTCCAGATAGGGCCCCTGTGGGTGCAGATTTTCCTTCCAACCAAGCAGGAGGCACACCGGATTCCACCTCTGTAATCAGTTGGACTTGATTTTCAGTTACTCAGGTGCGGCTTCTTTTTGGTTGGAACGAAAACCTGCACCCAAAGTGGCCCTATCTGGACCGGTTTGGGGACCCCTGGTCTAGACTTTACACACAACTTACCAGTAACAAGCAGCATTTCAGTTTAGACATTCACTGTAATCGTTATTCTCCGGTTACAGTGTAAACTTCGTGTGATTTGGTTTCACCTGAGATTGGGATTTTATATTAAAATGCTTCTGACGCCCCTGGTTGTGGTATCAGACCTCTCAGTTGAGTGTTTTTGGAGGGCAGCAGCTCTTGCCCCCGAGTTTCAGAGGAGTAACTGCAACGCGACTTCTTCTGCCCCTCACGCTGCCAACAATACTGGAGCGAGTGCGCGTGCGCGGACAGGGGGGAGGAGTCGCTGAGGAAACGGTGAATGGCTGTTAAGGCTAGCTGGCTAATCAGATGGCTGTGAAGAAAACGCAAAAGCTGTCTTTTGGGAGGCTTAATAAGCACAGCTGCTCGTAGCCTGCTTTTCTTTTAATTACTAAGGGACTGTATTTTTACACAGACCTCGTTCTGGCTCGGCTCCAGAGGTTCGTGGTCCCCCGAGCGGTGGAGAACCCGTCTCTCTGCTCTCATGAGGCACAGGGCTAGCTAGACACAGCTAGCTTAGCTGAGTAGTATGCCCTCTGATTTTATTTCTCTTCTGAGCACAGATATCGACCTTAATTCCCCCAAATCTCTGTACTCCAAAGGTAAGCCTCGTGCTGTTTCTAATATCGTTCATTAACTAATTATTTTGCGACCTCCGGGACTGTTTATAGGGGTGTTTCTGATGATAATCTGTAGCTTCGCCTTCAGATGAGACATGACTAGCGGGTGTGTGTGTGTTTTGTTTTTCTCCACTTCTTTAGCGTTTTTCTATTGAACCCCCCACCCGTCTCTTCTAAGCTCTCCCTCTGTTCGTCAGCTCCGAGGGGCGTCTCATTAGTGTTGAGAGCTAAACTGTCCTTAAGTTAATCAGACTTGTGTGATGGAGCGGTTCATATCCACTCTACTTAAGGAAGAACTATTGAGGTTGCAGTCCTGGATGTCTTCTTCTTGCTTTGAATTTTGGACAAGCGCCAGCCATGTTAGTGGTTTTAGAGGCCTGGGCTGTCACATGGAAAGCTTTTTTTTTTTTATCCTGTCACATCAATGGCAGGTGTCGAGGTGTGTTTAGTTTGGTCTCTTTTGGGCGTGCTTTATCTTTGTCGTGGAGATCATACAGGCACTGTTGAAGTGAGCAGTAGCTGGCGTCAGAAGTTTATTATTATTATTATTATTATTATTATTATTATTATTAGACCAATATTCTGGTGCCCTTCGCTACTAGTTGACAACATGGATTTCAATCAGGGATACTGCTGCCCCATAATCTGTTGTGTGATTAGCAGTTAAATCGAAAGATAACAAAAAAGCAGAGAATGTTTGTGAAGTTTTAGAAGTGAAATGAAAATGTAGCTTCCAAGCAGATGTTTTTGAATCTTCAGAGATAATTATGTAAATAGGAATGATAAAAACTAACAGCACTTTTATTTTTGCTTGAACTAAGTACTGGAAATACAAAGTGATGTGTTTAAACCCCCCTTAAAAAGTTGTACTAGCCATCTAACTCTGAAAGTTGACTTCAGGCAAAAAACAAGTTGCATATGGTCACTTATACATTAGTTACTTCTTCTGGTATAATGCATAAAGAATCCCGTTCCTATGTTGCCCTATTTGCAGACTTGCATTTTGAAATTGATAAGCAACCCATCTTCCCCAAACTAGTTCTCTCTTGCTAATTTACCTGTTACAGTGTGTCGACTATCTTTCAGAATTAGGCTGTCAGGCTACAACAACAAATCATTCGTATCTTTCCTGGATCATGGTTGACTTTGAAGTGCCAATGGTGGAAGTGTGTAATTTTATGTGACAGTGTGTTTTTTCAGCATTGAAAGCTGTTCTTCTAACCTTAGAAAACCTTTTCACCACGTTTAATCCTCATATTATAAAATGTTGCCCGAGGAGAATCGGATGATTCCTTAATCTCTCTGTAGTCAAGGGACACATAGTTACAGAATAGCGGGAATGTGGATCATGTGGCCTGCAAACCTGCCTGACTTCAGTTTCAGCCCAGCCACCTGGCTCTCTGTTCACTATGTCCTACCTTAATGTTGGAGTACCACAGCAGGTAGGATCTGATTTCACCAGTCTCTGCTGGTTCATGACATCATGTGCCCATCATGGTTTATGGCCAACATTTTGTCACTTAGATAAAGTTATTGTGCTCTCATTTTAGTTACAGGTGCATTGTTAGTTTTAAGTGTAAACCATAGTGCCTTCAATAGGGATGTCCCGATCAGGTTGTTTTGCCCTTGAGTCAGAGTCTGATTCATTTGATCTTGAGTATCTACTGAGTCCCGATCCAATACATCAATATACTATACTAAGGGGAATGGCAGGTCACTCATTGCAATCATTTGTGCTATCTTGGCTGTGATGTCCTGTGACTTCGTGCTGTCACGGGACATTTTTTCTCTCCTGCAGTGTGAGCTGACTCGTCTTCGACTGGGTTGCCTGGGTAAACATATATTAGAGCTGTAACGATACACTGAACCCAAGATTCGGTTCATTTCATGATTTTTGACTCACGATTCTGTTCGTATCGCGAGTCATTTGCGGTGGAGGAGAGAAAGGCGCCATTTTGTTTGGAGACATGTTACCTCCCGATATATATATGTATATGTGTGTATGTGTATATATATATACACACACACACACACACACACACACACACACACACACACACACACACACACACATAAACACACACATAAACCCGAGTCCTGATCGGGAGGTCACATCCAATTTCGATCGAGTCTGAAACCATGTGATCAGCCCTGATTTCTGATCATGTGATTGGATCTGGACAACCCTAGCCTCCATATCTTCTGCATATGTTAGTAGATTCCAGGTATCTGGCAAACTATTAAAGTAATCCACTGCTAAAATATTTCTGCTTTAGAACACACATTGTGGTTAGTGATTATGTGCCCATGCAGCTGGTATTTTATCGCAGTGAAAGCTGGGTGGGTTTGTTAAAATCTTAAAAGCCCAAACTCTCTAGTTGTTTTATGTAGCTGTGGGTCAGAATTTGTATCTTTTGTGTCTTCATGTATGTTTTTTTTCTCTGCAGTGTTTAAGTTTATGCATGCGATGATACTCAAAATAATTGCAGTGCCAGCCCTTGAGGCTGCTATCCCCCCAGTACAAAAACAAACTTTTGCTACAGGCAAAACGATTAATAATTTATTAAAATATACCTATTATTAATTACATTAATAATAACTGGAAAACAAACCAAGTATTTTTCATGTTAGTATAAAGGAATGATTTTAGAGTGGTTATGTGCTTAAATGAAATCAGACTTATTAATGTGTTTGCACATTAAATGATGAAGAAGATGACGAATATGTACAAATCAATAGAGTAGGCCTGAGTTAACATGTCAGCTGTGAATCTTTTTATAAAATTGATCAATTTGGCTCCAATATATGATAAAATGTTTCAATATGCATCTACCAAAGTTCTGTAAATGGTGTAGAAATGACCAAATTAGTCAACTGAGAGTGTTCTTGGCAGAGATGACAACTTTATTTGTGTCATTTATACTTCTATTTCTCTGTGCCGCAGTCACATCATGATTTAAAATGGAGTGATCTTGCTTTATTTTTTTAATTGCTAAAAGGGCTTGGTCATACAAGGGCTTTGAAAAGAATGTCTTAAAAGCCATTTAGGCAAAAATGGAAGGAGAAAGCGCACCAATGAGACCATCTGTTTAGGACCAAACAGGAGGAAGGAATGAGAGCAGTGACCTCAAATACTTTGTCCATCCACAGCTCATACCATGGTCCATTTCATTTGATAGACTGCCCCAGACAGAAAATGGAGATATGTGTTTTCCTTTGGACAATGATGACATTCAATTGGACATCTCACTTTGTGCTGCATATGCCAACAGTGTTTATGCCAAAATTTGCCGATGCTCATATTTCATGGATGCTGGCATATTTCTTTTGCTCATTTTCACATTCAAGCTTTGTTTGATTTGCTAGATTGATGTGGCATTATGCTGTAACTGTAGACATCTGTCTGCACATAGACAACAGCGCAGTGCAAGAGGTGGTGGTGGCCTAGTGGGTAGGATACTTGCCTCTTGACCAAGAAGTCATACCAGCATTGGGAGCAAGACCCTTAACCCGAAGTTGCTCCAGGGAGACTGTCGTTATGGAATTGAAGTTGCTTTGGATATAAGTGTCTGCTAAATGTCGTAAATGTCAATGTGAATCTTAGTATTATATTGTCAGCTACAAAGTTGGCTAACTTGGTGGAAGAGTGGGTATCTGCTTGTTGGGTCACTTTAGGCTTACCCTTATTAGGAGCTAGAGATGGGCCCGAGCTAGAGATGGGCCCGATCTAGAGATGGGCCCGATCTGATCAGGTCCGATATAGCTGCAAATCCAAAATCGGATATCAGTTGGACAGCCCCGATCTCTATATTCCAGTTCACAGCGTGCGCTGGACCTTAAACTTGACGCTGTCACCGTCCCTTAGGGTTGGGTATTGTTTGTGTTTTTTTCGATACCGGTGCCAAAACAGTGCCTGAACCGGTACTTTACAAAAGCCACAAAATAATGCTTGGATGACTCAAGAATAAATTTTTATTGAGAAAAGGGAATGCTTAAAATTGAACAATATATTAAAAGTTTAAGGTATATATAAATATATAAGCAAATACAACATAAACCACCTAACCCAACGAAAATAACTAAACCGCTTCAAACAGGGGTGCAGATAGCATGTTTAATACGAGGAATTAATCAATGGGGGCGTGACTGGTGGTGGGGGCGTGGTCTGGAACGGGGCTTGGGAAATGGGTATCTTTTTATTATCCCCACTCCACCAGGTACCAGATTCAAGTAATGGAAAAGCAAAAAAGTGAGTAGAGTTAACCGAGCTGGTACCAGTCAGTGGAAAATCCCCATAAATGACCGAGCTAACACGGCTACGTAAACAGAGTAAACATG
>JBBMFX010000122.1:10593187-10607430 GCA_037832545.1 Rhabdalestes septentrionalis
GTATGAGTAATACATCACTACATCATCTGTGCTTCAGGGGGTCGAGGTCTGATTTCAATCGACAGTTCAGCCATTTAAGCGGCACCGAAATTCGCATTCTGTTTCGGTCCGGTATATACCGATTACATAGGTACCGGTGCCGTATTGGCACCGGTTTTCGGTACCCAACCCTACCGTCCCTATACCATGAACCTGCGCAACTTCAATCTGAGCAAGCCATGTTTTGACCAAAATTATACTACAGTTTGGAAATGCCTTAAAGCAAGATGGCTACTTGCAGTGTATGCAAAGCCAGCGTCCTGAGGGGTGGAAGTATGGTTGTCATACAATCTAACAAAATTAAATCCAGCACCTGAAGAGATTTCACAAAAGTGTGCCAGGAGTTTATGCTAGCAAACATTGGGAAAAGACATCAGGCAACAGACAATCCAAAAGCAAAAGGAATCAGAGAAGATTCTTAGATCTCCCTCAAGACCTCTTTGGGGTTCTTTCAGGGCCTATTTTCTTTTTTTGTTCTCTTCTCCTATCTCTATCTACCAAAACATGAAGAGGCATATTGTAACTCAGTTGGTCCACCGTAAATACAAAAGTGGTTAGATTACACACTATTCTTGCCATGTCTCCGAATTCACATTATTTAAATAATTTATTTAAACATTATTTAGTTCACACAAGTTTTTCCAAGTTGTTACTGCTAAAATGGATAGAACACTTTTCAAACTATTTAAATGTTTCTTCCAGTATCATTGTTTTTTTTAAATATATATTTACAAAATTTGCTGATACCTTTTTCTGAAGTATAAATAAATCCCTATGGATTATATTTATATTCATTGTAGTTGTGTATTTTTTTTTGGTGTTCTAATAAGTGCTTAGTAGTTTATTCATTCTGTAATGTAACCTAACAAAATCTCAATTTCAAGATAAAATGCTAATATAAAAGTAAAAACAATATGTATTATAAGTGTGTCTGAATTGCATCAGACCTGGAAAATGTGGATCACTACTAGGAGCATTATAGTTAAATCATTAATCATCAGGTACAGTTCAGGATTGTGACAGGAGGCCTACCTTGAATTCTACACTATAGAATTTTACTGTTAATGTCAAGATTTACTGAATGTTTACTCTGGTTATGATAACTGATTTGACAAATTTTGGCAACGTAACCAAGCCATTCAACCATTTCTCTCTCTCTCTCTGTGAAAAATTTTTTCTCCAGATTGGTCAGTCCAAGTCCTGCTATGTGCTTCACTCAAAAGAACCTCTGTTGTATCAGTCCATTATGTTATCAATATAAGCAATAGCAAGAATGTTGGGTGTTTACATTACTGTAGAAAGTGCAATGTGAATATCAGTTTTGCTCCCTCAGATCACATAATATGCAACTTTTAGGAGTAAAACTTAAATGCTTCTAGCCCATTTATACTAAACTTGGGAAGTAACACATTCTACCTTCTGAGTGAAATGTATGTACAGAGATGACCAAACTTCTCCAATTTTAGGTCAAACAGAAAGCAATACTCACAGGGTTCTTGCAGGGTCTTAAAAACTCTTAAAAAGTCTTAAACTATCTTGAAGATGCTCCGATTTTCATCGTATGTCTTAAATTTAATTTACTCAAAGCTTAAAATTCTGACCCCTGTTCATTCCTAAGAAGCATTGGCTGGCTCCAAAATGACAACTTCTTCTCTCCAAGTCCAGTGCCCTGAGAGGGGCGCTCAAAGAAAAACTTGCCAAACTGAAATTGGTGCTGAAGGGGGTAAAGTCCAGCATATGCAAGTTTAGGTTGTATGTGCTAGGCCAGCATTGTTTTGGGAATATGTATGTCAAGTTCTGTCACTTTAAGTACTTTTATTTACCTGTTTTGATAATGAATTATGGAAAATTGGATGTTTTAAGAATTTGTTATAATTAGCCTGTTTTAGTAATGCATCTTGTTGGTCTTAACTATTACTCATAATGGTCTTAAAAAGGTCTTGAAAAGTTCTTAAATTTAACTTACTGAAACTTGCAAGAACCCTGCACACACTTAAATCCACTAGCTAAACAAATGATGTTCGATTATCAGTTTGTGATCTGTTTATGAGTAGGTAATCTGCTGCATTGTTTTTTGGGGGTTGGGAAGCAAAAGTGTTGTCGTCGGATTGACACTCGTGTGTACCTATATATTTCCAGTGCAGTTGTTTGACTGTGTTTTAGAAGGGCAATGACAAAGAGCAAATTATTTTGTGAATAGAAATGAATCAAGTGATTGTTAGTTAAATCTACTAACTGATGTCATCTGTTAAACCTAATCCTGGACAGATGTTTAATGTTAATCTGAATGAATTGTTTAATCATATTGGTTCATCATTTTAGTTAATCACAGAAACTGTCATAGTATATCTGCGATACTTACACATTTGCTTTACCATTCGCTCGCACTGCCTCACCCTTATTCTGACTTTATACATTTTTCAGAGTCAGTGTATGACCTACTGCCTAAAGAACTGCAGCTTCCCCCTAACACACAAGACAAACACGACATGAGCCAGAAGAGCGGTGGAGAGGCAGGTCCTCTTCCCTCAGCAACCTTGGCCTCAGGTAGGCTAGCTCACTGCATTAACTGCTGAATCACCTCACCATCTTGTCTCTTTAGTTGGCTTGAAAAAGTGACTCATTTCTACTCCTTAATCAGTTTTGATCACTTATTTCCCTCTGTTCTGCCCTCTTTTTTTGATCTTGTGGAATGTCCTCCTTTTCACTCTTTCACTTTCCAATTATTCTTTAGGTTTTTGTTTTGTTTTGAATCGACTGCTTTTTCTGTTTTAGACTGACTGTCCATCCTTAAATGTTCATAACACACTTGCTGGCATTAAATTTTTTTTACCCATTTACACAACAAAGTTTTTTTTTTTTTTTCAATCTAGAGGCAAACTATCAAATGTGCTGTAGAGTTCTGTGACCAATGCTGCATTTGCTGCCTCTGTCTCCAATAAAACCACTAAAATGTTTAAAGAATTTCCTGTTATTGCTCTCACTGGGCAAGAGTGGTTTCCTGGTTTTTGCCCAGACCACTTTCTGGCGTTTGCCAGATTTTATTTCAGGTGGGCCCAAAAACTTGCCTACTATTTTTTTTTTAGAGATTGGACTGTAATAAAGAGGAAACATTTTAATAAAGAGGAAACCATAAAGGCTTTTCTCATGCTCTTTTCCCGTCTTTTAGTAGGGTCTTCTCTTTTCTAATCATTACAATCATTGCAGTTTTGCAAGGTGAATTTCTTGCTGAGCGACTCTCAGTTATGAAGTTGTACATGTTTAAAAGGCTGCCCAGACTTATATCTGTTTAGCAAACACTAAACATCAACTCTGAGCTAAAAGTTTAAATGTAAGACTGGGACATTATGATTGTAAAACTGTCCCTGTTCATTTTTGGCTAAATTTCATTTTTTGGGGTCCATGTGCTTTTGTTAGCCCTGGCACTTTGGAGTTGATGCTAATTTAGTGATTAATTTAGTGATATATTTGTGCACAAATGACTGATTGACCAAATCTGCTGATATCTACATTGGATGATTCTTGAATGACCAGCACTTACTGCTATTTTGCTGTCATTTTTCGTTTTTATTCCAGGGAGTTCCCTCTGAAACAGGGAGAGTCTGCTTATAAAATGGTCCGCAGTTCTCTGCTTCGTAGGTCAGAAGCTTGTTTATTCTGTCTCCATGGCTACGCTCAGTCCCAACCAAATCCTCCAATTGGCATGCAATATTTGACACCTGGCACAGTATTTCAGACACCTGAATTATAATTGGACAGCATTTGTTTTCACGGGTTGTGTAGATAAGCTCAGCCCTTTTTTTGAAGACAGCAGTCAGGCATACTCTGTATGTCTTGCGCATGTTTACTTTCACAATTTAACATAGCACAGGATTTCAGTTTTGGACATATAATGTAAAAGCAGTAGTAGAAATGTCTGTGCACAAACATAGATTCTTTGATGAAAAAAAGGGAAAAGAAAAATAAACGATGGATAGTATGTCATTGACATGATCCTATTGATTTTTTTTATTTTATTTTTTTAGTGGTCCAAAGGGATGGGGGATTACAAAAACTGTCATACACAAATTTCACTGCTGAAACGGGACTGCTAGCCAGTTTTTTTTGTAAAAAGCTTTATTAACTTTTTACTTTGTGCATACTACAGATGCAGCTACCGCCTCATCCTCCCCTGGAGGGCACAGCAGTGCACTTCCTGCCTCTTCCTGTGCCAGCTTGCAGGCTGCTGCTTCAGCGCCCGAGCAGTCTTCCAGGCTTCACAGCTGTCTCCCTGCAGATGTGTTGGGAGTGGACCCTGGCTCAGCTTCTGCCATCAGTGGGGCTTCTGGTGTCGATGGTGTTGGGGTACCGACCCATCAGAACCAGATGACCCCCTCAAAACGGCGGACCGTCCTGAACATCTCTCCACCGCCAGAAGACCTATTGGATGACAGCCAAATGTCTTGTCAGGATGAGTTAGCAGTCAACCCAGACTCCGAGCAGAGCAGCAGTATATGGATGGATGACTCTGTCTCTAATTTCAGCATGCTAAGTACCAGTTCATACAATGACAATACTGAGGTACCCCGGAAATCCCGAAAGCGTACACCTCGCCAGAGGCCTGGTCCTAAACCTGTGACCAGGGATGAAGCAACCATGGATGTGTTTGATGCAGACAGTGCAAAAGCACCACATTTTGTACTTTCACAACTGGGCTCTGAAGCGAAGGGCAATCTCAAAGGGAGGTTGGTTCCTTTCCATGTTTTAATTTGCTCTGCCAACTTTCCAGAGAGAAGCCTCCTACTTCTTAAAGGTCCCATGGCATGCTGCTTTTGTGTGCTTTTCTCTAGGCGGGCAAAGCATGAGAAAAGGGAAGGTAACCTTTCTCTGTATGATGACACACAGGGCCAAATTCCAGATCGGGCCACCTTAGCTGTCATTCTCTCAGTGGCGGTGCAGGATGGTCAAAGCACGCTTTATACATATCGGCATTTCTAGCCACTGCAGGACCATAAGCAGGCTAGGGGAACCTGTACTAATGTTATGTTAAAAAATCTCATTAAGTGAAATTTTCATGCCATTGGACCTTTTAAGATTAAAACCTGTTAAGGAATAGACTAAGACCATGGGTTTGTGTACGACTCACTGTCTAGATGCTGGCAATTGTGGGGTCAAGGATTGACTTCTCCAGTTGAGAATACTATGTGCATTAGGCTTATAAAATCTATTCAGATGATTTCAGTAAATGTTTAATTTCTTTAATGAATCAGAAATGTTAAAGACCATTTTAGTGCTATACCTATTTGGATTAGCAATTATTTTAAAGTTAGGTTAATTTACCAAATACAGTAATAAGGACTTTTTCAGAATATTTTCAAAGGAAAATTAGTCAGTATGTATAGGGAACAGTTCCAAGGAATAGCACAACATACAGCATGTAAAGTAAGTATTTTCTAAGTAAATGTATGGTGTAGGTGTACATAAATTAAGCCGTGTGTAATAAAATGGAATGACACTGGGTGAAAGTATTGAACATATGAAGAAAGGAAGGTGCTTAAAGATATGGAATGTCATGACATCAGCTGAGATCTATCAAAAATTAGAACACAATCTTGCCGCTTAGTGCAAATTAATATCAGCTAGTTCAGTCCCAAGTGATGACTATAAAAAGGTGTTTCATTACCAAGGTGTCAAACAAGAAACATGTCATGATGGGAAATACCAAAGGGCTCTCAAGACTTTTGCAACCTCAGTGTTACAAAATATACTGATGGCATTGGTTACAGAGGTTCAAAACTACTGAAGGTTCCAGTGAACACTGTTGGGGCCATAAACCAGAAGTGGAAAGAAAGTCACTTCACCAGCCACAACCAGGTGCTCCCCACAAGATTTTAGACAGAGGAGTGAAAATAATTATCAGAAGAGTTGTCCAAGTACCAAGGACCACTTATGCAGAGCTTCAGAAAGACCTGGAATTAGCAGGTACAATTTGCCATGGCCACCATTGATGAAGAAAAACAAAAACATCACCGCATTTAAAGTTAGGGTTAGCCTGTAACACACTGGAATAATTTATTCTGGTCAAATAAGACAAAGATTGAACTCTTTGGATGCCATGATACACATCATGTTTGGAGGTCAAAAGGTACTTCCTATCGGCCCAAAAACAGCATTCCAATAGTGAGGTTTGAAGGGTGGAACGTCTTGGAGTGGGGCTGTTTTTCAGCATTCATATAATTGTAGGGAGAATGAAAGGGAAAATGTACAGACATATTCTTTATAAAAAATCTGCCGCTTTCTACCAGGATGACGAAGATGAGGGTGGACGTTTCAGCAAGACAATGATCGCAAACACACCATGGAAACAACTGGTTTCAGAAAAAGCAAACAAAGGTGCTAGAATGGCCCAGCCAGTGACCTGACCTGAAACCTGTCGAAGATCTATGGAAAGAACTAAAGCTTAGAGTTCATAGAAGCGGCCAACATAACCTTCAGTATCTGAAGTCTGTTTGTGTGGAAGAATGGGCCAAAATCACACCTGAGCAATGCATGCGACTGGTTTCTCCATAGTGGAGGCTTCTTGAAGCTATCATACCATTTCTTTGTGTCATTCTATTTTACTGCACTTACTTAATTTATGGAAATCTATGGTTTGATTTCTTGCATAGGTGGATTGACTGGGCTATTACGAACATCTAATGAGAATTTAATGTCAATTACACCTTTAGAAATGTATTTATTTAGATAATTGGTGACCTGTTCAATACTTATTTTGCGAGCTGTGTATGGTGCCCAAAGATGATAGTGATATGAAAATGTAATGTCTTAAGTGGCAATACATAATAGCATATGGCTTCCAAAAATGTGTTACTGTAGTAAGGAATGCTTGTATCATGCCCCTAATTTGGATATATCCAAAGTCTGTTATCTGAAATGAGGGAATCCACACTAAAATGTATCGAGGGTTCTCTGCTCAACAGGACTTTGGAGTTTGTGCCTCGTGTGTGTGTGTCAGGTGTTTATTGATGTCACTTAATTTTAGAACTAAGAACATTCTGAAACAGAAATCTAAACATGAACTCTAGTAATCTGCAGACATTATGTACTCCTTTTTTAAATTATAGCTGGGACAGTTTGCTTTACTTCAGACACGTTTCAATGCTCATTCAACTGAGGTAGCATTATTGGTTACTTACTCTAGTCTGTTAGCATTACTGGCCATCATACTATATGATAAATTACAAATGATCACATTAGTGTCTTTGTAGTCATAATATGTCCTATTGTCTGAAACGTAACCACCCACACCCCCACTAACTAGTGTGAAGTGTCATGTCATGTTCAATTACTGAATACCTTATCCCTCTCATAGCACCCTTGAGGTGGCTGGGATTCAGAAAGGGGGCATTCTTTCAACACAGTATCCACAGAAGAGCGAGGGGAAGGAACTAAAGATAATAGTCCAACCTGAAACACAGCACCGAGCACGATACCTTACAGAGGGGAGTAGAGGATCTGTCAAGGACCGCACACAACAAGGCTTTCCGACTGTGAAAGTAAGAATTAAATTCATGTTATATTTAATTACATTTTGTTAACACAGTCCATCTGATTTTAAAAAAATGTTTTTTATTTATACTGGTTATCACCATGTGTATTCATTGTATTCTGTGTTCTTGTTTTAGTTAGAAGGTTTGAATGAACCAGTTGTACTCCAAGTGTTTGTCGCTAATGATGCTGGACGTGTAAAGCCTCATGGCTTTTATCAAGCCTGTAGAGTTACTGGACGTAACACGACAGCCTGTAAAGAGGTAGACATTGAGGGGACCACGGTTATTGAAGTGAATCTTGAGCCCAGCAACTCTATGACGTTAGCGTAAGGAACAATGTTGTCTTCTTCCTTTATTACAGCACTTTAGAATTATTCATAATTATTTATTGGGTATTGAACAGTGCTACAATTAAATGGACATCTCTCTGCAGAGTGGATTGTGTTGGCATTCTCAAACTGAGGAATGCAGATGTTGAAGCTCGAATAGGGGTTGCTGGCTCCAAAAAGAAGAGCACTCGGGCTCGTTTGGCATTCAGAGTGAATATCCCCAGACCAGACGGCTCTGTCCTCACTCTTCAGACCCTTTCTTCTCCAATTCTCTGTAGTGAGTATATTCAATGTCTATAAAAGCTGCCAAGAGAATGCAGTATTTTATTGTTGAAAGTTTTTCATTATTATTTTTTTAACATTCCAGAGAACACTAAATTATTTCGTATCTTTTAATGTTCAGCCCAGCCTGCTGGAGTGCCTGAAATTCTCAAAAAGAGTCTTCACAGCTGTCCAGTGACTGGTGGAGAGGAAGTCTTCATTATTGGCAAGAACTTTCTTAAGGGAACCAAAGTTATTTTTCAGGAAAATTCTCAAGGTAACGCTTAAATAACCTTGTGTTGATCTTTAGTTTCAAAAGCTTTGCATGAAGAAGTAAAGCTTTTTATCTGAATATATGTAATGTTCACTTTCAATACAGTTTCTGTCTTTCTTTCAGATGAGGGCGCCTGGCAGGCTGAAGCGGAGATTGACATGGAGCTTTTTCATCAAGTATGTGCCACTTGATTAAGTAATGGGTCATATGTTTCACCCATAATTGTAAACTGTTCTTTCAAACTCCTTTATTTTTTTCACTCAAACAGAATCATCTAGTGGTGAAGGTCCCTCCCTATCATGATTTGACTCTGACCTCTCCTGTATCAGTTGGCATCTCTGTGGTAACTAATGCAGGGAGGACCCATGAATTACAGCCTTTCACCTATTCTCCTCAGCAAGGTTTGTGGTTAAACATTGTGTTGAAACCAAAACATTTAACCTTTATTGAATAAGGTACCTTATTTGACTAGTACAAGAATAATTTCTGTTTAGCTTTTGCTGTTGACCAGCAATAACAATATAAATCACTGATTGCTTCAAGGGGGTCCTAAATTCCACTTTTTTGACTTTCTTGGACTCATGTCCATGCAACAAATCTAATACATAGTACATCTGTTATTCTATTATCTACAAAATATAGCGACATATTGCTAATGTGCTACTAATAATATTTTATGCACAGTTCTTTGGAAACTGATATAATTGACACATGATGTATGCTGTCTAAGTATGGCTGTAAGTTATCAATTTTAACATTTTGTGAGCTTAAACAAAACAGAAATTCGTAGTCCTTAAATAATAATGGAGCACCAGGAGTAAGGCTCTCTGTTTTTTTTTTTAATGGCCTCTTACTTTTCTCCAATTCTCTTAGAAAAAGTGTTTTTTAATAGATATTATGAAAATAAGTTATTTAAGTAGTAGCAGTCAATTTCCAAAAATGTATTTTAAGCTATGAATATTATTTGTGCTCATTTACAGTATAATTTAGGTATACATTGTTGTGATATAGTTAAATGGGAAATCCTTCGTATATGGTTCATGTTTAGGCTTTCACTTCATCATTAAGTAAACACAGGTTAATATGCCAGTAATGTTTCAACCAAACAAATTTGGTAATTATCTGTGCATTGGCCACAGTATTTATGCTGATATTTATAAAGCTACAGGTACTGATGCATGTATTGGCCACCTGGTGTATTGCTCAGGCCCCGCTTTGTGCTCATATTTTTTTTCAGAAAAGGCAGATATTTCGGTGAAATCTGAATTATCAGCAACATCCAAGCCTTGCACTTTTGAAGACCAGATAACAGGTAAGAGACACTTAAAATGATGGTCATAATATGCATTCTTTAGTTAAATCACAAGATCATTGTATTGTTTATGGTGTTCACATTTCCAATTACACTTGTAGCAATGCAAACTGGGACCAGTAGTCAAAACAGTTCCTTGATGTCCCCAATGATATCCATAGTCAAACGAGAAGAAGTCACTCCAATGGAAGTTTCAACCAACCCTACAACATGCAGCATTTTTAAGGTTGGCTTAAAATTATAATATATTGAAATTCTACTTTAATTGTGATGTATGGGAGATTAACTGTAAAGTATATAACATGTTAAATGCCGATTTTCTTATTTTATCCAGCCTCCAGAGGTCCTTAATTCAAACCAACAGATTTTAGAAATCACCACTGTACTTCCCAGCAGTAAATCATTCCCTAGCCCTGTGCCTCTGCCACCTGTTGACTCTCAACAGTCAGGACCTCCAATTTTTGCACCTCCAGAGACCCTTACCACCATTCAGAAACAGGACATATCCCCTACAACATCCTTCCAAGTGTCTTTGTCAGAAGACTCAACAGTTCTTCAGCCTGTGCCCCCACAGGTCCCACAACAGTTTCTACGGGAAACGCCGGAGACTCTGTCTCCAGAGGACAACAGTCCAGATGGTACAGGAATGGTGGTTGTGGGGATGGAGTCAAGGCCTCCTGCAGCACAGCAAACCCAGGTCCAAACTCTTTTGCCTCAAGATGAGGTTTCACAGCTGGAAAGAGCAGTGAGGGAGCTGCAAGAGCAACAGCAACTTAACTCTGTGCTTTATGGTCCAACACCTTCTGCTGAAAGCCTCCAGCAACATGTCCAGGAGAACATGAACAGTTTAAGGCTGGGGGGCAATGATAACACACTGACCAACCACCAACAGCAGCAACAAGAACAGAATATATTGGAGAATCTGCAGCAACAACATCAGAAGGCTCTAGTGGATCTCCAGCATCAGCAAACCGTGTTGGAAAATCTAGAACAGCAGCAAAGGGTCTTTGCGAACCTTCAGCAACAAGCTCTTGGGACCTTGCAACAGCAACAATCACACCAGAAAGTTCTTGAGAACATTCAGCAGCAGAACTCCTTGGTGAACATACAGCATCAGAAAGTACTTGATAATCTACAACAGCAACAACAACATCAGAAGCATCTAGAAAAACTTCAACAAGAACATCACCAGGAAGTCTTGGAAGTTCTTCAAAAGCAATTACAATCAGAACTTTTACAACCGCAGATTCCTATGCAGTGCACACCTTGTTTTCCTGGAGTACCACAGGATCAAATGTCAGAGCATCAAAGTACAACACAGACAGACAATACTATGTCACAGCCATCTGATGGTTTCCTTCAGAACTCATCCCAGCAGTCACAGCAGCAAGCACTTTTTCAGCAGGCAGGAGGCCTACTGACTATTCAGACATCAAGCTTCATGCAGCAGTCACCTTCCCAGTCCTCACCTCCTCAGCAGCTCTTTCAGGCTCACACTGCAATGACTGAAACCCAGGACCCACAGACAGCACTCTTTGGCGCTTCCAAAGCTTCCCAGGTCCAACCTGGTTTATTTCCCAACACAATGACGATGTTGACAAGTACTAACTTGGCTTCTGAGCAACAGGCTCCCTCGACCACACTCTTCATTTCACAGGGGGTTCTCCCAAGCCAAATAACGACTGACAATTCCCAGAACCCACAGCAACAGCAGATAGCATTTCTCACACCCATACAAACTTCTGCTTCAGCAGCCCAGACAGTCTCACTTTTTCAGGGTCAGCCCCAGTTGTCCACCCCAATGGAACAACAGACTCCCCAGCCACAGCAAATACCAACACCCCAGCAAGCTTCCCTTTTCCAGAGTATGTCCACAATATCCCAAAGCCAGGGTCAGCAACAACCACAAACAGGCTTACTATTTTGCGCTGCTTCCATTAACCCACAAGACCTGCCTCAGACTCTGCTTTTCAGTGGCCAGAGCCAGGGCCCAATTGGTGGCGAACCACTTCCTCAGAATATCTTTCAGGACCAGCAGCCCATGCAAGTCGTACCAAGCTCTGCAAACGTGACTGCAGACAACTCCACTAGCCAGTCTACGGCCCCTCCATCCCAGTCAACTCAGAGTGCTCAAATTCTTTTTCCCCAGGCCAGTGTAGTGAATGTGTCCCAGCAGGATTCATCAGAGCCCATGTTTTTCCAAGATGAGAGCTCTGTTGTGGGTGACTCATCCACTAGTATGCCTTCAACTCAACCAGGACTTTTTCAGGACCAGCAACCTATGCAGGTTGTTCCAAGCTCCAGTACCGTTGCCTCTGTATCTTCCACAGACCAAGCCTCTGTCAACATTTTTTTGCCCCCAGCAACCATTTCAGCACTGCAAAGTAGTGTAGGCACCCAAGAGTTACCTCAGGCAGCAACAACAGCAGCCATTTTTACTGGCCAAGGTAGTGTGGCAATTGGGGGGTTACAGAGCTCTACTTCTGCATCCAGTCAGCAGAGTCCTGATCCACTTTTTCAAACAGCTTTGGGGAGCACTCTGAGCCAGCCTGTGCAGCCAGGGCAACCAGGCCTGTTTCTGTTTGAACTCAACACTGGTAAGTCTTTTTCACAGAGATTTCGTATGATCCTGCTGCTGTGTAAATATGATGGTAGACAAGATGTTTAATCACCTATATACACCTATCAGCCACAACATTAAAATGTTTTATTTAGTAGGTCCCCATTGTGCCACCAAAACAGGTCTGACTCTGTCTAATGGACTCCACAAAACCCCTGAAGGTGTCCTATGTTCTACGTGCACCTGTTACCAGCAGGTTCTTAAAGTGATTTAAGTTAAGAGGTGGAGCCCCAGCCTAGCTTAAACTTCACATCCCACAGATTCTTGATCAGATTGAGATCTTGGAATATGGAAGCCAGGTCAACATGTTGTATTTCTCATATTTTCCAAACCATTCCTGAAGAGTTGATGCAACATGACGGGGCACCATATGAACAGGTCCACTGCCATTAGGAAAAGTACTTTGTCTGCAACAATGTATAGACAAGTGTTACATGTTAAAGGAACATGAATTCCACATGAATACAAGGACCCAAGTTTTTCCAGCAGAACATTGTTCATAAGAACACACTTCATCTACTGGGTTGCCTTCTTCCCATAGTTCATCAAGGTGCCATCTCTTCCTCAGGTTAGGGATGCCCACACACATGGCCGTCCACATGACAGAAATCAAAATGTGGTTCATTCTCTTCGGTTCAATTGCTTTCCAATATACCTCACATCTTTGCATGTGCCATTGTAACAAGACACTCAGTATTATTCTCTTCACCTGTCAGTGGATTCTGTTGTGGTTGTTGAGTGTATATGAGGTCTAGTTTTAATAGTCTTATGTTTTTCCGTTTGTGAGAATGTGGTCCGCTGTTAAATCCTCTTGGTCCTGTGTTGGCAGATCAGCTTGTCACCATGGGGCATCCTAGTTCAGATCATGACCAGAGCCAGCTTCAAACTAGTACACAGATTCAGACTTTACTGGACCAGTCCAACAACCTCAATGAGAAGATTGACGAACTACTAGAACGGTTTCAGGAACAAGGGAAGACGCTACCCAGGGATTTTTTAGAGCAGTAAAGATACATTGGAATATCATCTAGGAAAGCTCTCTTGAGCTCTGTTTGAACTTATAGATGCAACCGTAATGACCTGCAGAATCTGGAAGATCTACGTTTTTAAAGCTGGCACTGTGTTTTTCTGTAGGGTCGCTCATGTGGACTGTCACAGGTGTGTGTATAGTCATGATATAGTTTCCATTTATCCTCATAACTGGGGCCAACAATTTTTCTGGCAAGTCAAAATCATGTGGTCTTTTTGAATTTCATATCCGAGCAGCATATGTTGTTTGCATATTTTTGAATAGATTATTTGCCCTGAATCATTTTCCATCTCACCTATAAAAACTGACACAACTTGAACCTAGAACTCGCCACATTGGATGGATATATTGTCTATGAATTTTAGATGGTATGTTTAGCACTTTATGGAGCTTCTGAAAAAAGACACTCCCTTTTTAGCTTTCAAGCCATTTTGCATCCACCTGTTTGCCTATGTCGGACTGTTTTTAGTCTTTAGTGAGACTTTCCCAAAAAGGTTCTCTTTTTTTCAGTCACATTTTACCCTCCATTTTCATAATAACCTATTTAACGAGCCATGATTATACTTTTTTATTTTGATGATTGTATGCCATGTCCATTCTTACTGATTCACAAGAAGTTTTACATTTACTGTATATATTTGTATGTACAAAATATTTTTTTTACTGTCCCATCTAATGCATTTTATAAAGAAGAGGCCCATCTTTAGTCATTCCTGTCAGAGATATGTTCAGTGATCACTGATGTACAGTATGTTGACATACGAAACTGTTGTCTCTCTTTCTCTCTCTCTCTCACACACACACACACACACACACACACACACACACACACACACACACACACACACA
>JBBMFX010000122.1:10634549-10644642 GCA_037832545.1 Rhabdalestes septentrionalis
CACACACACACACGCGCGCACACACACACACACACACACACACACACACACACACACACACACACACACACACACACCACATTTCTGTTAACCCAACAACTGGTCGTTATATCCAAATTAATGTCAGGGCCTCTCTATTTTCCATAAATAACACCCAGCAGGTCGCTGCTGTTGTTAAACATGCTCTAATTTGTTTCCCATTATGAAAAACATCAGTGTCGATTAACTCATGTTTCAAGCCCGACAGCCGCCACGTTTTTTTCCAAGGTGACAGTGAGAACAGGGCTGTTGATCAACAACATTATTTGCTCCGATTTTTTAAGCCCAGCATCCCTCCTTTATTTCTCAGACTATTATAGAATCCATTTAATTACATTTTAGGCCACAGTATTTAATTTGTATACCTGCTCACAAAACAGACTCTCAGTGGGTGGTTTTGTGGGTATTTACTGAAAACGAAAGCATTCTTGAATGCTCTGTTATTTTTTATGTGGGTGTCTGTTACCAGTGATGGCAGTTCATTGTACAGATGCACAGTGCTCCTTCCATTACTCCTAATAAGGTGTCATATAATTTAATTCCATGCTTCACTTGTCAGAGTGGAGCTCTTATCCGCCTCCAATTTTGAGTTTTAATGGATATTACTCTTTAGCACTCGCCTCACAATTAGGGGTCTTAGTTTGCCTTTTAATGAAAATCAGATTAAAACTTAATCTAATTAAAGTTCATTTTAATCCACGTTATCGTGCAAACTGTCTGTCGCCTGGAATCTTGGTGTCTCACTGTCAGACTCATTTAGCTTGCATGGAAGTGTAAGGTCAGACTATCAATCAAGGGTTTTTATGTGTGTGTGTGTGTGTTGGGGGGAGTGGTGGTGGACAAATTGCTCCACTTACGCAGTGCTCTATCACATGCAGAAAAATATCTCCTGTTTTCATAACAAAAATGACACGCGGCTGTCAGTTTGGACTGGAGGGTCGATTTTAGAACAGAGCTTCAACATATTGGACAGTGGAGCTGTGGCAAGTGTCTGATTTCTAAGTGAACTCTAGAACACTTTTTTTGAAGCAAGAAAGAGTAAAAATTATGACCTGCACACAAATGTAGCTCATAATCGATGGTGGTTGTCAGGTGTCACTTCCAGAAATGCCCTCTGCTGACTTTACAGAGAGAGGAGAGTGAGAGAAAGAGAGTGAAGAATAATTGAGTAATGGTTCTGTGTTTGAGACGTGTTGGCCTGTCAGCTCTTTTCTGGGCCATGACAGCGTAATATGTTTTACAAGCGGCATGGCCAAGGGTTATTTCGCCGTCTTAGCGAGCAGAATAAGCAGCCAGCATGCGTCTGCAGCATGGGGGCACAGCCGTGTAGTGGAACACACCCTGCTGGATCCACCTCCAGAAGAACTACACGTTGATCTCATGTGGAGACTACCCACTAACCACAGAATTGCTGAGCAAGTGACTGATAGAAATTAGGTTAATTGATATACTGCATACAAAGCCTTTTATTTATTTATATACATTTATTTAGAAACATTTTAATTGTAATATAGTATGCTGCGTAAAAAAGTTATTGAAATACATTTTATTTATATAATGTAGCTGTAATGTTATACTCAACATGATAAAAAAATAAGTAAGTAAAAATATACTCATTTTATTTCAATCTATTGTCTTCCGGCAAAAAAAATAGTCACAGGGCAATGAGTGTTTGCAGAGGTAAGATCTAAAATATAGTGCTGGTGATAAATTCATATTTATTTAGGTAATGTAACAGCATACAGCGACCCACTGACATGTGTATGTCTGTATACGTAGGTCAATAGAGAAGGTCTTTTTATGATGAAAATATTTCTAATCATTTTTTTTTTTACCTTGCCTCATTTCTAATGCAAACAACGCCTATTTGCTATCCTTTATTTTGAAGTTAAATTGTTTGTGCTGAATCATTGAGACTTTCTGGATCTGGATTTAATTAGCAAATCAGTGTGGACAAGAACAAGTACCATGTGAGATTATTGCTTAAAAAAGCCTGAGTCTGTCTTTTTTAGGTCAGCTGTTGTGGAAGTATGTTCTAGCTGGCACCCAGTGCAAGTCAAGAGTTGAGTTCTTGTGCGCTTACGTTCTGGGTGAAATAAACACCTTTCTCCATTCTAAATGACCTTTTCGTAAACTTAATTATTAATGTCAGGCTTTCAGATGTTGGCCAGCATCTCCAAGCTGAAGCTTTGGCTCGGCATGTCTATTTTCAGCCCCTCATACCTCTAAATCTGATGCCCACTCCGCCTCTTAAACTGCTGATGCCAGCTTTAGAGAAACTTTAAACACACTTTGTGTAATCAAAGGGACAATGCAAAACGGTGGGTCAGCAAAAAACAGCCCAAACAATACCCCAAGTCCCCCTAAATATAACCTTTTTTGGCTTTTTTTGTTGTTGTTGTTTTTTTTGTTTTGTTTTTTGGTTTAGCAAAACTTTTTAATGTTCTCTCCCTCAACCCCCACGTAATTAGTTCAGTAATTTTTGTAAAGCGTTTCAACCTTTTGGGTTTGAGTGACCCATTTAGACTTGAGATTCTGGAAATGAATTTCTACTCATATCTTTACTCATGGGCCGTATGTATCTCTGGAGCGATAGTGGGCTGTAGGATGTCGAGACCAATGCCTATCTGACAGTGTATGATGGTGGAGAATTCTTATCTTCCATGCTTTGAAGTGTGTCGCGTCATCGGTTGGGTAAAAGAAGTTTGTCCAATACACAATGTCCTGCTGCTTCTGGTTCCTCTGTTACCGAGAAACTGTATTCTTTAAACTTTTTTTTTTCCTCTATTATATGTTATTGTCATTACATCTTGCACCTTTTCTTATTGTGTTGGCTCCTTCTGAAAGTGCCCTTAGTACCATTTTTAACTTTATCTGTGCTGGAGCTCACATGGGCTTCCGCTACATTAATTCAATCATTTTCATCAGTCTAGAGGGAGTTGATTAAGCAGCTGAAAGAGAAGCCCATGGCTGTGTGTGATGGAGCAGAGCTCGGACTGAATTGGTGATACGGCTTTTAGTCCTTCTCCCCCTCTCTGTTCCTCCTCTCCATTCAGACCCAAATAGAGAGAGAGAGCATCGATAATGTGAGAGAGCATTGATCGCAGTGTTATCTGAACAAGAAGACTAATCGCAATCATGTCATTTCCCTTTCTCTATTCCTCTCTCTCTGTCTCTCTGTGTGTGTGTCTCTCTCTCTCTCTCGCTCTCTCTCTCTCTCTCTCTCTCTCTCTTGCTGCAGGTTTTGAGACGGCACGCTCCTTCGCTCTTCATGGTGCCCATGTGATCTTAGCCTGCCGGAACAAAACTCGCAGCGGTAAAGCAGTTAGCCTGATTCTAGAGGAGTGGGTGAGTGTGTACGCACAGCACATATTCTGCATATTTTACATATTCACATATTTTGGCTGCTGTTATAACTTCAGCATCGGTAAACACTAAAACTGAGATTTCCAAAATTTCAACTTGTATTATCTTAATAATAAATGATGTGGCAGTCATTTCAGAGTGAAGGCAGTAATTCTCTCATATGTAAACGAATCTAATTTGTCTTTAGAGTGTATAATGCATTGTGTGAAGACATATTTCTATGAGAAAGCACTACATGATTAAGGCACTGTATGTTTTATTATTAAAATCAGAATATGTAGGCCTTTTGTGTTTTTCTGCTTAATTTTCTTTTTCACGGTTTTGCCTGTTGCCATATTTCAATCCCTCATGCTGTTCTTTTTTTCTGTTAAACAATAGCCATGAACTAGCTTGGGTGAGGATGTATGATTTTTCAGTGCCGTGTATAACCAGCCGCTGCAAGTTTTTATGCCTCTATTCACACTTCACACATTATAGTACAGCTGGAAGCATTTACTGCTCAATTCATTACACTTACGTAAAGGAACCGACTAAAACCACTATGTACTGAGGAGAAAAAAGGACAGAGGCCATTCGTCCCACCCAGTGAGAGAATGACTAGCTGAGCTTGAGTGGACTGCCCTAAATAAAGCTCTGCTTGTAACTTACAGGGCCTCAACTGGTTGCTCTACCTGAGAACCTCTACCATTTTTTCAGGCTCAGTATTTCTCAGTTGTGGCTCTTTGAACGTAAAGTCTAAATTATATTCTCATTTAAATTCCCATTGAAAAGAAATATTCGTGCATACAGCTTAGTTTTGCAAAAATAACATTTTTGCCAAACAAAAGGAAAAACCTGTCAGTACAGAGTACAAATTAATGAATGATGTGTAAATACAAATAAAAATGGAGAGACGTGAAAGTGTAATTTATGATGAACTTGCATAAAATAAAAGTAATGCCATTTATATAGTTCAGTACTGGCAGTAACTCCTCTTTGGGTTTCCCTGAGTTAAAAACATTTGTCAAGAACTGGTGACAAAGCCTCTGTTCTCAGGTATTCAATTCCCCAAAGGGCTCTGATGTTAGTCCTCCTGTCTCTTCTGTGAATTTACCAGAATCAATTCTGATATGATGGTTTTGGAAAGCTCATCTAAGACCATAATGTAGAAGTTGTTGGGAGCTATATAACAGTTTTACAACAGTACACGAGCCTGCTTTGGTTGCAGAGGTGTTGTTAGCTTTAGAAATCACCTTTAGACTATTACTATAACACTAATTAAGTTGAATCTTATGGTCAGGGCTAACTGGTCTGTGTCATGAGTCTCCAATCTGAAAATAAGTTTAACAGTGCTGTAGTTGCAAGCTGATGCAGGTTTTTAGCAACAAAACAGGTAAGGAATTTTGCTTGTCAGTGCAGACAAAACATTTTATTTTATATCAGCATGTAATAAATCTGTTTCTAGGTATTTACTTTTACTAATATGCGATTAATAAAGGGCCTGCTGAAGCTGCTTTGCTCAAGTGGAGTTTGGGCCTCTCCAGTCTGCGCAGAGGCAGATTTCTGATAGCTTGTGTTATTAGTGGGAGGAGAGTGTGAGGGCCGTCTGATAATTAACTTTGATTATTGCACTAATATTGTGGCACTCCTGACGCTCCCCTAGATTTATGACTGTGGGAAAATAAACAAATGAAATGTAGGTGCTGGAGCAGAAAGAATAAGCTATTACCAGCGCTGTAATTACAGCCATCCCGAGACTGCGAATTAGTTGATTAATTACAGGATGCCGATAGATTACAGGCGAATCTAAAGTGCTTTAAAGCGGCTGAAATATCTAATTGAACAAAGGCCCTTCTCTGCGCTGGATAATTCGTCAGCTCCGACAGCTTCAAATCAAGGCATGTTTTAATAAATGTAGCTGAACTGCTCCGAGGCATTTTACACTCCCGCATGCACTTACACTCGCTGGCACATCCTACCTCAGTGCCACAAGACTGAGTGATTTTGAAACAGGAATAAAACAGAAGTTAGTAGCCCCCCACAATTATTGCATATGTTGAGAGTTTAATATGTTTGAGGATATTTTTATTCGTTTTCCTTTGATCCCATTATTTTATGCTTGTTCAGAACAAGAGTCATATGGGCTGTGGTCTTGAAGAATGAGTGGATAAATAATGTCAAAAGAAGAGCTGATCAGGTTAAGATTCTCATTTTCTGATTAAGAAATGTGAGATTTGATTTGACTTCTATATCACAGGCACTCCAGGATGAGTAATGAGAGCAGTAATATCAGAGTGGATCTCCTCGGTTGGAGACATACTCGTACACTTCAGCACCGATATTAATAGAGCCAGGAAAGGACGAGATGAAGGAAATTAATCGTTAAAGTGATGGATGAACTCTCAGAGTCTTCCCACGCTGGTGTTAAGGTTATTTTGATAAAGATGTATATTTTGAAGTCTCCTGGACAATAGGTCAAGGCGTGTGCTTCCTGGGTCAACTGGAATTCCGTGTGGACTGGTTTTAGGGCTGCGAATGCGGTAGCCTTGATAACCTTTAACCTCCAGTCAAGCGATCGGGCCACCTAACAGCATGGTTGTGTGTGCTCGAACACACAGCATTTATTTGTTGTTGCTTATTTATTTCTGCTTATATTGGACAATCAGAGGTGTAAAGAAAAAACATCTTTTTCATTTTAATGTCACATTTCAGTTGTATCTTTTTCCTTTATTATTATTTTGTTGTTATTAATGTAAAGAATTATAACAAATGATAAATAATTATTTAACCAAAAATATCAGTAATATACAGTGTACAATACTTTCCTGCTTGTCTTGTCCAAAATTAATGTGCTCATTAATTTAGTAATAGAGAATAAAAAAAAACATTGATAAGACAGGAAAATTTCACACACTCACTCAGTTTGCGCAGAGCTTTGAAGAGCAGCCTTATGTACAGTTAGGGGACAACCACAAAAGCGTTCTTCTTTTTTTTGTACAAATTCATTTTGATTTTATATTTTATATATATTTCAGATTTGAAACACATAAAAGCTGATCCTATTCAGACATTGTGAAGAGACAGCAATGTTCATCCTTTAGTTCGTCCTGCAACTCAAGCTCATGCTGGGTGGTGTCACAGGTCTGTGTGGACGGTCCTCAAGCGGAGGTGACTGATTATGACTCCCGGCATTTAAACATTAGTGATCACCAGAGAGAAACAATGGTTTATTTTTAGAATGTAGCCAGGTTGCTTGGTCTTTACCACACTCTGCAAATCTTTTCCTTCATGCAGACATGCTTACTAATCACACTACAAACCCCCTCCTTCCGCACATGCTTACTAATCATGGTATAGCAGCTTACATCTGGAAAAGTGCAGTATCATGCTGATTCAGCCTGTTAGGGACCCCCCACCCCCCCACCCCCACACACACATACACATTCAAGGAGTGGTCAGGATGGTCTCCCTCACTTTAACCTCTTGTATAAAGGCCCATCCATCTACCAGATGCTCCGAGATTATCTGTACTGAGAGGAGCTGCCAGATCCTCTTTCTTATCTGTGTTCAGAGGAGGTTGAGGTTTATCAGTAGGTTTGTTTTGAGGTTATTGTAGAGTGAATGGTGAGGTTGAAGTCAGGAGGAAGTGGACAGTGATGGTTATCTCTTTGGTCACATTTTTACCTGTGTAATGCACTATGCTTTATCTACATTCATCTTCATCTACATTTCTCCCTGTCTGCTTGGGGTCAATTGTCCTACAGTTTTTAGTCACATATTTCGAATACTTTTTGTTTTTTGTTCTTGGTTTTGTTAATATTATATGCATTATTATTCAGTCCATTTTTCTGCATTTTTAAAAATGGAGCAAGAAGTTTTTTTGGCCAGTTGTGTGGACCTTGAGTGGCAGGATATATGGCATACAGAACAGGCTTACTGGCCATTATCTGTGTATATAGATACACATAGATGTTTTGTGCAGTGTTCTAGTAAATGGTTTTAGTTACTAACTCTTATAATAGACCCCATTTAGAGAAGAAAAATAAATGTTTCCCCTAAATACTTTGAGGGAAGGAAATAAAGCCAAGACAAATGACATGGTCCGTGATGTGATCTGTATAAACCTTGCTTTGGTAAATGTTTCCTGTGGATGCAATCCTGTCTCTCCTGACCTGCTTATTTTGAGATGGAGCTGATTCTAGCTAACAGCACACACATTAAATATGGCAGACCCACTGCTTTCCCCTATGAAACCTTTAATTAATCAGTTTCTACCCAGCTAATTGTAATTGTTGAGGGTTTATCAAGGCTGCATGTTTACGTTATGAGGGTGTTTTACAATTAGAATACTGTTAGGGATGTTTATTGGGGTTCAGCAGGTTGGGCTTTTATAGTGTGCGATGGGGCTAATATAAATGGGGTAAAGAATGAATCAGCAGATCTGCACTGCAGAAGTAAGAATGGAATAAACCTTCAGAGCTGAGGGTTGAGTGTTCTAATGCTGAGGTAACATTTTCAGCTCTCCTTGCATATGTTTCTTTCCATTAGAGCCCATATTGTAAAAGCAACTAAATGTAAACCTCAATGTTATTTAAAATATAATTACATGTTGACAATCATAGCACAGCAAAAAGGCATATTTTGAAGGGAACTAGTTTTTGCTGGATCTGATTATACTGCGTATTCTCTTGCTATGGGCAGCTGTTTTCACAAATGAGGGTCAAGAGGGTGGTAACAGTCGGAATGATGTGTGTGCATGTGTATAGTGTGCATGTGCTTGTATGTGTGTTTGCATGCTTGTGAGTCTATGTGCCTGTGCGTATCTCTGTGATTTAGTTTTCTTGATTGCCTGTAAAATTCTGCTTATCTCTGATTCATAGTCCCCTGAGAGCGATTTAATAGAGTCTCGGGGGGATGCATTTCTGATCAAGGCCCGTTGCTGTTGACCAGAATAACTTAGCTGCTTTTTTTGTTTAAATGTGTTTGTCTTTTTTTTTCCTACTGGTGTCAAAATGCTAATGAGGCATGTTGTAATCATGTTAATTGCCCACCTAGCCTCGTGTTATCATATATTCATTGTTTTTTTGCAGAACTCTATTTACAATCGAGAAGGAAATTAACATGGCTGGTGTAGGCTGAAGATGCGTTATGTTGTTAGGGTGTGCTTTGGAACCAATTAGGGTGAACCCTCCTCTCCATAGAGGTTTATGGAGAGAGTGAGTAGAGAAAAGCTCAACCTTGTAATGTGTAAAAAGCAAATTAACATTGAGGCAGACAGACAGTCTAGTGTAATTAGATAAGTGACCATATTTAACTTTCCACATGCAGTGCTGTCTGCTCTTGTCAAGCATGGCTCTTTATTCACAACTGGAGAGTGGAGATGCTTTCTCCTTTGGATACAGCAGCCTAATGAGCTATTAACAAACAGATTGGTGTGTTGCTTTTAATTGCTGTGGTACATTTTATTTTCACGGTAGCACGTTGCCTTCCTTCCCTCATGATCAATTTAGTGAACATACTGTGATATATAATTGAGAGGAGTTTGAGCTTTGAAGAGAGAGAGAGAGTGGTAGAGAGATACTAAGACACACTGAGAGAGCATACATTAAAATTACCTCATGTGATACATTTGCAGGAGCAGCGTGCAATCAGACTCGCCAAGACTAGGCTCTTTTAGGTGGAGAAAAAACTTAGGTGGAGAAAAAAAAGTTTTACTGTAATAAATATTGTATCATTTCTATTGGTCCATTAATCATTCTGGTTTAAAAATGAGTAACATGACTGACTTAAAATGTTTTCAGAAATGTAGGCACAGTTTATTTTTGTGGTGGGATTTTATATTAGGTCAAAGGTTTAAGTCAACCATGTTACTTTTTAAAGGCAAAAACAAACGACTGTCCTCTGGGTTGAGTAACAAGGTTTTGATGTTATGTTGGCGATATGTAAGGGAGGAGTAGATACAGTTAGTCGGGTTTTCAGCTTGCTCCTACCCAGCCTGGTGCATGAAGGTGCCGCCTATTCCATGTGTGCTCCTTTTGGGGTCAGATGAGTTGGAGGAATAGCAGCCTCGGAGAACGTGAGCGCTAACATCCTGTGTCATGTTGACGTGAGGCTCCGGATGGTGGCCTTGATTGTAGTTGAAGGTTGGTGGATGGAGAGAGGAGGTGACATACATGGAATGCTGACCACAACTATTGCTGGACACCCTGAGGCCAAGGCACACTGCTCTTTTTGAGGCTGCCAGAACCCGTCGCAATCTGTGTGCGTGTGTGTGTGTGTGTAAGCGACACGTAGAAAGAAATATCATTGCCCTTTTCTGAGACTAAGAAGTTGGCTTCACATTTAAAAAAATAGATTTATATGTAAATAAGTATTTTTTTTCATTTGTTTTTATTTCATGTTGTTCCTTTTGTTTTTTTCCTATTTGCATAAACAAGATTCTAGTATCTCTCCAATTTGTGCAGGGTGTATCATCCCTGTTCCCTGCAGAAAACACTTATGAATCTGTTGGAACGAATGATTTCCAGCCTTTTCTGCTATTCCCCAGATGAAAGATGGCTCGGCTAGCTGTTTCTCTACATATCAGTACCAGCTCTTTACTCCAGAGGGGCTACAGTGGCTTTTATAATGCGTTCTCCTTCTCCTGTACTTTACCTTTTTCCCTCCATAAAAGCCTCGGGTGACTGATTTAGATTGAATGAGAGATAGA
>JBBMFX010000122.1:10665422-10687102 GCA_037832545.1 Rhabdalestes septentrionalis
TCTCTCTCTCTCTCTCTCTCTCTCCCTCTCTCTCTCTCTCTCTCTCTCTCTCTCTCTCTCTCTCTCTCTCTCTCTCCAACCCCGTTCTTTTCAAACCTGGCCATCTGTCTAATTGTTCACCTCTGTCGCTTTAATGCTTCTACATGCCTTTTCCCTCCTCTTTCCAGGCAATAAACTTTATTTTCTTCGCAAGACTTCAATCTGCAGAGAAAAGCAGGTGTCCGTGTGGCTCACTCGTTCCTTTTTGGGGGCTGTCCAGGCTCCCTCCCACCCAGCCTTTATTCTTTTATCATTTTTTTGTGCTTCAATTCGATCTGTTCTGATACTGTGATACTGTGCTGGATGATATTGGAATAGTTTGCTGACAAGTTTGCTACAATACTTATCTTTGGTATTTCTAAGAAATTACTGTTCACATTTGGATTTAGTGTTTTGATTTATGATTTTGATTTGATTTTAATCAGGTACTGATTTTTTACATTTTGATTCGGTAACATGAAATCCCCTGCTTTAGTCCATTTTAGTCCTTTTTTCAGTGTTTTCACTCTTTTTTGTGTATGTATGTGGCCACATATATATCAGAGCATAGTTCAGTTCATGCTCCTTTGCTTTTTATTTGCCTTGATCGAGCAGTTCTGTCCTGAAACATGCTCTCAATCTTCCTTAATGAAAAAGCATATTTGTGACTTTAGGGACATTGGTGCTGCCTCAGATTGAGCCCTTCTCTGTTTCCTGCCCTAGTCCCATCCCATCTCACTTCCTCACTTCCTCTTCATCATGTGCATGATAAATCGTGCTGCCCACCGGTGGGGATGAAGCAGGCAGGAGAAGCGGCCAGAGGCCACTCATGGTAGCGCTGTAAAAATAAACCTGTTTGTCGCTTCTCCATCTCACATTTATCAAATCATTTGCAAGTCCTATTTCAGCCTTCGTGTAACTCCCACCAAACCCATTCATCTCCCTGTGAGTTGATCTGTGGCTGAAGGATGAGTATACGTGTGATGGGCAAGGTGAGAAGATACCAACACTCTCAGCTGAGCCTGTACATTTTGAAGCTCATCCCAATGTATTCTAACACTATTAAAATGTTTATTCCCTAATCTAACATTCACTACCATTCCAGAGTTTTCAGCTGGAATCAAAATTGATTGTTTATCAATTGCTTATTTAATATATTTTACAAGAAATGTGTGCATATGTGCAGCTGATTGCAGAGAATAGATTTTGTTATCGCTTATTAATATTCAATGTTTCCTGACATATAAATCTCAATTAGTTGTTGATGAAAATAAAAAACATTTCCAATTCGCTAGTCCTGTACAGTTTTCACACACTTTACAGGTTCCAAGAAGTTAGTAGAAAATGATTAGCAAAATACTATAAAATATGTAATACTACAAATAATACTACTACAAAAAATAATAATAACATATACCCAGGGTTATGGAGTTGCAGACAAAAAAAAAAGACATAAAGCATATAATTCCAATCAAATTAATGGATGTGTATATTATGCATGTTGGTGTGTTTAATATTCACATTATGACAGTTTCTTCCTCTGCTGAAAGTGAGTTTGTGTTAAAACATGGTGCAGTGGGTTGGATTCCCTCAGAGTTCTGTTGTGGTACCAGTGACAGACGAACACAGGAGATGGTTGTACCCGCTAACTAGTCTTTTGCCTGCACTTGTTCACAGACATCTGCTTTATTTCAAAGTGTCATGTACTGTTAGTCTCCCCAACCGCAGACATGAATACACTGAGAACGATGCTATGGAGTAGATAGCAGGCATAACTAATGGACGGCAGAGGGGCACAGAGCGGAAGGCTCAGTGCCGTTCTGTTGTTATGTGAGCTGACAGTGCTCCTGAGGGACGGAGCGGGACAGCCCAGCTGGAAGTTCATATCTTCAATCCCAGGGAGAGACAGAGAGAGAGAGATTGTACTGTATAGTTCCATTATTTCACCTTCTTTTACCTTCCTCTGTCTTCTAAATTGTCTTTTTACTTCTTTGTACTTTCTTTCTTTTCATAATTTTTACTCTTTTTCTCTTTCTTTTCTTTCTTCTATTTCCTTTTTCTGTAGGTCTCTCATTCTCTGTCTACTTCTCACTCTTTCTCTTGCTCACTTTCTCTTGCTCTCTCTCTGTCTCTCTCTCTGTCTCTCTCTCTGTCTCTCTCTCTCTCTCTCTCCCTCTCTTCTGGCTTTCTTTGACGAATGATCTTTTCTCCTGGCCATTTGTCTGCTCTATGTGAGCGTGGCCCCTGCTCGCTTCACGCTCCCTCACACACAGGAGAGCAGCATGGCAGCCCTGTCTGTGCATATGTGTCATATGGAAATGTTCTATTGCCTTTTTCATATGATTTAGCTTTTGAAAGGAGAAGGGGGTGGGGGGAGCAGAGTGCCAGAGAAGCCTGACAAGGTCCCTATCACACACGGCCCCAAATAGATAAATGGTTTTTGGAGCGAGCGGGTAATTTATCTACGACAGTGTGTGCTCCTGTGCTGTGCTCCTGTTGATCGCTTGTGCTCTATGACGACTGTAAAGAGAGGAAACTATTGAGTGTGCGTATCCTTAATCGTTTCAGCTAGCTGAGAGCAATGGGGAGTGAATGAAAGAGTGAAGGAGGGGGGTGAAAGAGAGAAGGTTAGCGCTCTCATCTTTGTAAGGATGCTGCGGAACCAATATCAAACCCCCAAAACAGCTGCTAATAATGCTGTTATTTTATCTATCTGGCTTCTGGGAAACACTAATCATTTGTTGCTCATTATTCTTAATGTCTGTATTGTAGAGTTTTTTTTATTAACAGAGAATTAATTGTAATAAAAAACATCAGGTAAAGTAATGTGAGCAGGTGTAAATGCATCTTGATTTAGAATGTAAGCTTGATTTAGAATTTGCTATTTAGGTAGATAAAATTATCCTAGCAGAGTTTTAGCTTAAGACTGCTAGTTAACTAGGTAACTAAACTAGTGGGTTCACTCTGTATCGCCAGGTAGGCCGATGCTAACCTATGTTAAACTGATCCCATATTTAATCTCTGAAGTGTGTAAATACGCAAATCAAGTAAGTTGCCTACTGTGTGCCTTCTAAGCACAAGGCAGTAACACCTGTGATTCTTTGAGGGACTTTTATATCAATTCATTATTACAGCTGCTTCAAACAAGCAATGAAAATCTTTGAGCCTTCTATAATCAAGCAAACTGCCACAGCTAGAGTGGACAACACATTAAAAATGTAAAATGTAACAAATCAAGTTTTATGACAAATTGTTATGACAGTTATTTTAAGTTTTAACTATACATATCTTCAAATAAACTGTGGAGATACACAAATTATTTAACATAAATATTATAGCAACAGAGCCAGAGCTTCTAACATTCTCAAACATTTTGACGGTTTCGGTTAATAAGCTTTTATTTATCAGTTCTCTTCAAGTTAATATTTATAAAATCCTAATGCTAATGGATCATTCTGGATCCATCTGACATGTTTTTGTTGCTTTATCCATGATAGTATTTTGTTCTGGAGATTACCAAAAGCAAGAAGTAGGGTATGTAAAATTAAAAGTAAGGCCTGGAAAATAATGTGACATAGGGATATTCTAATGTTAGAGGTGCATGTTCAATACTACTTAAAACTATCCAAATTTTTGAACTAAGATCTAAAGCTTATTTCATCTGATGTTTGCTCATGAAAGCCTCCTCCTTTGTGAAGGTTACTGGGGCATTAGAATTCCAACTTTAATTTACCATACCAATAATTTATTAGAGCCTCAATATAAGCCTGTTTTAATGTTCTGTCAGTTATACCCTAAAACCAAAACATTCACATGCTCGTCTTAACTATATTTTTGCATGATCGCTATTTTATTGTAAATAGCGATCATGCATCAGGGTATTTTTTTGCCCTGTATACAGCTTGATCTGTTAGATCTCTTATAAAATCATATTATAATATCTCATAATATCTTATCATCCCTTGGCCCAAGACTGTTGCCCCACAGGCTAAAGCTAATCCCTAAATAAGACCAATTAGGTGAAGTGACTTTGCCCTACTAGAAAGTCTAGCAGACTCATATAGAACAAGACCGCACACTCACACAGAATGATTTGGTAAAATATCACATTTATGTAATTATCCCCTAAACACAAATGTAGTAATAGAATATACACATGCAAAAGAGACCACTGCAAAATGTCCGTCAGGTTTTATCTTTATAGGTGTAAGTATTGAACTAAACTGCTTCGCCTTGCAGATGGCTGCTGACCATCTTTCTCTAATATACATATTGTTCTTTAAAGCGTAATTTTAAAGGAAATGACAAAATATCAAAATAAGGGAAATAGTGCAAAGTTTCCTTAAATAATTCAGAGAAAATATTTCTTGTTCACTCTTAAACAAAATGACAATAATTACTAATAATGTTCATTGTCATTCAACTGGTTACATTGCGAGAGGAGAGTGTCAATTAAAACAGTGTTTTTATACTTTTCCCCATTAAATATGATTTGATTCAGGTGATCGCTAATCAGTACCTCATAAAGCAAAATGTTTGTCATACACATAGAGGTGCTGATTCAAAAATAAATTGCAGTGGTTCTCCCTGAGCTCTAGATTTGGAGGTCTTTTGGTCTGCACTGGAACTACAAGCAGACTTTCTGATACTGTGTGACCCATTATTATGTTAAAGAAGAAGGACAAAAATTATAACGCACAACTAAAAACAATTTTTGTCTATGCATGTGTCTATAACTCGATTCAGACACATGTATGGCTGCTTGATATGTTTTTTTTTTTTTTTACCATATTGTTCCTTTCATGTATGTGGGGCCTGAGGCATTTGATAAAGTGTTTGGACAGTACAGGCACTCTTCAAGATACAGATCAGCCCAGAATACTCTCCCAGGTCTAAGTTCTGGACCAGCATCCCCTTAATAGACATAATTCTACAGTCCCGGGCTCCAGTCATGAACCATCAGATTATGCACTGTTAAGCAATTATACAGAGAAATTGTTGGATGATTATTTTGTATCTCACCACATCTAAAAGAAGATTGGAGCCTGCTTGTAGGAGCAGACATGATTGTTTTGAGGTCCTCTGGCGCTGTGCTGTTACAGGGCGGTCTAGAGCCCTAATTGCAGAGCAGTTGATTAGTGCTCGTTACTGGCTGACAGACAGCTGGTTGATATGGAAGAAACGCTGAGCTGGTGCGTTCTGTGTTAAACCGCTGCCATACTGTACGTGACGTGATTAAAATGCCCGGTGTCTCTTAAGCCCACTGTAATATGAGCAGAGTTCAGATGCCCATTCATCAACCAACTCCCTCATCACAGTTGCTAGTGGAGGCAGTACCAAACCTGCTAACCTTGCACACAGCTGCTTGCGGAAAAAAATATAAACAAAAAGGAAGAAAAAAAGATTAAGCTACAGTATTTACCCATGTACAGGATATCTCCACAGTGTATAGTGGACTGAAGTCTGGCATTTCAAGAGGAAGAAACTGTGTATTTAGAGCAAGAAATGGTGTAAACTGTGTGTGGCATTTCTCTAAGGCTGGTCTCTTTACCTCAGGGGACCTGTGATTGACCTGTGACCAGTGAATCTATGATTATATCTTTTGGAGTGATTTATACACCTTTCTTCTTATTGATCACGTTACCGAGCGATCAAAGGTAAACTTAAAAGCCGGCACTGAGCACCACCATAATGGCAGATTTGGCTTTTTTCATCCATTATTTATCCCTCAAGCCTATTCTATATGCCATTACGGACTTCATAAGAGCACAGGACTCTGCAAGGCCTCGCTGCACACTTAGTGTAAATACTGAATGGATTCAATACGATGAGTGTGGGGAATCATAAAAGTGCCATAAAAAGCATATGGAGATGCTATCCAGCCTCAGACTGTCCAACTCTTCCTGGAGGAAATGCACCTCTGATTTATTGTTGAGAATAGAGAGTTGATTTAAATGCAGCCATGTCAGTATATCAGTGGCTAAAGCCTCAGGGCCATATAGTACCTAGAGAAATGCACAGGTGAGAAGAGTGGCTGGAGAGCTGTAGGTGGTACTAGTGGTTCTAGTGATTTTGATGGATGATAAAGATACTATTTGTTTAAATATTGCTCTCGTTTGTTCCCTCTCCCTCTCTCTGTATCTTTCTGTCTAGCACAAAGCTCATGTTGAGGCCATGCCACTGGACCTAGCCTCATTGAGAAGTGTCAGAGAGTTTGCAGAAGCCTTCAAATCAAGAAAACTGTGAGTAAACCTGTCCCAATATTTTATAATTCTGAATGTATAAAAGGTACAAATATGTCTTACTGGGAAGATTCTACAATTTGTTCTGCCAATCACCCGTGAGTGTTAAGGGTAATGCTATTTGTTCTGAAACCCTCTTGCATCCTTTCGTCATCTGTGCACCATTGTCTGGCCAATTTTCAAATTAAAAGCTTTAGTGTAACCCTCCCTCCCCAAACAAGCCATGCACTCTAAAATGGAGAACAGTTTCATGACCTGGCCAGACTTTTTTGGAGTGCCATTAGCTCCATTTGAGCAGTGGTCTGAGTCCAGTGCTGGAGTCTGACCCTTCTGAAACCCCTTCCTCTCCTTCCCCCACTCCATTACCGAGCTATCAAATCAGCACGGGGCCAAAAGGTCCAGCCTCTCTCATCATAAGCCTCCCCTCCCCTCTCCCTGGTCAATAAATAAGTATCTCAACCTTACTACATAATTCCATCCATCTCATCTCCACAGACTTTGAAGTCCTTCACAGTCTCCCAGTTAAATCAATTACTGGCAGGGCTTTCATGAAGTTACATTACGTGGCGGAAGGCGAAGGAACAGTGACATTGGCTCTCAAAGGCAGGCAGGGTAAAGAAGAAGACAAACACCATCGATGCTTGCATCTTATCTTTTCAGCTAAAAGTGATGGAGCAGGAAGGTATTCTATGACCTCTCCACATGCTTTATCTGTGTAAAAACACTGAGACAATGACATGTTTCTGTCTGTAAGCAGTGATTAGTTGCATGATGGCAGCCTGTAGTGTTGAGTAATTAGACTGATGGTGTGTAATTATTATTTAATTGTGACTATTCCCTAGCCTATTGATGGTCCATTGTCAGCCCAGGTGCTACAAGCAAAGTGCTTTGTATTGTTTTGGCAGAGAAAATGCATGTTCATTATGCCCACAAATAGATATATTAGAGATGCACCGAAAATTCGGGCACCGAAATTTTTTGGCCTAATTTTTTTTTTGCGCGACTCACGCAATGATGAAGAAGATGAAGCAGATGACACAACCACAGCCTGCACGTACCAGATTGAATTAGAGTCAGTATGTTTGCGGTGTGGGCGTATTTCGATATTTCCAAGAAAGACAAACAGAAAGCCATTTGTAAAGTGCATCCACTAACACTTTCTCAACGTCAGGATACATTTATCTTATAAAATCTAAATGTCTCGATCCCCATGCCGAGTATGAAGCACAAAATAAGTCCACCCACTCTAAGGGCAGTTGGTAGCCTAGTAGTGAGGGCATTCACCCTGCAATCAGGGAGTCATGGTTTCGATTACCAAGACTCCTGCTTCACTTGGTAAATGCAGAGGTTGAATTTCATTCTGTTCACTCTGTGTGCAGTGTTCACGTATGACAGAATGGAAGGAATGGAAAGAAAATGTTCCAGTGATTACAATGTTCCACAATTATGCCTGGAAATGTTTGTTAAACCACAACAAACAGTCATATAATATTTAATATTGAAACAAACAAGAAAATAGTCAACAGTCTTCACAGGATGTAAAATAAAAGTACATGTCACTCATTCCATAACTCTTTACATATTTAAATATGTCACTATATTTAAAAGCATAGCAAAACAAAATGAATCACTTTCAACTTATATGTTTTGAAAATATGTGCATGTTATAAAAAGTTACACACTGCGGTTTTAGCCTTCCAGCATGTTTGGATCATAATTTTGGGATTTGTAAAGAGAAGTGCAGAACTGCAGTCTGTGGTACTTTGGGTCATGATGTTTTTAAACTGAGGCTGATAATGTTTCTGAAACTGTTTGTCCAGTCTTCTCCTGGAGGAGTCATTTATTGGCTGAGAGAGATGCCACCCCAGTGTGTTTCCAGAGGCTTGTGGGCATTGGTGTCGCTGCCCTGGCAGGTTCTCCTGTCATGTATAGCTACTGTACTTTCCATAAGCATCATCCCTCAGGTCTGCAGAGGTTGTGCAGTGGTAGAGGTGACTGGGTGGAGTGTGCTGGGCATCTGCTGCTGCTGCTGCTGCTGCTGGTGGTGGTTCTCTCTGGGCTCTCAGGGGGCTCTAGGGCTCATCTGGCCGCAGGCAGGCCCTCAGGCAGGACACTGCAGCCTGCAGCAGCAGCTTGGTCAGCAGCCAAAGCCCTGGAGGTGACCGTCACCCTCTCCCCCAGCCGCTCCACCTCTACCCCCTCTCCTGTTTGCCTGCTGCTGCATGAGTCCTAATAAGGCCTTATTGGTCGTCTCTCCTGATTAACATGCTCTAAGAACACTGCTGTGGAAAATTACCCAGGAGAAAGAGAGAAATGTATGGAAGGATACATTGAAAGCAGAATTGGTAGTGTAAGGCAATAATGCTATTTATATGGTAGAATTATGTACCTGTTAGTACACCGTGTTTTTTATAGTTTAATATGTGCATGTCACAGTAAATGGTGTGTAAAGTGCAGTGACAGGACTGTGTGTGTATATGCATGTGTATTTTTGTCTTTATATACAAATGAATTTGTTTGAAAATCAGAGAAAAAAAATGAGAAAAGTGTTCTTAAGTATATATGTGATCATCCTGCTCTAATGAAAGATTTTATATCTTAAAAATAGCAACATAAGAGTTTTAATCTGAACAAAAATGTAGGAACATTTTATTCCGAGTTGCTTTTGAGAAAAAAATAGAATTAAATGTTAACTTTAGAAATAGAGTTGCTAGGTTTTGTTACAACAGTGACACATGAGGAGTGTGTGTATAACATTCTGCCTGTTCTCCAATCCCCTCCTCTGTCATGGCTGAGTGAACGAAGTGACAGCCCAGCCACTTGCAAATCTCTTTCTCCTCTCTCTGCCTCAGCCTTCCATTCACATCAGACTCGCACTGCTTTTAATAAAAGCTGATAGCATTTAATAAGAGAGAAAGATTAACCCATTAGCCTGAAGCCATTTGGGACCCAAATCATTTATTTGGCCCAGTGACCCACAGTGAGTGTGGAGATGGGGTTCAAATGTGGACGTACAGGTCCAGAGGACTGTCCTGTGCGGTGGCCTGGCCAGTAGCCCAGTAGAAGCTCCTTAACACATTTGTGTCTGCTCCACACTGAGTTGCTGCTGGTGGTAGAATTTCTTTTGATCTTCTAAATTTTCAGTTTATCAGCAGTAGGAGCTTCTTATATTTTCAAATTTCCATAGTCAAAATATCTCTTCTTCTACTTACAAACACAAATGGAGAATTATTTAAAGGTCCAGAAACTACATATTTGAGAAGAATGATTTAACTATCACTGTGAAACTCATATGGATATTATATTTTACAGGATCTTATAGTGTTTTAAAATGCAGTTAGTACAATAAAATTTTATAGTCACGCCTGAACACGCCACAGCACACCACACCACACAGTGTGAACAATGTGATAATCTTTGTCTGCATTTAACCCATTCACTAAGTGAAGCAGAGGGTAGCCAGTGACGCAGCACCCGGGAGCAGTGTGTTGGGACAGTATCTTGCTCAAAGGTACCTCAGGGGTGCCACCGACAGTCCTAGGTTTAAACCCACAGCCCTCTGGTCTCAGAGACAACTCTCTAAGCACCAGCATTTATGAAATTAAATAATTTGATTGTGAACATAATGTTACTTTTCACTCTCTTTTTTATTTCTGTTTGAGGCTTTTCTTCCTCTGGCTCTGCTCTCTCATTCATATAGCTCACTAAATATTTCTTGTGTCCCACGCACACATCTAAACACATACACACTCATGAACCCCCAAGTGTGATCCATTCCCAGGGACGGAATGAGGGAGCAGCCCCTTTCTCTCCTGCCAAGGTTGTATTTCTTCATTAGTTATTCCCAGAGTGGGGAGGGTGTGTGTGTGTGTGTGTGTGTGTGTGTGTGTGTGTGTGTGTGTGTGTGTGTGTGTGTGTGTGTGTGTCCCAGAGGAGGAGGAGTAGATTAATTCGCATCAGAATAGAGAGCTGCTGAGGTGTGAATGGCAGCAGGCAGCTGGTGAAGGTGCGTCACGCCCCCTTGTTTGTGCTCCAAGCACTTACACGTACACATACATACATGCACAGTCTAAGTCACTGCCATGGGAAATGTAATGCAATCAGTGCTTCTTACATTTTAGTGCACTTCTCTCTCATCTCATTCTTTGTTCTTTTTTATCCTCTTCCACATGTTTCAGATGCACATCTCTCTGTGCATATCCCTTCAGGTATAGTTGTGTGTAATTAAGTTAAGCATAGAGCCAATGCTGTACTTGCAAAGCTAATTGCATGTGACGTCTTGTTCTCTCAAATGCCCTCCGTTTGCAGTCGCAAACTGTGCCCCATCTCAGTTGCCACATGTGCATTAGGAGCGCCTCTAATGTAACATTATTGAGTTGATGGGCTTTGGATATCAACTGTCAAGTCAGGGGCGCATTCTAATTTAGCCCATTTTGTAAAACGACCTGTGTGTTTGTATGCGTGTGCGCATAATGTGTGTGCATGGCTTAAAGCTGCGTTCTGTTACACCAGCTCTCCGTGCGGCCCATAAACACAGCCCCTTAATGGGCTGGCCGGAGTGGTGGGAGAAAAAGTAATCACTCTTTTACGCAGAGAGATTATTCCCGGGTCAAAGGCCACACCCTGTGGGTTCTTTTAAAGTAAATATGGAGCATTATTCCTCCCTGCTTGCCCGTTACCGCCCCCGCTAGCCCGGCATGTAAATTGCACATCTGCGGTAGACCCCCTCGATCGCATTAATAAGTTTAAAGGGAGTTTTTACATTATGTGGGCTTGCCTATTAAAGCCATTTGTTAGCTTTTTGCTTATGAGGACAGGCCTGGCAGGGAGCTGTATTACGAGAGTGAGGCTGCTGTAACGGCGTGTTGTTAAATCACAGGCCACACACCGGGAGGATTAGCCTGAGTTTATGGGGCAAACAGCAATACATGGCCCCCTCTACTGCCCAGGCTCATTCAATCAGCCACGTCAAATATGAAACCAGTTGTAGGGGTGCCGTGCTGGACAAAGGGTCCTCATACCTGCCCTCTGTAAAAATCCTCTGACCTGCTTTTCACTAAAAATCACCCCGTGGTAACATCATGATAGGACCTTTGGTTTTCCTCATCTTTACCTTGTAAAAAAGATGCTGTCAATAAAAGTGCTGCTTTCACAAAGGTGGCGTGAATATTATAAAATTTTCACTTACAAGTAAGGGAAGTGTATTTACACCAAGTAGCATTGTGCAAACGGCATGCATTAATCATCACACCCCTTCTTTAAGCCACACTGAATTTTTTAAAAAGGTTTAATACATATAAATGGTATCTCTTAGTCATTTACATTTGTCACCTAATCTTTGTGCATGTTTAAGGACTACAGTACTTCTTGCAGTGTCATAAAGCCCCCAGAAGAATATATTTGTATTTGCAATGCTAGTAGGATTGATATTAGTGTGTTGTCTCCTCTTGGCGGGGTGTTTGTGTGAGATGATGAAATTCTCCTGTGTGTGTGTGCTACCCATGGGATGAGTATTCTGCAGTTCATTGATGATCGCAGACATGTTCCTCTTCCATTACATGCCTTTAGACCAGAGCGTGAAAGTCATAAAGTTTAATGCAATTCACTCTCAGGTACAATCACTCCCTCTTCTTGGTGTCACGCTTCATTAAGTGTCATGGAGAAACTGTACGTGTGTGTTTCAGACAGAGGTTGAGAGTGGTTGTGTTTTCTGTGTGGCGGTCTCTAGAGAGCCGTGTTCTACACCTAGAGAAATAAGAAATAGACAGAGAAAGAAAGAAATTCTTTGCAGGGATAGAAAGAAAACGAACAGCGAATAAAACAATCGTTGCAATTTTTTCGCTTACCCCGAGTGTGGGAAATCAGCCAAGACATGTTTAGTAATCTAACTAACAAGCAGTGGAATATTACCAGCACCAAACTGCAAAAACAGACCGAAATATTTGTAAGCCCTGTAGCGGACAATTTGAGCTCCCAGACAGTGTACAGTGTGCAGTGTGTATTTGTCATATTTTGTAGAGAGTAGACATAAGAAAGACTGATTAGCTACAGATGGGTTGCACAGAAAATTGTGTAAATTTGATCTAAAGGACTATTTTGTCAGTGCTGATACAGCCATGGCAGTACAGTCCCTTTTTGAAAGTCCTCTGCTCTGTCCTCTAATGCTGAATTTTAGTCTTAGGAGAGACGGCTTTTCGACTGTTCTTCTTGCAATGTCTTACATTCAGAACTAGAACTGAATATGTGTTGTAGAAACTGTATTCTTTTAAAGAACAGTGTGAGAAAGGTTCATACGAGGCTTATTCCGTATGTTTTGAAGGTCACCTGTGGCCAGGGCGTTTGCATGGCCTCGCTTGGCATACTGAAATGAGTGCACACTTTCCACGCTCCCCTGCTCTCACACTGATGCAGACTGCAACTTTTCCTCCCTGAACCTGGAGGGAAACACGCCAAGCACTCCTTTTTTTAATGTCATAGGGAAGGCTCATTATAGTAGGGGCATAACAATTCCTCCGTTAATTTTCCAGCAACCAGTTTTTAATTAATAGTGCAGGCAGTCTTAAACACAGAGTACACAAATTGCCTGTGGCCCTCATAATTAATTCTAATGGAAGAAATTAAAAATTGGTGGGGTGGATTCAGATTGTTCTGTGGCGCAGCCATGGGTTCTAGATCAGTGGAGCGACTCTGTCAAAGGCAAGAATCTTCTAGGGGTTTGGGTTTTACAATACGCTTCCTCAGGAATGAGGGACATTTCCCTTATCTGTTTGGAATGACCTTGTTGGACTTATGAACTCTTGTCCTGAAGAATATTGCAGTTTTTCTGTCACTGAATTCACATGTGGAAAAACGGAAACTGTGTGGGAGATATAATTGTGACTTGTACATGGGTGATGTATATGTGTATATTTTAGCTTTCGATTCTATTTATATATGAACAATCCTTTGAAATACTATAAGAGTGTGTGAGACAAAGACATGTTCTGAAATGCTTCTGTCTCTTTAAGTACCCCTCAGTAGGCTGATCTAGCTGATCTTACGGAGTGACTGCAGTTCAAGCTGGATAGCATCCCGGATTTCAGCTGACACCATTAACAGTTTTCTCACACCCACAACCTTTTGTCCTGCATCTTTCAACTTTATCCCATATTGTATTTTTTTGTTATTCTCTCTCTGTTTTCCCAATAGTGTAAACCCGTGCTTATCACGGGGCTTACGTTCCAGAAACAGTATAGTGAAAATCCTTGAATATGTGAGGTGGTCAAAAAAAGGGCTAAAATGCCTGGGTTTGTGGTGTAAACACTAAATATTCCCCCAAATACTAAAAAAAAAATGTAAAGGTAAACTTGTATTTGTACTGTATAGTTTACACTGAACTCTCGCAGTGCTAGAGGTAAAATACCGATGTTTCCCCTGTATACACTGTATTGTAATTCATGCACTCATGTTTTCTTTGGAATGCATGTCCTTCCTTTGGTATAAGCAGGTAAATACAGTAATAAATTAATTAAATTCACTGTGATAAGTATACAGAGCTTAAGTAGAACGAAAACGAAAAACACGAGAATGCTTAGAGAAATACTCAAGATAGGTAGCAGCCAATCAGCAGCAAGGAGAAATGAATATCGTTCTCGGATTGGCTGCTTTCAAACCTCCACCATCCCAAGATGCACTTTCTTTGTGTTCTCTGGACAGTACTAAAAATGTATAGTTATATTTTTAATGGAAATGTGGCTGAATTTATGGTAATATTTATGTCACAATGTTAGTATATTTTTGTAAATAATTTAGCACTAAAATACATGAAAAATTTTATATTGCCACGAAACTGTGCCGTCCGGGTCTTGTCCACCAAGCCTCCTTGTTCTCGTGCTGGTTGTTAATGTTTGGGCACGGCACTGAGCATTTGAGGGTCATTCTGCTTGGGTGTCTGATTGCCTTGCTAGACAACCCAACATGATTGCCATGTAAGACGAGGCCCCGGACGTCACAAAAGCAAAATAAAAACATGGATATCCGCATTAGTCCGGGGGTTCTGCTAACAATTAATAGTTTTGCTCTCAGAAAAAAATCTGAAGCTGCGACTGCTGAACCGCATATAAGTAGGGGGTTACTGTAATGCATTATCATATTTTCTAACTTTTAAAGGTGCTGATTTGAGGGTCAATAGATGTATCTCATTCTGTGGTGTTAAGTTGTGTCATTGTGAAAGTTGGTTGTGGAGTTAATTTAAATCTTTTGAGTTTGTGTGTTTCCAGACCCCTGCACATCCTGGTGTGTAACGCAGCAGTGTGTACGCAACCATGGCATCTAACAGAGGATGGACTCGAATCCACTTTCCAGATCTGCCACCTGGGCCACTTTTACCTGCTGCAGCTGCTGCAGGATGTGCTTCGGCGGTCAGCCCCTGCACGTGTGGTGGTTGTGTCCTCCGAATCACACAGGTCAGCACAGCTACAGCTTCTTCTCCATCTGCAGAGCACCACCCAGGCCTTCCACACACCTTCCCCTGCATGTTCAGCCGGGGCTACAGTGTACAGTGTTAAAATCACTTATTATATCAGTGATTACAGATTATTTTATTAACGAGATTTCACTGTAGATTTTAGTTGTTTTATTTGGCATTTTAGGTATTTTAGGAACAAGAATAACTTATCAGATGACAACTGATATTTAAGTATGTAATTTATTGTTTAGTATGTAATTTATCTGCCTGAGATTGTTTTTCACCACTCCTTTAAATATAAAGCATTTTAGATATTAAGTTTTGGTATTCGTTTTTCATGTCAGAGTATCAGAATAATGGAATGGTAGTGGATATAAGATTATTCGTATTTTAACACTTTTGTTCTGGACATTTTGCCATTTTGGATTCTTTATTTACTTACCTTAGGTCATTAATCAAGGATAATTGTACTGTTTTTTTCCACAGTTTCAAAAGTTTGGATACATAATACATTATGTTTTTCTAGCAAAGTCTTGTCACATGTGGCTTTCTCACTGATGCAGGCCTGTTGAAGTAGGATATGAGCCATTGATCTTGGCTTGAGATTTGATGAAGGTTGATTAAATTGGAGCAGAATAGCCATGATTGATTTGACCTGCTGAAATGCTTGAGTGCTCAGGCAGTAGTATGAAGCTGTCTGCGGTGGGTTATGCGGTGGCATACAGGACTACAGAGGTGTTCCTCCCCACTCATTTTTGTAGGAGCAGGGAGGGGAGCAGGAGAATCAGGCTCATGAAAATGAAGAGCTGACAGAGGTGGGAAAATGCTGGAATATATCTTATGGCACAAATTAATACCAACAATAAAATAATCAGTTCAGTTAATAAAGATGATGATTTGCACTATGAAGCTGAAGATGATAATGACCAACAAACAATGTAAAGAATTTCCGTTTTCCAGAGTCTGTTTATCTTGTGTTATCTTGAAAAAAGAACGAAAGTGGACATAAATGGGGAATTTTTCTGTTTATTACGAGAAAATGAACACCCCCCCCCCCTGCACATGTCCCATTCCGTCTCACCTAGTCCAGAGCCCTAGCTACCAATAATTCATGCTTTCAAAATTTAGAGAAAGATTTGCACTGATTGAGAGGACAAAGAATCATACACGCACATGGACACATACCTTATACTCTTAGTATGCTGTCATTTGGCCTCACAGTTTAAAAGTAAACTTTTATACCAATTACAGACGGTTACCACCTTCTCCTGCTTTTCATGTTATTCATCTTTTCCTTCTCTCCTCTGCTCACTTTGAGCCACTAGCTATAATATGTGAGTTCAAAGGCTTGACCTCTAACTTGCTGAGAGATTATTTTTTGTGAAGCTTTGGCACCAAGTAAGACCTTGACCAGGTCAGGCAGGTGAAGGAAGTAGAGAAAGGAGGATAAGGGAGCGTGGAAATTGAGCTTTGGCAAAATAAAATGGTTTCACTTAAAAATGTTATCTCCCCTGTTACACCAAGGCTTACAGGGCTCAGTGACATTACAGACAGGTCCTGAACATTTCCACAGTTCTAACAGGAAGAGATTGATAGTATGATGGTAAAAAACTAATCCCTTACACTCTTGCTTCCTACTAGACACACTCTAACACTACTACACTATAGTTACTACATGCTAGTTTTTTGTTTTGAGATACTGCCAGTTTATTTCCTATGAAATAACACTTTTCAACCTAAGGAATTAACTTTACAGATACATCTTCTTTGTATTCATATTTATTTCTAGTTTTGTTCAGTTATACCTGTCACTGCATGTACTTTGTTGATTTACACTTAGTGTCCGTAGACGATTTGTTGCTGCACAGTTTGTACTCTGACATTCTTCAGTTGTACACCACTGGCTGTCCAGTCTGTCACCCAAATCATATAATAGTAGTCCATGGTACTGTGTGTGATGCTCGAATGGCTTTATAGACAGTGGTGTTGCTGTTTTTAATGCTTATTGTCCACCAAAGATTTAAATTGTCCAAATGCTCAGCACTGATACTATGATAGTCCAAATCTTTTTAGATGTGGAGTGTGGGTTGCTTATCATGCAGCAAGAGATTTTTTAAGTGACTCTACATTGTGCATCTAATATGGTAGGTAGGTGTTTATTTGTCAGATAAACTGAACACACTGTATCCAAAAGCAATCAGTGATTGAATTCACATGTATGAAATGTAAAATGGAGAATGAGAGATTCACATATGGTCCTTAGGTGAGCGGTGTTTTACTTGGATAAATCATACTGTGTTGAGGGTTTCAAGCAGAGGGTAGATTTAGGCTAGGACAAAACCAGCCTGCAGATTTGTCTGAGATGTAACGAAGGCAAATACACAAGTGTGATTGGATGTAAATAAAAATGTGATTATCTATAATGAAGATGTAAATGTTGTGTATTGGTGAGGGAGATTGTCCGGCTATCGCTCCCTGGGATGAAGAATTTCTTGCAATACAGTGTGTCTTGAGACTTTAAGGACTCACATGCACACACACACACTTCATTGTGTTGTCAAACATCTGGCGTTTAACAGCTCAGTTGGAGCCAATTAAAGAACATCATGTCACAGCTTTGATTTGCATTAAGTGAAGGTGGGGTGTAACTGGGCTGGAAGCAAATTCCTTCGCCGAAGCTCTTTATTTACACACTGTTCTCAAGTCCTGACCACTGCCTTAATGAACAGTTTCAGCAGAGGGAAACCTCCTGCTATTGTCAATCCCTTTGGCTTTAAGATCTATGATAAAATTACCCTTCTTCGTTAAGCAGCATGCTGTAAACTTGGAGCTTGATAGAGACAAATGTCTGGTCTTGGATTGTACTTGGGCTAATATTTATGTGCGGCCTAAAAACAGCGGTCTGTTAACGCTTCTTTTGCCTCTTACTATTTAGAACAAATACAGAGTGAATTAACAATATTTAACCTGAAGAGTTATAACCCTTTTTTGTTTACTGTGTTGGATCCATAATAATCTTTAATATGAGTTCCTATGTGGAGTGTCTACTTTACAAAATTTTAGTCCCACTATTTTAACAAGAGAAACAGGGCATTATAGAGCAGGTTGAAAGTAGACACCCTACTGCCAGTGGTTATCTAAGCTCCCTAATGGTATCCAAGTTCTGCCTGCATAGTTTGTTGGCTACTCTGAATTAGTAGCTTAAATGATTTGTCACTTTGCTATTAGCCACCTGATTTGCTTTAGTCACCAGCACTTACCACCTTGGTAATGTCGGGTGCCAATTTCTCACTTTGTAACTGGACTCAATGGCCAATTGAGTTGTTTTTGTAATTAGGAAAACTGTGGATTCTAGATTATACACTTGCTTTTATCAAAGATTTCTAATTAGAAACATTATTTCTAATAAGAAACATTATGCATAGGGTCTCAACTGGTTATGATAATCATTATTGACAAATAGTCAGTGTCCAGGTTTTAATCTTTCTAACTTGTCTATGCTGCCCTAGGTTCACAGACCTGGTGGACTCATGTGGTAAAGTGGACCTGGCTCTGCTCTCACCGCCCCAGAACGAGTACTGGTCCATGCTGGCCTACAACAGGGCCAAACTCTGCAACATCTTGTTTTCCAATGAGCTTCACCGCCGCCTTTCACCCCATGGGGTCACGTCCAGTGCAGTGCATCCAGGAAACATGATGTATACATCCATCCATCGCAGCTGGTGGCTCATGACTTTCCTCTTTACACTGGCACGTCCATTCACCAAGTCCATGGTAAGCACAAGCTGAGTTTCAACATTTCATCTATGAGAGCACCACGGCTTTGTTCCCTCTGTGTGACAAGAGATATTAGTGGTTTGTCGTTATAAATCATAAAGGGTAATGTAGGCATTTGACTGTCCCGCTTAATCAGAGTGACTTACAATCATTAGTTATAGGGACAGTCCCCCTGAAACAACTGAGGGTAAAGAGTCTGGTTCAAGTGCTCATTAGTATTAAGTGGGGGTTCAAATATGCAATGTGGTAGTCATCAGTTTCACAGGTGAGTGTTTTACTCACTAAGCTGCAACCACCCCCATCATATATGGGCAGCATGTAATATTTGTGTAAGCCTGGTGGTAGACCCCTCACAAAAATGGTGTGAGGTCAGAATGGTATCATTGTTCAGAATTATATAAAAAAAAAACTAAATTAATACACTATGCATTTAAAAATCGTTTAGTATGTGAACTGTTTACTAAACATTTATTTTCAAAAAGTGCAATTGTGTTTGACCAGGAGTCATTTATTTGACCTCAGGAGAATTCATGAGAGACTGCTGTACATATCATACTGTGCCAAAGATGAATCTACATGTATTTCTATAGAAATGTATTAGAATCAAGTATCACTTCCATAAACAAACTCTGAATGCTGTTTAGACCATATATATATATAGAAACACAGATGCTGCTGTAAGTTTTTCTCTCAGTTATGGTGCTGATTCACACTGGATATAGAAAATGGACACAAACAATATTTAAATAAACATGTATGGAAATAAGATCAATTATCAAGATTAAATTGGCCATTACTTGCTTATGACTTGCACCTGATTTGCACCAAATTTGCTTTGTTGAAAATATCACACATCTCTGCAAGTATGTTTCATGTATAAAAAACAAGTATAGGCATAAAGTGTATAATTTTGACATGTATGTACACATGAAGGGGTAAAACATGTAAAAGAATATACTGATATCTAGATTACATGGAATGCTAGAATCCTCTTATGCTTTCATATCTTTTTCATAAATGCCTTATATGAATTGTAGTGTAGCTTTAGAGTCAAAAACGTTTTATGTGCACTATTGAAGATTGAGACTACTGAGCTTAACACATGCTCTGGTAGGATCAATAATGGCACAAACCATTAAACACATGTGTAAACTGTCATGTGAGTTTGATGGACATAAAATTGTCTGCCGGATAAGAGCCATGAAACACAATGAAATGACCTAATTTAATGTGATTTCAATATTCCAGAACTGACTAATGTATGGCTGGATTTAAATTGCACACATGCTGAACAACACTGTGTATATAAACACAACTATGTAAAACTATATTTTAATGCCACGTAAGATGAATGTATGCAATGTTCTTGAATCCTGCCCAACCTCCTGATTGATGTCCTTTAAATAGTATAATTTATTATAACCATCTTCCTTATACCACTGAACTTTAATTATATTAAATATAGTTTGGTTGGAATATTAATATACACACAATGGGCACACCGTTGATGCTCTTATGTGTCACTCAGGGTGTGAATCGAAACCCATTCTCCTACTTGAAAGGCAGGAATGTTGCCCACTGCACTCAGCTGTCCTCTGCTTCAAAATTCCATATCACACTGTTACGTCCGCACTTGGATACGTATAGGATGTGTCTCATTTTCGTGGATATTTTTGTGTGGTATTTTTCTGTTCTAAAGGTATTAGGATTACCTATTCACTCTCGTTCTTCAAAGGGAGTGCCACCCAGAATTCATTTATTCATTTGTTTGGTGTGCTGTGAGCAGAAAAGCCCATTTTGAACTGCCACATACCTTCCATAGTTTACTTATAAAGCAGTAAGTGTGATCTCAGAGGTGTATCTTTGGACCTTCTCAGTGCACAGGCATGCCTGCATCTGTGTGTGTCTTTGTATGCCCCGTGTGTGCGTGTGCACCTGTCAGGCTTAAATAGCCTAGTATGGCATAAATCAGACGAGCAGCTCTTTCTGCACACCACACTCAGCCATTTTAGCCAGAAGCTAGAAGTCACACACACTTACAGAGACAAACTATAAAACTCAACATCCTCATAAATCATAAGCCATATCTGCTGCTCATATGCCTGTGGCCCTTTCTTCTTGTCATCGTTTGCTTTAGGCCACACATTGCATTTGATGTATGCTTTGTTTTAAAATATGACGACTTTGTGCATTACAGGCTTCTCCCCGTTTTTCATCAGGTTTTGTGTGCGTATCAGAAGGAAAGTTTGATAAAGTGTTCAGCTGTATTCCAACAGAGCTCATCTGAGCTGATTATATTTTAAAGAGATGTAATGGATGATGTGAATATGAGATGATGTTCTGCATATCACTCAGCATAATTCATAAGCAGCGTGCCAATACCTGACTTTTCATTCATATTTGATATGGAAGGTATTAAGTTGGAGGTGCATAAGCATTGTAATTGTTAGATAATGTGTACATTAGCTTTTCATTCTAGCTGTACAGAAAACTTTTCCTAATTCATCTGCAGTTCTGTGCAAAAGTCTTGAGCCCCCACTCATCACTTCATATTTTGCTTCCAAAGACCCAGATTTTCTTGTATTTTTTGTAGTCTTGACTTCAGGCTTCAAAGGACTTTCAAAGACTCTCATTTTCAGTCCAGTCCCTGAAGCTGACCATTTCAGAAGAATGTTTGTTTGTTAAGCCACAGAGTGACCCAAGTATGAATCATTCAAGCAGAGCAAAGCCATGTTACCTAAGGCCTGAACCAGCGAGGAAACAGGTGCAAATTATCAGGTGATGATCAGTATACTGGTGGTGCTGAATGCTGAGTGGTTGGAACACCTTTACTTAGGCACCTTGTATCTTTAGGCACTTTGCAGACCCCTAAAACATATATTGCCATTTCTTTCTATTTAATCTAGACTTTTACAAATAATGTATAGACTTGTATAGTGTATAAAGGCACACTGGGATTTCTTTACTATCTGTCACACTAGACAACAAAAGCATCATTAGAAATTAGCATCATTTGCTGACAGTGCTGTTAATTTCTCTATGATTATGGTCCAGTCCCTAAAGCTGAACATTTGCTCTTTGCTTAGTCCTCTTAGAGATAAGCCATTTAAGGTATCTCTCTTTCTCTCTCTCTGTCTATCTCTCTCCCTCTATCTCTCTCTCTGTCTCTCTCTTACGCTCTCTCTCTCTCTCTCTCT
>JBBMFX010000122.1:10784805-10804958 GCA_037832545.1 Rhabdalestes septentrionalis
ACACACACACACACACACACACACACACACACACACACACACACACACACCGCTTACTGTGCTACCACATCACACAAACAGCATCACCAATGCATGAGTGTTCGTCTGCACAGCCTCAGTGAGTCCTCAGTCTGTGTATGTGGGATGTATGTGAGAGTGTATTAGAGAGCTGCTGAGAGGCTCTAGAGGCTTTAGCAGATGTGCAGGATCAGTGTGTTTGCACTAGGTAACAAGGTGTTGCAGCCTGCGGCTCTGTTTGTCTGCATGCATGTGTGTGTGTCTGTATGTGTGCTCATGTGTGTATGTGTGTGGGTATCCAGTGTCTCTTTATCCACTTCTCACTGTATCAAGTGCTCCATGATGTGTTTGCGTGTGTGTGTGTGTGTGTTTTCTGTTGACACTTAGGCTGATGTATTGCTAATGGATAGCATATAGCTGCAGGATGATTTGTCTTGCGCACAGCTGTACCTCACTCTAAGTGTGTATTTGTGTGTGTGTGTTTGTGTGTGTGTGTGTGTGTGTGTGTGTGATGTGCTGTAGCTTCAAGAGGTGAATAGTGAATTTTTATGCCTGATTCCAAATTCTTTACAGCCAAATTGGCTGATTTTTTTAAATTAATTTATACAGTTGTTTTGATATAATGAATCATGTGTAACTGTGCTATTAAGTTTTGTTACATCATTCAAGTACAGTACAATTGTTCTAGCATGCCTCATTTTGTTTACCTCAATGAGTTTTAGCACTGATCAGACTAAATCAAAATAATAAACTGACCAATCACACTGTTCAACTCATGGCCAGTAGATCCATCTCCTTATTTGGATGCTTAATCAGAATACCAACTCACAAGGAAATGTGTTGGTTTCATAAAAAAACTATTGGCTTCTGGTTATTTGGTTTGTGTACAATTGTAATCTTACTCAGATATAGTATTTAGCGTGTGCGTGTGTGTAACTGCTGGAGAGGGGTCTATAGGTGCTGTTATGAACTAAAGAGCACTGGACAGACTTTAAGAATATCTCTCTCACACTTTCTTTCTCTCTCTTTCTCTCTTTCTCTCTCTTGCTAATTCTTTCTCTCTTTCTCTCTCTTTCTACCTCTTTTCTCTTTTTCTTTCTCTCACTTTCTTTTACATTCTTTCTCTCTCTCTCTTTCTCTCTCACTCTTTCTTTCTCTCTTTCTCATTTTCTCTCTTTCTCTCTCACTTTTTCTCTCTTTCTATCTCTCTCTCTCTCTATTTCTCTCTCTCACTCTTTCTATTTCTCTCTCACTGTAGCTCTTATTTTCTTTTCTCTCCCCCTTCCTCATTTTCTTTTCTCTCCCCTTCCTTCTTTCTTTCTGTCTCTCTGATTTTCCCGATGTTTGAGTAATGTGTAAGTGTACATATCATGTGGAGTTCTTACAAATCTTAAATTCCTGTGTTTCTTCAGACTCATCAGCTCAGAGGTTAATCAAATTAAACTCAAACCATCAGCCAGTGAGGAGCGAAAGAGCACCAGAGAGAGAGATTATACAGAGAGAGATGGAAGAGGCTGATATGGGCTGTTTCCTCCAATCTAAAGCTTTTTTTAATTGCAGATAATGTGTGTAATATGTCATAATTCATAGAGAAGCAGGCGTGAGGCAGGCGGAGGGGCTGCAGCGCTGACGGGAGCGCTGCCTCTCTCCCCTCTCATCTCTTATCTCCCTGACATTGCATTAGCAGGCTTTTACGGACCAGTCTAATAGGATAACGCAGAGTGCTGCCTGATCGGCCCATCAGGGCTGTACTCTTACATTTCTTCTGCTATAACTGAGAGGACTCTTGCTTTAAACTGGCCTTAGACCTGATCTAGAAGAAAGGTTCTCCAGTACAAGATCATTTTGGGAGATATTATAAACATTACAGTGTCATTTTAGTTTATATTTATATAAATAGCACGGACAGTTTGAGAGACCTGGACAGAAAACGGTTCACATAATGCTGTTGTCATGCCAAAACCATTTTGTTTGTTATTTTTATGCTTTGATTTCTCATATTATTTGAATGTTTCTGCCAATTTAAGAAAGAAACAACTTATAAAATAATTCTGTTACATTTAACAACATTACTGGTAAGAACATTTTTCATTCTCCTGAAAAGTTATTATTATCTGAGACATTGTTATAACCGCAAAGATATGGTGAAAGATAACCATGTTTACGATCTTGATCATGGATTCTGTGTCAGTCTGTCTCTTTCTCTCTTTCCCACCCTCCATTTCTCTTGTGGAGGGAAGGAGAACTGATGGATGGATGGTGTGGCAGAGGGTCATTCCTCAGCCGGCCCCTGCTCTCTCTGCCTATCACTCATAGTCCAGAGAGAGATTGAGAGAGGAAGAGATAGATAGGTGTTGTGCACCAGCTCTAAAGTCACTGGTAGTTCAAAAGAAACGATCTCTTAGGATAAGATCCCATGGCCCATATCATTGAAATAATGTCCTTGTTTTTTTTGTTGTTTGTTTAATTTTTTTAAGAAATTGGTGTGGTGCAGTGGTCACCAGTCCTGGTTCTGGAGACCTAACCTCCTGAAGTGTGTAGTTTCAGCCACAGTCTGAAACACCTGCTCTGCCTAATGAACTTCTTACAAAGGTCCTGATTGGCTGGAAAATTCAGCAAGGGGGAGGGGCACCATGTTAATTGGTGGTTGGAGCTAAACTCCGCAGGATAGCAGGCCACCTGGAGGAGGGCTGGTCCATATATTCCCTGTATTAAAACTGGGCTGCAACAAAGCTTTAAAGACGTTTACATGATTCGCCTCACTGGCCAACTAAAAATTTTGCCTCCCCATTTACACGATTGTTAAAATAAGACATCAGAAGAATAAACAGAGTGATATGAACCCTAACCCACACTACACTACTGAATTAGTCAGATCAGAGCATGCTTTAGAGATACTTTTGATGGGGTTGGCTAAAAATTCATCATGATATCAGTCACCTGAATTATCAGTTTTGTTTGAGCTGTGACAACTTTGAAGCTCCAAATATGTATAAAGGCAGTAGCGTACTTGGAAGTAATTTGTCTGTCAGTATTGTATTAAAATACTTTTTATCATATTTTTATAATACCAAAACAATAAGATCAGTTTTAAGTGATCTACTGTTGGCTGTTCAGACTATAGTTAAATAAACACGAATTGTACTGGCTTGAGGGTATTTACTTCTGTTTTTAAAAGTCAGTTGTAATGCACAGTAATCAGAATTATTTAAATCAATTTGCTCATGATTATTATTGGGATTTATTCCATGTTGTATCATTAAAATTACATCACATCTCCATTACAAACACATTGGCCTTGCAAACAGCTTCGAGGAGGCCTGTCCCAAAAACAGTGAAACAGATTGTGTGTGTGTGTGTGTGTGTGTGTGTGTGTATGTGAAGGAGAGAGAGATTGAGAGAGAGAGAAAGAAAAAGAGAGAGAGAGAAAGAAAGAGGGAGGGAGAAAAAGAGAGAGCTCTAATGACTTCACAGGCCATTAGTCTCTCTGTGTGCTCTGTCACAGCTCATTATCCACACACGTACACATCAACACACACACCTACACACTACTGGAGCAGCAGGCTGGAACACAAAATACTCTCCTCTACAAACTTGAGTTATACTCTCACCTTCCTGTGTGTCAGAGTAAGATGGAAGTGCCAAGAGGTCATGAATGTACTCATTTGTCTCTCTTCTACCAAATCTGCTGTAATATAGTTCGATTCATTTTTATTTGCAGCTATACAAAACCTGGGTCCAAGTATCTAACGAGCAATGACCAAGAGTGTTAATGGCAGAAGTCCTTAAGATCATACTGCAGAAACACTAAGGGAACCTTTAACCTCTTGAGTTGCAAAAGTGTTTGTATCCAAAAGTAAAAGGACAGATATGCTGGATACGCCAGTGATGGGGTGAACCACTGTATATGGAGCACCTAAGAAACAAGTTTGGAGTTATATAAAGCAGTTGGTTATTGACCATGATAGTTTAAAGTTTGAGAGATATAAGACTGACTGTTAATTAAGAACTCTAGCATGTCTCACGAAAGTATTTAAGGCTGGTAATCATTGCAGAAGGATGGTAAACTGCACCTTCAAATTTCTGTGAGATTATCACACTACACCCAGTCCAGAGAGCTAGAGGATAAGCTGCATGGTTACTACATCATCCTCTTGCATTTTTCAGAATACTACTTTTTTTCCCAATCTCTTGAGAAAGAACTGGACCCGATCAGCTACTATTTCTTTGAAAACATTTGTAGGCATCAAATACACAAGCTGATGACTTTAATGAAATGATTTATCTCACTTCACTTGTCTGTATAACTGTGGTGTTTGGACAATTTTAATGCAACTTTTTTCCTCAAAACAAGCCAGAAGTGCTACAGATAACTGACTGATTAATTTAGAACTTGTGCTGACTAAATCTGTAAAAATGCTTTGTGTTGTTTTTTTCTTCAGTCATTATTTCACAATAATATGTTACCCTATATGTAATAGTATGCATTTTAGCTTGTGTCTCATTTACCTTTTTGTGTTTTATTGCTGTCGTTTGTGTACGTACAGCCCTGCAGTGAGTTAACACTTTGAGTGCTAAGACTTTTAACTTACCTCACCAACTCACTCCTCTACTCTTTTCATAGATCAATTACTTTAAGTGCAAGGGCTGTTTTATGGCAGCTGTTAAACATGGCTTAACAATTTCCACCAAACAACAAATACCTAAAGTTAATCCATCAAGAAAACTGTAAACAAATGAAGCTGAGAAAGGGAAATTCATGAGTGGTGTGGTGATGTACCGTGATTATTTGTGTGTTCTGCTGCTGCACATGCTCTCAGCCCGCCTCCATCCTACGTAGCATCCATTAAGCGCTTGTGTAAACAGTGGGCCCTTGTGGGCTTGGCCGTGTGTTCTGCTTCCTCGCCTTTTAAAAAATATGATCTTTTCTGCAGCGTTCGGCACGACCTTCCTCAACCCAGCGGGGTAATGTAATCATGGGCAGGGAAGCACGCCTGTCAAAGGCACGTAAACTAGGTAATAAATGCATGATACGTTAACGTGTCTAACACGGCAAATGTGTATATAGACACACACACACACACACACAAAAAAAAAAAAAACACTGTTGAATGTGGGTTGCGTGTAGAGTCATCCCAAAGGCAGCCTACTGTGCTAAACATTTCTAACAAATGCTTTTTTTGCTGTACAAATTAAGCTTAAATGTTACAAGATAATCAATTTTATAAGTTCAATTATAATGAACAATTTCCTAAGAACTTTGCTCAAATCTCTGTTTTCCAAAATTAGTATTGAGCAGCTACATTGATCAAATACAACATTGAAGACCTCTGAAGGTGTGTCATGGTATCTGGCAACAAAGACGTTAGTAGCAGATCCTTTAATTCCTGTTTGTTGTGTGGTAGAGCCTCCATGAATCAGATTAGTTTGTTCAACACATCTTACAGATGCTTGATAAGATCCTGCTGGAAGGGGCTACTGCCAACAGGGAATACCATTGCCACAAATGACAGGAACCAAGTTTTCCCTGAAGATAATTGTCCAGAGGATCACACTGCCTCCTCCACACCCCAATGTCCACAATAAAATGTGTTCTCTCAGGTTTCCTTCCTTGGACCACTTTTAGTAGATAGAAAGACTGCATGATGTGTGTAAAGTCAAAACAACAATCCATTTAAATGCTACACTACCAAGGTGAACTACGTTACAGATAATCGAAACAAATTAAGTTGTAAATGACAATAACATAAAATTTGCCTCCATGTTAAAGTTGGCTTAGTTAAACAGGAAATAGAAACCTACACATGTTCTTTCACACACATAAATTGAATATACTGACTTACTACTTTACATACTTTACTTTATATTTAAAGTCATTGTCCATTTTATCAGGTCTTCTCAAGGTGTGCTTTGCTGTGTCTGATCCTTTTTGTGAAGCACACAGATGCTAACATGCCACAACACTGCCAGTGTCATTGCTGTACTGAGAATGATCCACCACACAAATAATACCTGCTCACTAGTGATTCTGTGGTGGTCCTGGTCCTTGACCAGTTAGTTAAAAGGGGCTAATAAATTATGCAGGATAATACATTGGACTACAATGTGTAAGTGTAAGTAGTTAGTGTAGCTATTAAAATGGTCAGTGTGTGTAGGTGTACATACTGCCTTGTCAGTGGACAACCCATATAATGTAGATATAACACAATGTAGACAATCTGATGAACACTTAGTTGGGACCTACAGTTTCTTGCTTGATTGAAAGGGATTTTGCCAGTGTTTTGTATCACTTATCCAGCCTAACTGTGGCAGTGTACGAATTAACATTAGAATTTGAATATTTGTTTACCACTTACACCGAGAATGTGTATTTGTTTGGGTGCATGTGTGCGGTTGTGGTGTGTCCTAAAACGGTGGGTGCAGCTAGTGTGGCTGATTCTCTGTGGGGTGTGTGTGTGTGTGTGTGTGTGTGTGTGTGTGTGTGTGTGTGTGTGTGTGTGTGTGGGCAACACCACTCCTGACCCCTGCTATATCACACTGAGAAAAGAACCCTTTGACAGCTTTTGGGCCCCTCAACTATCAGCCATAAACACATACGCACACACTCTCATTCGAACACACACACACACACGTACATTCACTCCTGACCTCAGTGTTAAAGCAGGAGCAGAAAGGGTATAGCCAACTGACAAGAGAGGAAAAAAACAATACATTTGCCCTTGCCTAGACTATTCATACACACACACACACACACACACACACACACACATGCTCACACACACACAAGGCGTTGGACACCTATCCTTTCCTAAGCCTTCTGTGTCAGTGTGATCCTCAGAGCACCTGAATGAGTGTGTCTATTCAGGAAGTGAGGTAAGGAGGGAAGAGAGCACTTGGTCTGTTGCACACGTCACACAACCTATTCAAATCCAATTATATAGAATCTCTCCCTTTCCCCTGTGTGTGTAGGGGGGTCCTGGTAATGAGGAGTCGGAGACAGAGGTACGGATGTAATTGTGAGGTAAAGGCGGAGCTTTGACAGTGATTACTGCCGTTAATTGAAGGGAAGGGGCAGCTGGAGGCGGGCAGTTCACCATCCTGAAAGGCAGCTTTAATGAGTTTGTTTAGGAGAGACAGAGAGCGAGAGAGAGAGAAAGAGAGAGAGAGAGAGATAGAGAGTGAAAGTGAGCCACCATTTTTCATTTTTCTACCTTGATGAGCTGATGGTAGAAGCCCATAAACATACTAATGAAGTCACTTCTAAAGACACAATATCTGCACATTTCTCTACCCTCAAACTGCAGGCCATCACCACACCTTAAAATTCACCATTCCTTAAAAATTCAGTTTGCATGTTTTTCAAAAATGCAGACAGCCAGCTGAGACATGTTTTTTGTCTAAAGCTTGGTTTTGTACACTTGTAATAAGTGTCACGAATCTCACATGTAATGGAAGCTTATACAATACCAGTTAGCCTTAAACCACTTCTTAAAAGAATAAGTTGTGTAGTCTATCTTTAGAATCTTCACCTATGATCAACTAGAGCATGTTAAGGTCAGACTGCAGGCCAGTCAACCTCTTCACCAAACTCGGCAAACCTTTTTAGTTAGTGTTTGGGGTTATTAACTTTTTTACAAAATTTTACTTCACTAGAACTAAGAGGCGTATCCCTAACCATTATTCCAATTTTACACTATGCATCCAATGGTAGAATTCTAGATTTCATCAAACCCAGACTTGCCATGCACACTGCTAAATAACACATGCTTCCAGTGGTGAGCATGTGATTGTGTTCTGCTTTTTGGCCAAATAAAACCATTTACTCTCATTTGTAGTGGGTGCTGCTTTTGCGGACAGTTTTATACACTACATGCTTTAACATTACAACATTGCTAAGCAATCAAACATATTTTTTTAAAGCTGTTTATCTACATATAGAAAATTGTAGATATCTTGCTAAAATATCTTACTCTGGACTACTGTCCCAGCCATAAAGCTTCTCTATACCCGGCTTTGGTCTGTTCTCTCTCACTGAGGTGGCTGAGCTCTTTAGTCACTCTGATCTACATTTCCGTACTGTAATAAGGCTTAGCCTAGGTTGACCTGCCTTTCTCTGGGGCATGAATAGTAATGTAGTAAGTTGTATTGAGGGATAGCATGAGGAGAGGTCACTCTAAGCCTGAGGGGACATAGGCAGCAGGGTTAAGGCACACATTAATGGGCTTTTCCTGAGCTCCACACAACTCTAAAGAGACATGAACCTTCTGAAAAATCCTATTTATGTTGCCCTCTGTCCAAAGGCTCATATTCACACAAAGGTAGAACAAAGTCCATTATGTGTATGTGTGTCTGAGGGTAAATTCATAAGTTGGTCTGCCATTCATATATTGAGTTTTTTCAACTCTTCTAGCTTTTGAATAGCTATTCTGTCAGTTGAGAGGCTGAATTCATTAATAAGTCATTGAAAATAAAATTATTATAAATTTGCAAAATGAAACGTTAGATGTTTGTTAATTTTTTACATTTATAATGAATAGATGAACATGTGCTATTGCTGAAAATTACAATCTTATGTATTGTCTAATCTTACAATAATCTCAGACACTTGTTTTAGTCTGAAAGAGATCTAATGACAGTTTAGATATTCTGGACAATACATTTCACCTTCTCAATTTTGGTGTGGGTTTTGTTTTTTAGAAATACATTAAATGACATTTATATAAATTCTCAATTATCATTATGCTCTTGAAAAAGATATTTTGGTCATGTTGTCTAGTGTGATATGATTAAAGACACACACACACACACACAAACACCCTCTCTTGGTAACGAGGCAACCGAGGAATCAACTCAAGTTGTTCTTCTCATACACAAATAGCTGTGGATAGGAGCTCAGAACTTCACCTTGGCTTTCTCCTTTACTGATTTACTGATCTTACTCATCTCAAACTTCATTATGCTGATTAGAGCTCAGGAGCTTTTCCCATCTACATGTATTTCTGAATAGCTCTAAAGCAGCTGACGAAACTCCTCAACACACATTTTATGTTTCCTAGCAGTACATGTGCAGACAACCACACGCCGAACCTAGGGGTCATGTCTGATTTGTTGCAGATAGACTGGCAGTGCTCTTATACTCCATTTGTCGTTTTAAAGACTACAAACCACCTGGTCATTAGCCCAGAAGTGATTGTTATTAATGCTGTTATGAAAGGGCAGATGATGGGCTTTGATACAGGCCGATGACAGAGGGGAGGGGCCCACTGGGACCTGCTGTCTCTATCCACATGACAGGGGCCTGCTGGAGAGACTGGCCAAAGCCTATCAAGCTATTCACATTCAGCCCAACCACAGCCTGGTAGCCCACTGCAGTTGGGAGATTTAGTGTGTGCTGAAACAGCATTCAGACTATTTGGGCAAAGACTGGCTAAATACGTCAAGCTATTTTCAGTGTAGATTATTTTGTTGCTCTTCTCTCTTCTGCAGATTCTTAAAAAGAGCATTAATAAGGCACCAATCGAAAAGAACAGAAAAATCTCATCAAATGAAGAAACATGAAAGCATTTCAGAAGGGTTTCTTTTTCTTTATGAAATAGAATTATATATTTGAATACTATATATTACATCACCACAAATACTGCTAAATGCTAGATAACTGAAATGTTGAAATATTTTTTATTGAAATGCCACACAAATTTGAGCCTTCTGAAAGTTGAACATTGCATAGTTGCATTGTCTTCACTTCACTTCCACCAAGTCTAACCTTAGACGCACTGGTTAAACAAGATCAAGGCCATGTAACAAAAATGCATACATGTGTCTTTCTCTCAGAAGTAATAATGTGATCATTATGTTTCTAGTGTTTCTAATTTTGTCTCTGTGTGTCATAAGGATGAGAATTAAAAACAGTGGAAAAGGTTGCTCACCGAATGTAGTCCCTGGTATTAATAATGCAAGGTGTTTTTAATGAAAGAATACATTTTCTCTGCTGCTGTTAATCTCTGTGTTAAGGTGAGGCCTTTCCATCTAATGGAGGCTATAAAGACATAGAAAGGTTAAGGCGGTAATAGACTAATCTCAATTATCAAGGGCACTTCACAAAATCTTTCACACTGTGAAGCTCATGCACACACACATTCTCTCATAGGCCTAATAATCCAGGTAAAACACTGAAATGAATGTGTGCTGCATCAAGAACCTATGAATGCCCTTCATTCGTAGGTTCTTGATGCAGAAAACGTCTCAAAAAGTTTTTACAGTATCAAGAGGTTCTTCACCAACTGTGAAGTGTGTCAGTTAAAAATGTAAAAAATGGAATAGTTTGAAAAAGTTGGTTTTTATTTGCTGTTGCTGAGCTGAAAAGGCTTGTAGAAGCAATCGATATGTTGTCCTAATCACTGTGTGCTGTGTATGTACTGAGCAAAAAACGTAAAAATAGTTTGAATTTCATATATTTAAAAAGCTTTATCTGGGTAACCATAGACCGTGATATTAACAAGTAAATCGTCATAAACATGCTGTGGTTTATATAGTTCTGGTGACTCAGAGTGTGTAGGCCAGTGAGGAGCTACCTATAATGGATGATTCTCTTAATTAATTAATCTACACACCTGATCTTAATGAGCTGTGTCTTCAGGCTGTGGGTGCTCACTGCTGTAACTAATTAAGTTCATCAACGAGTTCATCATTACTTTCACTTCAGTGCCGTACACACACACATTTTCTACCGTCAAGGTGCAGCTGGGAGGGAATATTCACACAACAGAAACATACACACATACTCAACAGAGACTACATATATAAATACACACAGAAGAGACATACACATATACAAACAACAGAAACATACACCTACACACAGCAGAGACATACACATATACACACAACAGAGAGGTGACTGCAAAGAATATCAAAAGTACATTCACTTACATAATATTAGTCTGTTAGTTCCAAAATCCCCACAAAATTCACTGAATGGAGGGTGGACACTTATAGATTTGTTAATAAGTTTGTTTGTGTGTGTGCATGCTTGCATATATGTTTGTGTGTACATGTACATGTGTGTTTATGTGTGTATGTTTGTGTGAGTGTGGGTGAGAAAAAGAGAGAGAGAGAGAGAGAGAGAGAGAGAGAGAGCGCATGCCCTGGGGGCTGACACTGAAGGTGACTCCCTTAGTAGTAACCTTGAGAAACCGAGATAGCGAGAGTGAGAAAGAGAGAGAGAAAGAAAAAAACGTTTATTAAAATGAATTTGAGGAGAGGGGCAGTGGCTGACAGCAGCATAATTAAATGTGGAGTGTCAGCAGTAATGTATGCTGCACGGCAGGAGTGTGTGTGTGTCTGCATGTGTGTGTGTGTGTCTGTGTGTGAGGGAGGGAGCAGAGATCAGGCTTGTCGGCTCAAGGGTCAGCAGGCCAGCAGGAGCAGATAAGGACAAAACAGTGTCTGGCCCCTGTCTCTAACGTAGACAGAAGTGTGCGTGCGTGTGAGTGTGTGTTTGTGCCTATGTGAGTGTGTGTGTGTTTGTGTGCCCATCTTTGTGTGGGGTGTACACACCTGCCTACAAAAAGAAAGGATTGTATTTTTTGCTAATCTATGTAGGTATGGGCAACCATTCATCGTGACAGTTGGATAAAGCGCATTTTAAAGTTGTCCTTTGTGTTGTGTATACATCTAAACACCATTTCAGTTTCAGCTGAAGAGGATGTTATATTGAGAGTTGTGCCTGTACATATGATTAATGTCTGGGTGACACAAATGAATAGTAGTGCCCATATCCTTCTCTGTCTCTCTGTTTCTCTCTTTCTCCTCCACCCATTGAATTCATCTGTGATCCATGTGCTCATTGTGGTTTATGTTCTACACTCTTCATTTCTCTCTGTTGGGTTTGTCACGAGACTTCAACATGATGCACTTTCTATTTTGATTTGATCGGATTTACTATGAATTTAAACATTTTGACATTATTACTCAGTATTGGAATGTCAGACAACCGGCACAAGCATGAATGCGCACATAGTAACAAAATGTAATGTCCATTTAAACTTACTCAGATATGTAGTAACACCACAGTACTGCACTCATACTACTGATATATACATAAGAACTCATGCTAGACTATTAATGCCAGGGTGATATTTTGGTTAGGCGCTTCAACCAAAAAGCGCACACACACTGATTACATCTTAATCTGCCAAAAGAGCTGGTATGACCAGATTCCGATACATTAAGATGAACAAAATAACTGTAAGCAACTCTTCTATGGCATGCATTATCATTCCTAGCCTTTCAGCTATAATTCACCATACATTTTCTTTATTATCTGCATTTTTACAGCCTATGCGTTGCTTGTTATTTAAGTTGTTGTGCTCAGGCTATGAGCAAGAACATGCCATTTTTATGTGTTTATTTCCAAACCTAACATCGTTTTGTATAATTTGACTGTATAATGCAGAAGACTAACAATTCTTAGTCTTATACTCACAATCTTTCATATAGATTACCATATGAGTTCGTTGATAGTTGGTGTAAGGTAGTGGGTAACAATGCTGCCTTCCAAGCAGGAGAGTTTGATTCCACACATGGGTGACAAATAACACTACACCAATAAATGTCCTTGGTCAAGACTCTATAATCACAAGCATATTTGATATACAAAATAACTGTTGCTTTGGAAAAACTGATGAAAAAGAAATATAATGTGTAATTATTATCAGCCCAGAATGTCCACATCGGTGCATCCCTTGCATGAGAAACAGAGTGACCTGATTAGACTAATAAGTGTTTGGCTGTGTTTGAGCAGACTCTGATCTCTCAGCATACTCTAATCTATGTAGTGAATATAGAGGCAATAATGGAGGAGGCTGGACATAACCACATTCATTTCATTAGCCAATAAAAGCTGTAATATTGCAGAGGGCCACATTTTGCTAAATACATATGAAAAGACAGAGAGAACCACAGAAGCCATACACTCGTGTGTGTTTGTGTTTGAGTTTGTGCATTTCTGTGTGTGTCTGTGGATCTGAGTCAGGTAATGTGCATTTAATTCACTCTGTGGCTATGACGGGGGCTGAACTTTCATATGAATGATAAACAAAAGGTTGAGGGTAAATTTCTGTGTGAAATTTTTGCCTCTGGGCATCTTTTTTCTCTTGGTTCTCTTTCACACTCTCTAGCCAGTCTGTGCTCTATCTACTCTAAATGCAAAGCTTTTTTTCTGTAGAATTGGTTAATCCAGTGGCGGGCTGGTCTCTGTTCTTTGGCGGGTAGCTCAGCCCCGCTGCTAGCCCCCTCATTACTCTCGGGGAAAAAAGTGCTAAGTAGCATGACAAGCTCGGCTAGTCGCGGCGGATCACTCTGTCAGAGGAGGAGAGCGCCGCTACCAGTCATGCTGGAACAAATAGCAAGCCTGCTCCTTATACACTCACACTGAGAGCGGGGGAGAGAGAGAGAGAGCACGCAAGGGGTCATAACTCAGGCCCCACGCTTCGTTCACTCGCCCCACTATTACCTTCCCAAGCAAGGTCACACTAATCAACTCAATTACCAGTCCTCTCGGACATTTTCATAATGTTTTCTGCTAGTTGCTCTCCTGTGAAAATGACACAGTCTTGGCAAATTAATATCATTACTATTCGCGCTTAATGGTGCAGCGATACTTTTTTATTTAAGATCAAGTCCCGCCAACGACCTCCACTGCTACAGAGTGAGTGGCGAGGGACGGAGAAAGAGAGGGAGTGAATAAAATGAAAAGTTAGAAAATACAAAACAAAAAAATGAACAAGATCAAAACATCTAAAATATGTGGCTTGATTGCATATCATTTGTAGTTAAGAAACTGTTATTTTCATAACAGAACTAAACAATAAAATGTATGACACATTAATTTTCTCTTAATGTTATTTATTAGCAAAAATCATTTTTATAGTACAAAAAAGGTTATTTGGTTTAACAAAAACAGAACATATCTCTTACAGCAGGGTTTCTGTAATAGAGAAGAGAACCTAGAACCTTCTATTAAAGAACTCTTCAGGTACCATTTTGTAGGGTGTATGTTAGTGAGGTTTTATAAGAGTAACTGCTCATATTCAAAGAATGTTGGAAAATTAGTTTTCTTTGCTTTTTTAATAAGATTATTATGTAGAATGTAAACAGTGTTAAAAGTAGTAAACATACTCCTTCCTTTCTGATGTCACAAAACACTTAATAGTTCTGTCTATTCAGTCTACACCAGTTTAGCCTTCTCTTTTGTGTTGATGTTATAAGAAGTGTTGAATATATAGTAATCACACACTTAAATGCAGATCAGCAGTCGCAGTTTTAGTCCAATGTGGATTTTTTCAGAGAATCAAACTAATAATTGTTCTCTGAAACCCCCTCAGTAATGTAGAAACTGCAGATGTCCTCCTCGTCCTCGTGGGGGCGTGGCAGAAGAGGCCCGGATGGTACAGCTTTTTTTGTGGGAGTATGTCATTGTTCATGCATTTTAGTGCTAAATTATTAGTAAATGTTTTGGTACTGGGAAGAGAATCACAAAGAAAGCACATCTTGGGATGGTGAAATACCGCTGTACACAGAGGCAGGAGGTTTGACAGTAGCCAATCCTAGAACATTATTTATTTCTCCTTGCTGTTGATTGGCTGCTGCCCTTTCATGCAGCGGCAGTCAAGAATTTCCCATGTGGAGAATTTCAATTGTTCCCATGTTTACTTTGTTCTCCTTAAAGACCTTTATTTTATTACTATTAATTTAATTAAATTATTATTTGATTTTCTTGCATATATCAATTAAAACAAGCGTGCATACCAAAGGAATCACACATGCATGAATTATAGGACAGTCTATACAGGGGTAACATTGCATACTCTCTAGCACTGCTGGAGTTCAATATGTTTTTTACAGTACAAATATGGGTTTACCTTTATATTTACTTTAATTGTAATGAGTTTTGGGAGCATATTTGGGGACTTGTTTAGGGTTTATACTATAAAAATAGATATTTTTAGGCATTTCTTACCACATCACAACATTGCAGGTTTTTATGGTGCTTATGGTGCTAATGGCGCTCAAATGCTGAAGTTGTGTTTTCTCGATTACTTATAAAATTGAAACTATAGATATATATATAATGGACAACCCTACAAAATATAGCATTGACTCGACAGCAGTAACACACATATTTGGTCAGTTTTTTTTCCAGACTACTGATTCACAATTTGCAACGATAAACACATTTTGTTTAATCTGTCCAGTAGTTTTCTCTTTCAACACTTTACCGTAATGCATGTCTAAATCAGTGTGAAATGGCATTTTAAATATGTTACTAACTTAAATGCTGATTTATGTCCTATGTTGGTAATAAAAATGAAGATGTTTAATTTCTTACAAATCATAGCATACATTCATCAAGCTTTGCAGTGTAGGTATTTGTAGTCTAGCAGTCACGTGTTTGTGAGCATGTATGTAACTGTGTATACAAACCTTTTGACAGACATTTTGAGTCACTGGAGTGATAATGGCTTTATTATGAGAGACACCCCATGAGCCCCACTAATGAGAAACTGTGGAGTGTGTGTTTTTATGAAGGTATTCTACAGGACAGCACAGTGCTCTCCCAGCACACAGAGCCTTTTGAGACCAATTAGAGTGGCAGACACTGTGGACAAACTTACACCTGTCTGTGGCTTTATTATTCCAGTGGTGCTGGACTGGGATTGGCTCATTATTCCAGCATTCCTGGATTAGGATTTGCTCAATATTCCTGCTGTTATAGATTGGGACTAACTGGTTATTCCAACAGTGCTGGAATATGATGTGTTCATTATTCCAACAATGCTGGATAAGGATTTGCAGATTATTCAAATCATTCTGGATTGGGATTATAAATGCTTAAATGTGATTGGCTCATTATTCTAGTAGTACTAGACTGGGATTGGTTAATTGTTCCAGCAGTGGTGTACTGGGATTTACTCACCATTCCTGCAGTGTTGATCTGGGATTGGTTCATTACTACAGCAGTTCTGGACTGGGATTGGCTCATAACTCCAGTAGAATTGCATTGGGTCTCTCTGATTATTCGAGCAGTGCTGTGATGGAATTGGCTAGAATTGGCTGATTATTTCAGCAGAAGTAGGGTATGTATGGCTAATTATTCTAACAATACTAGACAGAGATTAGTATTTGTAAAATCCTTACCAATAAAGCAATGGTATTTGATGGCTTTATTTTTTATGGTCTTTTTGTAGAAATTCATTCTGTACACAAAGTGCTAAGAGAAGCAGCTGTGCAGCAAACTGGGAAATCTGATACAATACGAGATTCAATAACACAAACCAGTATAGCTGCTAAGAACTCTAGGAAGCTCTGGAAATCATAATTGACAATGTACCGCCATTTCATTCACAAACGTTCTAATTAACTTAAAATATTAATTAAACTGAGCCGTTGACCATATATTAAGTTAAACCTTTTTGTTCCTTCTTACTTAATATCACAAAATGGTGATATTAGTTCCTTTCATAAACCCATAATCATCCTGACAACCAAATGTGTTGCAGGGGTTACATGTTTGGGTGTGTGAGTGTGTGAGTGTGTGAGAGGGAGCTCGTGTAAATTCAATAGGGGCCCACAATTCAGTTCCACACTAATAACTACACAACTTACTTAGTAATTATTGAATAATTGATGATAGTTGCTGAGTAATAAGTCAAGTCTAATGGCTGAATATTGCACCTTGAGTTCAAAGGGTTAATGGCAGTGTTCTGTGGTCACTGCTTCACTTGACCTCAACTCTATTTCCCTACTGTGGTACCTTTGTTTCACTCTTTGTATTAACAGCAATTGTTTAGCTTGGGGGTATTTGAAGTGGACATCCCTGCACTGGCTGAGAAAAGTTCTAAGTAAAAGCCTTGGGAGCCTGAAGACATGCACACACACCAGACCACCGTCCTTTTCTCCAAAACCCTTTATTCCAGCGACCCACAGTCATTACTGTGGGCAGAAATGAATAAGGAGGGTTAAACAGCTGCAAATTTTTTCCTCCTTCAAAGATCTTTGAGCACGGATGAGCGTACGCCCAATAAACCCACACCCCTCTCATGTTTTATTCAAACTCTTTTATATTAGAACATGGGGTGCTAGCGCTGCGTTAAAAAGAGCTCTAAGCCGATTTTCACATTCAGAAAAGCCCTTTTAAATCTCATCCCCATGCAAGAATTCTCCCCTTTTTACAACCCCTTTTTTAATGAATAGATGTCCAATAAGGGCTTTTATTGTCTTAGCATATGTTGCTTTTATTAGGTGAAAATAATTACGTTCTTCGGATCACCTCGGAAGTCCTTTCGGAAGATAAAAATGAGATAGTTTCACAGTGACTGCACAAGTCCTTCTGAGTTGGGTCGTTTTCCCCCTGGGTGCTTCATGTCCTAACACCCCCCTCTTACACACACACACACACATATACATTCACCCCTCCCCTTTAATTCTTCTCACCGTCAACCTCCCCCCTGCATTTTCATCCCACCCTGAAGTGTGACAGGAGGCACTTGGCAACTGACACACACTCGATCTTATCACAAAGAGTGTGTGTGTGTAAGTATGGAAAGGGGGCTTGTGACTGATAAATGATTGTCACATGAACATTGTTTATTCTCTTGTCCGTTCTGGCGGTCAGGCTGTGTCCTTTTTCTATACAAGCTGCTGCGGTTTTCAAGTCTCTTTTTTATTTCAGGACAGAGTCCTAGAACCCCCCCCTCTCTTTCTCTCTCTCATATATACACACACACATACACACACAAACAATTAACCTTTGCAGTCAGGACCTCTCTCTCCTCCTCTATCTATTTCTCCTTCCCTTACTCTCTTTTCCCCACTCCCATCGTTCTCTTGATTGTTGTATTACTCCAGCAGTCAGTGTAGCTTGGTCGTTCTAGGCAATAACCAATGACCAAGTCAGGCTCAATGACCCAGTCAGTGTCATGTGTGAAACAGTTAAAAAAAACGATCAAAATAAATAAAAAATGAAGGAAAGTTAATAATTTCGTAATTGCAAATGGAAACAGACTTCTATAAAATGCTATAAAAATGCTAATAATCTGCCAATAATAAAAATGAAGAAGAATGGATTGATATAGAGGGATTTTTTTTTAGACATCATGGGTAATTATTTTTCTATTGATGCCAGTGTAGTTTGTGTAGTGTAGACATTGATGTTTTGTTTTAGATTTAGTTTTTGTTGTTGCAAATTTTCTGCATCGGATTTGCTAAAGAAAACAGGCCATGCTTGTCCAGTTTTAAGCTGGGGGAACCGGAGTGGTGCTCTGTGCCATACACCTTTTGAACATGAACATTATTAGTCACCCTTGAGAAAGTGAGAATGGCTTTGTGGGAATGGGCTTGGCGCACGCTCCAGCATCAGTAGAATGAGACTCAGGGGAGAAGGAGAGCGCCTTTTCCTTTTCCATTACACACAGGCCTGCGCCATAATGAAGGCGATTTTAATAGGATTTAATGCATGTGGTGGGGCAAGGTCCTGCTACCTTATGGCCCTGACAAAGGAATACGAGAGTGTAATCATGAAGGTTCATTTAGCGCTAGGACTACGCACACATTGATCATCCCCTCTTCCATTCGTCCGTTCTGGCCATGAGGCCAGATGGAGAGAGAGTCAGATGCAGAGACAATGCTACAGCAACACTTTTTTCTCTCTCTCAGTTTATACAGCTTGCTTCTTATGCGACCTAAATTTAGCATAAAGGTCTGCTAAAGCTTTTTTGAATGGCTCACTAAACTTTGCCACATCTTTAAATGGAAAGTCATTTGGCCACTCAACTGCCGGTGCAAGAGGTTTACAATTTTTCCCTTCCTTTCAGTGTCTGGAGCAACAAGAGTAAACATGTAGTTTCCTTCCGAGTTGAATGATAGATGAATAATCGTTCATGCGTCACCGAGGCATTGAAAGGCAGAAATTTCTGGCCATCCGTGCATTTGTTAATAGCACTGCTCTCCAGCTTCAGCCATCTCCAACGTCTGCTCCACTCCGTCTGGGTCTAGCAGGAGCAGTAAAGGGGGAGGCAGTGTGTTGTGAGTGGTACAGTTCACACAGACTGCTCTGTATGTGTGTGTGTGCGTGTGTGTGTTTGCTCAGCCACATTATCACTGTGCTTTTCTGAAGAGCAGCCACTTCAGGCCCCACTCTCTGAGCTTGAAAAAAGAACCATTACTCGTCTTTTTGGTAGGGCTGTGGGCCACTGAGATGTATGTGTGTGTTTTGTGGTGTAAATCCTCTGGCTGGCGGTTGATTGGGCAGAGAGAATGGACGGCAGGGGTGTTTACCCTTTACCCAGCATCCCCCTCACAGCTGGCTGGAGCACGCTCAGATGGGTTGTCGCTTCACGGCGAGCACCAGCACTGACTGCTAAGGTAAACAAGAAAAAAAGGAAAAGAGAGGAACTGCAGGCTTCTAGGCCTGGTGCTTTGTGGCCCATGTTGATGAAGGTGGGTGTGAGGATAAAGTTGCCAAAGTGTTGATAAAGCTAACAAATCAAAAACTGGAAACATCTACTGATTTTCAGCTGTACACATGTTTGTGTTTCTTTACAGAGATCGATGTCATTTAGGTCCTTGAACCTTAAACTTAAGACGTATTTGTACACTAAATACTGTGTTGTCACTGTCATAAAAAAACTTCTATGAAAATAAGAAAAAGCATAACTTTTAAAAAACTTTAACTCTTTTAATACGTAGTTGTTAACACAGGATCATTGATGCAAAGCACTGTTCTGATGAAGTATCATTTGACTGTAAATGGCGCCCTCTTGTGTATGGTTTATAGCCCTCTAAACATGTGTGAGTGAGTGAATGTGAGAGATACAAGCCAGTTCAATGAAGTGATTTGCATCTAAAAAATGGAGTTAAGACCTTTGGATTTGTCAGTAATGATAAGTTTAGGCCATGACAGAGTTCTTTAAAATGTGAGAGATGTAGTGTTAGGTACTAGAACTTTTCAACATACTCAGTGTCTCTATCTCGAGCTCCGTCCTGAGTTGTAACTGCAGTTCAGTTTCTCTCTCTCTCTCTCTCTCTCTCTCTCTCTCTCTCTCTCTCTCTCTCTCTCTCTCTCTCTCTCTCTCTCT
>JBBMFX010000122.1:10810486-10821984 GCA_037832545.1 Rhabdalestes septentrionalis
TGTGTGTGTGTGTGTGTGTGTGTGTGTGTGTGTGTGTGTGTGTGTGTGTGTGTGTGTGTGTGTGTGTGTGTGTCTAACGAGCACTCTGTCGCAGGATTCACCAGCTTGGGCTACAGCTGTTGATTCGTTCACTTAAATGAGGCTGAGTCTTTGTACCGTGCGAGTGTGTGTATGTGTGTGTGCACGCGCTAAAGCTAGCATTTAAAGAGCTGGGCGTCAGTGCGCGGTTCTCTCAATGCCTGCCAGCCGATTGCTCCTAAACGTTGGCCTGTGCTTTTCAGCTGTGTGCGCACAGCACCCGGCGCTATTTGAAGATAAAGAACAGGCCCATTTCATGTGTCTCCTATAGAAGTCAACTTTCTGCTGGAGTTGCCTGTGAAGCTACGGCGACAGCTTTCTGCAGCAAAAGTGGGGAGGAGGCATGAAAGAAGAGGGTGCGAGTGTTTGAGCTAGTCGTCTGCTCTAATTCTCTCTGACATGTTTTTCTTTAACCCCCCCCCAAAAAAAAAAGCCCAGTCCAAACCCACTGTCCAGACAGACCCTCCAGTGCAATTAGCCCGCTAAAGCACGTGGAAGACGAGCCATGTTTTTAGGAGAAGATAGGTGGACAGGGATTTGTTTATGGTGTGGACAGTAGAGACAAATAAATTCTTACCACAAATATATGGGCTCATGACTGGTTTCTTCATGCTAGCGTGATAATGTTAGTGTTGTTGGGTGGACTGAGAGAAAACCAATAGGTAATTATGAATGAGAGGTGAGAGTTTGCGTTTGAACCTGATATGTGTTTGTACTGATATTCCTCATTGCTCAAGGGCCTGCTCAGTGTTAGGGTGTTAGAGAGGGAAGAGGCTCTCCTAAAGCTCATTGCTGTATCAATAAAGCCTGCTTATCCGAAAGAAGTTTTTATGTGAAGCTATTCTGCAGTTGTAGGATGTTTAGTATGCGTATTGTTTTTCTAGCTGGTTTTAGCTATTGGTCCTGTGTGTGTGTATGTGTGCATGTGTGCAGCAGTAATATATAAAATATTTTTCAGGATGAGCTGAATGGACAGACTCCCTATTCTGTACTAGGCAACACTTACTGAAAAGACGCTCCTGCTATGTACAGTGTTTACATCTGTACAGCGCTTGTGTGTGCGTGTGTGTGTGTGTTTGTGTGTGTGTGGACTTGGCAGGAATGCAGCAAGGAAATAAAAAGCCTGCCAAATCATCCTCAATTACAGTGTTTCCTCCCTGGAATACATAAGAAAACACAGAGTGTGTGATGTGACTAATTTTTCATTGGTGTTGCCACTTCTTGCATAAAGACATGTCGCACCCCACCTTAAAATGCATTTACAGAATTTCTTGCCATTTATTACCACTCTTCCCTAAAGAACTTCAAGTCGGCTCAGTTTATGGACTAGGATTTTGTGAATCATCTACATGACAGCATGCAGGTTCATAAAGCTGTGTCCTCTGTACATCGTGTACAGCTGAGTCAGAAAGTTCGCACAGCCTTTGTCCTCAGGTTTGTGAGGTTGTGGCTGACCGTGAGTCTGAATGAGGTTCCGAAGTCTGTCTTTAGCCACACTAGAATGTTCGGTAGGTGCTTTGTTTCATTCTGTGTTCTGACATCACGGTTCTTGTTCTTGTGTATTTCCACAGCAACAGGGTGCAGCCACCACTGTGTACTGCGCCGTGGCCCCGGAGCTGGAGGGGCTGGGAGGGATGTACTTCAACAACTGCTTCCGCTGTCTTCCGTCTCCCCAGGCTCAAGAGCCGTCCGCTGCCCTTGGCCTGTGGGAGCTGAGTGAGAGGCTGATCCAGGAGAGATCCACCGGCCCTCAGCCAGTGTGACCAAATGAACCAATGGCCCCGTGACCCATGACAGCCCATCCCCCGCTTGTGGGTCGCTTGCACCAACGTCACCATCACTGAGTGTTTCTTCACTGTGGAACACTTTAGGGGATTGTGATTTACGTAAAAAATGAGAGAAGAAAAGGAAATATACAGTAGACTGCCTGATACTGTACAAAAAAGCTGCCAAATCCAGCCTCATGGAGGATCCCACACCTTCCATTTCCCATTCTGCATTGGCGTCATGTCTGACATGGCCTCAACTTTCATCCACATAATCTAGCTCTAAGAACACTGTACACTGTTCCCTAAACAACTAACACCAAGGCCGCTTGTTAGGGGCTCTAAATCAACTAATATGGTCTTGAAAATAGAATGTCATCTTAAGGGTCGAACTCACTCAATCTACACAAATATTTATCTAAATTGTTGGGACTTACAATACTCATCATTGTCCATTCATTTGAGTAAGTGTGTGCACAAAAAGTACAAAGACATGGTGGAGTAAGTGTATGTGAGAGCAGTTTTCTTTTTACAGATACAACCACTGTAAATCCCTAAGAATCAGTCAATATAGATACGCTGTACATGATATACATAGAGTGCTGTTCTAATGCGCTTACGTTTCTGAATAGTAGTAGGATTCGTAACCTCATCTGCCTGGAGGCTCCATATCCAAACTGTGTTGAAGTTTTACAAAATGCTATGCTAATGCTAATTACAATGAAGCAGCATCTCTGAGGAGAACAGGAGGGCCAGTGCTGGCTGAGGGAAAGAGTCTTGCAGTCTTAAGAAATTTCTGGTGGATTTTTTTTTCTTTTCAGCTTTTTTAATTGTCCTTTTTCTTTAATGTGTTGTTTTTTGGCTCCCCTGTAGAAGGTGGTCTTCATTTGATTAATTCAATGAGGGCACTGTCTGTAGATCTATTGGTTTCCAATGAAGGAATATTAGCAGAAAGAGAGAGGATGGTGAAGACTGAAGAATGGCACCAGGATTGATCCTTTTTCCCCTCTCTGTTTTCTTGCATTTCTCCCTCTTCTGTTTCTTTCAAAGGGGGTTGACTTTGGAGAGGTTGTGCTTTGTGGCAGTCTTGGTGCCATGGGTCAATCTAAGCCATAAGCATTCCAGTGTAACAGGACCTGGAATTAGGAGAGGCAGAGGGAATAGTAGAAATTGAAAGAGAGAGAAAACAGACAAAGATTGGTTAGTAGAAATTTTGTATTGGTGTTGTACTTTGTCAATAAATATTTATGAAATGCGAGTGATTTAAAAAAAATTTAATATGATCTCTCATGCATACATTTTAGTGTTTATAACCCTATGCTGATTATCATATATAGCTAAATGCCAGTAGGAATGTCCTCCTCAGGGCTGAACATATGCAGAACACCGACAGTGCTTGCAGGAGGGTAGACATTTTCTGGGGAAACTTAAAAAAACGAGAAAAAAATGTGTCTTGAAAATGTGTTGGGCCACCACAAAACACAAAAGTATCCTCAAAGTCTCTGAAACTTTACAATAAAGAAGGGAACAATATTCTTCCAAATAATATTCCCTTAACTGGTGTTCTGATGATGGTAGGTACTCTCATAGATGTTTAAAATAATTGCAATCTGTTGGGAAGACAGTAGCATATGCCATACATCATTTTTATATCAATCAAAATATTCAGTGATTGCTTGTGTCTGGTGGGTGAGGCATGGGAATGATAGAATAACTTTGATTTGTAGTGACTACTCCCTCTAAAGGGACGAGTATTCACAAAATGCATACAGGCCCGTAACATTCTTTTAGCACACATGCTCTTACTCACTTCACAAACCTGAAGGACAACATCATGTTTTCAATGTGGTTTTTACCACAGAACTCTCAAATGTGTCTTTGTTATAAAGGGTTTATACACTGCTGCCCTTCCACAACATCCATCTTTATGTGACTGTTCTTCTGATTACATCCTGCCGTGACATTCTCAATCACGGGAGGAACAGCTGCTCTTCTGTTTTCCATAAACACCACACATAAATCACAAACATTACAATCAATTTCCACCCCGATTTACTGCTGTCTTTCACATAGATCTGAAAGCAGGTGTCAATTTAGTCACTGTTCCTGTTGAAATTTCATTCGTCATTTCATATCTCCTTTTGCTTTTGATAAAAAAAGGAAGGTCAGCTGGGTCTGCTCAACATGTTTTACACACCAAAGAGAATGATAGGGTGTTAATTGCTCAAATATATCATGTCTGTATGCGTGTTATGTTTCTCTGATAAATTTTTTTTTCTGTTACACCAGTGTGTATCTGTCATACAGCATGATTTTTTTACTCATTTTCAGTCCTGCAACTATGCCAAACAAACCTCTCAGAAGAACAATATTGATTAGTTTCAGTTTATCCCAGTTCTATTTTTTGCAGGACGTGGAAACGGCAGTGAATTAATTTCTGTTTGCAGAACATACACTTTAGGTGGCACTTTTTAACAGCGCTGCTCATTGGCAGCGGTGTTAATTAAACATGGTCTTGTTGTTCAGAATGTAATACTTGAGAAACTCGTCCACCATTACAAACTGCAAAAAGCCTCACTGAGGAATGGCCAGAGCAGGCAGTGACCTGCAGTGGTGTGTATTTGTGCGTGCACTGGTCAGTCAGTCAGGGCTCAGAAAGCTGAGCCGGTCTGACAGCATGCAGGCCCTCACGCCCTGCCTGTGTGTTTAGCAGTGCTTTGACCATGACCCGGAACAACTCCATAAACAAACCACCTGTCACACACATTACTCGCTCCAGCAGAGTAATTGACACATCGAGAAACCAATCATACGGCAGAGCTGACCTGTATTTTCGTGCTTGGGCAGCCGATGGAATCAATAGTGCACACAGGCAGCCAGACCCAGACACAGGGAAAATTCAACATACAGTCTGGGCTGCAGGACAGCAGAGACATTTTACAATACCATTCACTTAAACACAGCCATAAGGTCCATGGTTCAAAGCAGCAGTCAGTTAATTTGCATGAGCTTACCTAACAGTACAATACAGAACACAAAGTAAACCAAAATACACTGGGTTTCAGCCTAGAACAGGAAAATCATCATCATGTTCAACCAAACAGCCCAGGAAACCTTTTCTTGCAAGTTTATTTCTCTCTAGATCTCTCCCTGTCCTTTTTATCTCCTAGGGTTCCCTCTCACTCACTTCTCATTTGTTCTCTCTCATTCTTTCTCTCTCCCAATTTACTTTCTTTCCCTTTTTGTCTCTCTTTGCCTGTAGATCTATCTCCTTCTCTCCAAATCTCTTCTCTCACACTCTCTGTGTCTGTGTCTGTCTTTCCATTGTGTAATATGCACTCAGGTTGCATGTCTCCTGTGGCCTACCTCTGTTCTCTCACTCGCACTCACACACAAACACAAGGAAATGGTGATGTGACACAGAGACGGTACACAAACTACCGCAGCTTTGACTTCAACCATCCAACAGATGGCTGGGTTGTTCTAAGAAAAGGTGGAAAGCGTATTTGGGTTTGACTTTCCATGCCAGGTAAGCAGCAAACAAGAGAGCCGAATGCTCTTCACGAATAAATGATCATGTGACCTTTAACCCTCAACCATTTGTACATATGTCAGAGCAGGGTCGGCCCCAGATTCTGATTTAATTCTTCCTACTCCCTGTTCCCTCTGCTTTTCTGCATCTCAGTGTCTCCCTGCAGAGAAGAGAGGGGATAGAGGCTGGAGAGGCAGTAAAAATGTCACTGGGTAATGAATGTGCTCATGAGAGAGAGAAAGGGAGATGGGGAGGAGAGATGTTGCTTGTTTTTTCATGTGATACGTAGGGAGGTTAGCTAATGCTGTGAGGTATGTAAAGCCATAGTGGAAGTAAAGCAAGTGTGCATGAAGGCGTGTGTGGGGCACGCTATTGGTCAGTTAGCGGCTGGATAAGGGCAGATAAAGGGTGAGCACAGATATGGCATTTCTGGGCCAGCAAGGTGTCACACACTGTATTGTTTGCAAATGCCTTGAACATAGATATGAAATCTCCCAGTCCCCACCCTTACATTCCCTACCCCCACTACTCTCTCGCTCACTGGCACTCTCTTACACCAGACTTTGCTGTAAAAATTTCCCTCACTTTGTCGGATGTAGTTTTTATCAGCTCCCTGAAGGCTGACCCTGAGCCAAGACTAAAAATCTCTTGACCTACAAGAGAACCAAACGGTTTACAAATGTGCATAAAACGGCTCCCAGGGACAACAAAACGTAGAAAGCAAAAGCCAGTAAATGAATCTTGACAGTTTGTCACAGGTGACAAGGAGCTGGAGCGTGAGCTCTGTGTCTGAGGGGCCGGCGAGAAGGCACTGTGCCATTGTGTGCTGGTGTCTGGCTGTGTGTGTGTGTGTGTGTGTGTGTGTGTGTCCCTCTCTCTTTCTGTAACTGTTTTTCTCCCTGCCGGTCAGTCTGTGAGGCTGCTAAGTTGAGCAAGAGCAATCATCCAGCTGCTCCCAGCATAAACACCCATTTCAACCAGCCGTCTCCGGGCACAGTCTGGTATAAAAACATAACCTCATCTCGGCCTCAGCCGCAGCGAAACAACCAGACATGCCCTAAAAGGGACCTTCATAGTTAGGCATGTTAAAATGCACTGATGCATCATGACACCTTGATCAAAAGATGGCAATTTAACTGCATTGATTCTAGAAGATTAAAATAAATGAGGTGCATATTAGAAGCTTGGTGTATTATTTTTGTTGTTGTTGTTGTTGTTGTTGTTGTTGTTGTCTACATCCCCCCCCTCTGCAGCCGTATAAACAGATGCTTCAGTTTTATTTGTGTTCAATATATTTTTAAAGGTAATTTAAAATCATACCAGAATAATTGAATCAAAAGGTGAGATTTCATTATGAACTGAATCGTTGCATCTTAGAATCGATGCGAGGTGAGAGAATTACACACCTTTTTTTTATATTAATGAGGATACTGCACATTTTTGTCTAACACACCTTACCTGGCACATTAGGGGGATGCTCATTTAGTTAAGGTGTTGATTCAGGTGTGCCAGCTGCAAGGAAAGCAAGCATTTGCTGGATAAAAGTTTGTATTGTACAATATGTTACTCATCCATGCGATGCACTGTATTAAACAAATGTGTGCTAAAAGGGTATAAGAGGAATGTGGACAGACACTTTGTTCCTTTAAGAAGAGAGAATCACTAAGCAGTAGTAACATTTCCTTAGTCTCTTTGACCACCTTTTTGGCTCACTGTCCATGAAGGGGTCAATATTCGGCCAAGTCAAAGTAGTGTAATGGCTAAGGTTCCTGATTGATTGGCAATGGGAGCCAGACATTGATGACCAAGAGGATGGTCAATGTCAGCAGAGTCAGTCAGCTCTGGAGAGGCCAGAGCATGGAGGCCCATTGTCCACAGAGAAGGACAGAAAATCCCCAACCCCCACCTGCAGTTAGCAAGGAGCAGTGCGGGAAGCTGCTCTACACCATGGGCGAACGCTTCAATTCAAACTAATCTGTGAAATAAAAAAATCCTCTCTTTATGTACTGTGGGTGCAGCTGCATGCTGATCCCAGGTCAGCACAAAAGCCTTACTTCTACAGACGCCTTACAGTACTGCTAAAGATTTCTTTTGTGTTTGAGACACTGAGGGATTCATGAGGGGATGTTTTTTTTCTCTTTCAGCGGAAGCTGGCAGTCCTCCGAGGTCTCCCCCACAAAGCCTTATTGATCGCTGTATCGAAATCATTTGATAGTTAATCAATACATTTTCTTTCACTGCCGTGCAAGAATAGAGTCGTTTTTCAAAGACCAACCTTGAACCTGTGTGCAGGAAAGCCTCTTGCACACACACACACACTCACAAACATGGGCCTCTAGTCCTGATGCAATTGTAGCACCTTGGGATATCATGTTTTTCCTGTCATATCATCACAACCATCTCAGTCTCAATCTTTGTCCTGTGCGTGTTATTATTTCCCCTGTTCTGCCTAACATGACTCAACTAATCTGCTCATTGATAAGCCCTTAACCTTAATGAACAATCAGCTCATTATCAAGGCTGGGGGTTATGTGGCACCAGTCACTTACATTTGTCTTAAAATGTTAATTTTTTAATGAGAATGAACTGAATTCTATTGTGCCACAGTGTAAAAACCCAATGTATGTCTTTTGAGAACTGCTGCACTTTTTCAAGTCTATGATCCATAACTGAAGCAAAAGTGCCGGTCTGATGCTGCCGTGTTTCGTACAGAGTGGACGAGAGGGTGGACGAGGCATTCTGAGGTTACAATGCATATATGTATAAGATATAGTTGGAACTGCTTTTCTGTGAAAACAAAAGCCTGTTATTTCGAACACACTCTGAACCTACCTAATCTTCTGGCATGCTCAGTCTTCATCCATCTCTCTTGCACCGCTTATTTAAACCAAGTGAAGGCTATGTGTGTGTGTGTGTTTGCATGTCCCTAAATTATAGAAAATGTAAAAATAGTGTGTGTGTTTGTGTGTGTGTGTGTTTTTTTGGAGGGGGGCTAGAAATAATGACATAATGTCCTGTACCAAAGCCATCATTAGTGCTTATTACTGACAGACAGTAAATGTCGTGCTGCCCTCTGACCTGTGTGGATTCGCTCCAGCCTAATCAAACACAGTGCATCAATGGCATCTTCTGCTCCACATCTGTGGTTCTATGGGCCCTGTAAGCTGTACAGCCATGCTGTAGACCAGGTGCTTAATATCTGTACTTTGTGGAGCAATTATAGCACCGAAATGAGCTTTTAATTCCACTTTATTGGCCCAGTATTGCGGCTGGTGTTTAGATTTCTTTTTTTTTTTTAAATATCATAATTAGCTTTGAAAAGACTGGTCGACCTCATTCTGCTCTACAATACCCAATGGCATTTGCAGTGCTCGCTTGTGGTGAAGCTGTGGGTTTGTGGAAATGGCTCAGTTGCTCCGGAGCGTGGCTGTAATAGCACAATTGAAAGCTTTGAGACAGCTGGCTAAATCCACTTACTACTAGCTGCCGAGAATAAGTGTTGCCAAAAATAAGAAACAGACATGTTATATTGTGGTATTTTGGGTTTTATATTATTTTTCAGTGCCTCGGGAACATTTAGGTTTATCGCTGCGTTGTAATAGAGCTGATAAAGCTACAAAGAAAGTACACTGAGCTCTGGTACAATGTTTCATTGTTATGTTTAGTTCTGATACTAGAAGCATGTAATGTGAGTGATCAATATTCCCTAACGTGAGAATATTTGGTGTATTATACTTTTGAAATTAATATTGGCTGGGGGAAAATAATTATGGCTGATCTTAAAAGTTTCATTGGATTAGTGACCTGCGAAATGCCAAAGTGTGTAGATATTTTTAACGATTCCAATCAGTCCTATCGCTCTCAGAGGATACACTCAATAGATACGTGCAAGCGACAAAATTTATCATCCAACTGCCAACTATAAACTACCATCTCTCCAGCTCAGAGATTAGCATGTGATTAAAAAGTAGGTCAATATTTATTAGGTGCTGTTATAAAGTCAATGTTAGTTCTATGAAATCCAGTGGCTGACTCTAGTGGGCTTTATGACTTTGCTGATAGATTTTTAGGCTCATTGTGCATATTGACAATTTGTTAAAGAGAAAAAAGTCTAAATTCTGCTCACCAACAAAATTTTCTCTATAGCACAGTGATTGCATTTTGGAGTTGTGTGTTCATCAGCATATGCTGCTTGAGTATATGTAGATACACAGAGCTGTGCTGATCCATGTATATATACACATATATATATATATACATATATATATATATGTCACTGTCCCCAGTCTTTCTTTTAAACTCAACAGATTCTCTTTACTTTGTGAATGAAACTTTCTGGAGAAATGAACCAGCTAGATGTCTCTATTGTTTTTGTATTAAAGAGGCTGCATATTAACTGACATTAGAAGTAGAAAACTTTTTGCCGTATTGCTTTGTCCTGTAAAGTTACCCTTGCGGAGAGAATTTTTTTGGACAGTGATGATGTATGTAGTTCACCATATTAGAACTTAATTTATGTGTCCATAGTGAGTGCCCTGGAGTTAAAGCATGTGAGCAGGGACATTATTTTAGGAATTTACCGCTATCCTCACTTGTCACTCTGGGTGTAATATTCCACATGCTTTGACACTCTGCTTAGACACACTGACCTTGTGAACCTTGAGTTATTCCACTCTTCCTTTGTGCCAAGAATGAGGAGCGAGGGAGCAAAAGAGAGGAGAGAGGAGTCGCACATGCCACAGCTTTCAAACAGCAGGAAAAACGAGCACTTGAGCTGAAGTATAATTATCCGTCTCTGTCTGAAGATTCATCACGAGAGAGAGAAAGAGAGAGAGAGAGAGAGACAGAGGGGTGAGGAGAGAGAGAAGAAGAGAGCGGGAGGAAAGGGAAAACAGAAGGCGGGAGAGTGACAGCAGGAAGAGAGGAGGTGCTTGAAATATCAGGGATAAAAAATGAGAGAACAAGAAAGAGAGTGAGGAGAGGGGGCAGGAGGGGGTACAATGAATGAGGGGGTAAAATAAGAGGGGGAAAAAATGAAAAATGTGTGAGAAAGAGAGAGAGCAAACGAAGCAGAGACAGAGAAGGGGAAAGGAGGGAGTGGGGTAAAAATTAATGTGAGGAAAGAAAAAGAAAGGAGAGAGAGAAAAGGGTCTTGAAAAACGGGATGAGAGAGCAGGGAAGCGAGGGAGCGGATGGAACAGGACAGGAGCGAGAGAGTGAGGGAGAGGTAGGGAGGTAAAAAAGAGGGAGAAGAAAGAGGATTTGTCAGTGTGCTTTAGAGTACGGCTCAGAGCTTAAGGCTGAGGTGGCAGTAATGAAACATTCATAATCGGCACAGACACGCTCCAACACACTCGCTGACACACTGTTTAACCAGCACTGCCACTCCAAGGTCACACACACATACACACCTGAGCGTGTGAGAGAACAGCCGGACCCATACTCCACACACACATAGCTGCAGAAACTCTGGTTAACTTCACAAAACCAGTAATCTGAAACATTCTCTAACACCTACAATACACATCAGCTTATGGAATCCAGTGATCCAACAGGGTAAACATGAACTCATCATAGCTAATTATATAGGAAAGATCCTCCATAATGCAGTGGTCAGTATAAGCTACTTTAAACTCTCTCTGGGTCAGGCTGTGTGTGTGTGTGTGAATGTGTGTGTGTGTGTGAAACTCTGACATTGTCACTGGCTCCTCATTAGAGTGCAGGTTAACAGCCACCTACAGCCGCCATGTTAGCTTGGAAAGCTCATTTTTCTCCACCTTTTAAAGTTGTACCACCGCACCAATCGATAGCTATCAAAAGTATTACATAAATAGATTTGTCACAGGCACATAAAGGACTAGCAATTTAATCCAGCTTGTTAAGGCTGCCAAAGAGAATAGATCTCCTAGCTCTCTCCCTTTCTCTCTCTCTCTCAGTCTATCTATCTGTCTCTTGTACTCTTTCTCTTTTCCTCTCAGCCTCATGCTCTTTCTTTCTTTCTCCCTCTCTGTCTGCCTATCTCTTTCTCTCTCTCTCACTTTCCCTTCCCCATTCTCTCTCTCTCTCTCTCTCTCTCTCTCTCTCTCTCTCTCTCTCTCCCTCTCTCTCTCTCTCTCTCTCTC
>JBBMFX010000122.1:10822084-10834431 GCA_037832545.1 Rhabdalestes septentrionalis
TAACGCTACATGTGTTCTAGATGGACTACTTAAAGAACAGAACTAATGCTACATGTGTTCTAGATGGACTACTTAAAAAACAGAACTAACGCTACGTGTGTTCTACATGGTCTACTTAAAGAACACAACTAATGCTACGTGTGATCTAGACGGACTACTTAAAGAACTGATCTAATGCTATGTGGGTTCTCGACAGACTTCTTAAAGAATGTTACTAACGCTACGTGTTCTAGACGGACTACTTAAAGAATGGAACTAATGCTACGTGTGTTCTAGACGGACTACTTAAAGCGCTAACACACATGCCCCCACCCATTTGTAAACTGTAGTTCTACAAAAGTTAAATGTGCCCCCCTAAACACACTGGCCCCCCTCGGTCTACAATCGCCACTGCCCTCTCTGTCTCTTGTTGGAGTGGAATGGCCCTCCCTTTCCCACCATCACTCAGAGTGATGCATGGGTTAGCTGACTGTTGCCAAGTGCATTGTGCTGTTCAAAGTTTTGTTTTAGCAGCAGTCCAAAAAGATGCTTCTGACTCCCCCATCCCTGCATTGTTGCTATTGTGTGATTGAGGGAGTTCTAGGGAGCAGGTGTAATGGGACATTATTGGAGCAATTGGAGAAAATGGAAAGATACTTTCTGGTATGCAAGACACATCAATCACTATATTACATCCTTTCAAATTTGACATAAACCAAACCAAACCAACCAAAGTTTAGTCCTGCATGCCAGTTATTCACAGCAGTCTTCAGTTATATGGACAGTTATTGCGCAACAGAGCTCATAGGTATAATGATCTCCGAGATGTGATGAAAGTAAATGGCAGTGCACTATAATTGTTACAATGCCCTGAGCCCTCTGGTGTAAAAATAAGTGCCTTGCACATTTGTGAGGCAATTACTGTGCTGCTGGCTGGCAACACAAACTGGGCAACAGTAGTAATGGAGTCCTGAAGCAAATTAAATTATCACAAATGCATGGTGCAAAGCAGCGAGTGTGACTGAGGATATTTTCAGCACTAAGAGGTGAAGGGAAAGGAAGATCCAGTATAAAGAACCGGGGATTATGGGGAGTGAAGGAAAAGTTAATGAATCACAGTTACCATATATAGGAATATGTATGTATCAGTGAGGAAGACCAAGGGTAATTTCTTGGATGGGCATGTGCACTTATTTTCCCCCCTGTTAGCACTTTTGCTAAAGCACCTGTGATGATTTAGCCAGGATACAAGCTTAATGGGGTCTTTGTAAATCCCCCTGATTTAATCTTTTCACAGAATAGGCTTTATATTAATACTGTAATGGGAATGTTGTTTGCATGTAGCTTAGTCATGAATGCAGATACTGAAAGCTCCATCTCCATTTGGGATGGGGTGTGGTGGAATTTGGTCCTGGAGCAGGAATAAAGGAAAGCTCCGCTCATTTATAGCATGTTGTTGGTGCCAATGGGGCAGAATTTGTAGAAAGGGAATCTGCCACAGGCTGCCCTGCCATACAGAGTGCCTTTCTACTCTTAATAATAATCTACATATGTGATATCTCCATATGTGCTCTTTTCTTTGTTCTCTGCTTTGGCTGTCTTGCTTCGGCCAAGATGGCACAGTGGTTACTGTTCGTTTGTGCTGCTCAAAATTCTCTTTGTGATTTTGGCTGAGCTCTGCTGTACAAAATGGCAAACTTTGAAAAACATACAGAGATTTGTTCCTAAAACAAATGGATCTTTGTAACCGTTCTAACACTGCGAAGCCAATGTAAGCGTCCAATCTCGGGGCATCACAGGGCCATCCAGGTACATAATGTACTAATGTGTGCCTATTTTTAAGCCAACTGTACTTGCCGAGTGGCATGTACTGCCAAATATTACCAAAAAATCCTTAATATTAAATCCAGTGCACGCACAGCAGTTCTGGCATTTAATAGAGAGCAAATAGACAAATCAAGAAAAATCATACAGGCATTTTTAATTCCTTCCACTATTAGAAATATTCACCATACATCTGTCCTGGAGATGGCCTAGAGAACCGCAGTTCTATATTACAATGCACAAAGACATTTGCAGAGTGGTACAGTGTTATATTTTGATGTTAGCGGAACATTTTGTGCAGTGTGGTGCAGAGCAGCAGAGATTTGGGCCACAGTGAAGAGGGTTCTCTGGGCGAGTGGATAATGCTCTATGATGTTGTGTAGGCAGCAGATCCACCTCATGTGCTATGGAGGGAGCACATGTTGTCCATCACCCCGACAGGCTGCTAGTTTGTGTGCCTAAAACAGGCAAAACACAAGCCAGATTCAACAGTCGTGGATTAAATATACCTATAACTAATACAATAATGAGAAAATGGGTCACATGATCTCCAGATAATCAGAGAAATTACCAATATTGAACAGATGAACACCTCAATTGGCTTCCTAAAGAAGTCTTTGCTTTCATGCCTGTGTTAGCTCTACTGAGTATATTGTCAGCTAAAATGTATTTTATCATATTTCAATATTTATCATTAAATATCAATGGGTCCTTCCTATATAACACATTTGGATTGTATTTTAAAAAGACACTTTGTTTGCATAACTATTAACCCCCATCTTGGTGCAGCACCATGTTGAAAGAATCTAAGGTGATATTCTGATTTCTCACCTCTAAAAGGAGGAAACTGATGCAGTAAGATCCAGTAACGGATCCAACGTACTGCAAGAGTAACGTTTGCAAAGTGTATAAAGCACTGAACATCATGGAAGATTACTGGAACTGATCAAGAATGCGTTTAGGATACTAAAGCAATAATGGAGAGTTTTAGCTCTTTATGTTTCGTGTGTCTTCCAAATTTCAGTATTTATGTCATTTTTGTGTGTAAACGCAAGGGAGATATTCTGATCGTACGACAAAGAATCACACATTTCCATTCCAAGAATGTCAAATCTGACAGGTTTAACTATAGTTTTGATTTATTCATGTCTGCTCTGGGATTTAAAGAAGGGACTTTTCTTGGTTGAAATCCGTTCAAGAATTTTAAATAGTTGACCCCCTAGTTTTGGTTGTAAGTGATGTGTGTGTGGCTATAATTTATCTCCTCCATGTTATCTAACCTCAGATAAACTAAATATACATTTGACATATTACCTACTTTTATGAACATATTTCTTTGACATTGAGTTTCCCATTGAAGTTGCTATTCTAGTCCTCACATTCACACTGTGGTATCTGGCAGATGTTCTTATCAAAAGTAAGTTACGACTAAATCTTATTACATGTTCTGATGTGATGGTGCATAAGTTTGTGAATGGCAAATCTGGACAGACAAGAAAACAGCTGGATGGCCTAGTGGTTAGGGCGTTAGCCCTGCAATCAGACGATTGGTGTTGAAATCCCAACTGCTAGCGTCACCGCCGAGGTACCCTTGAGCAAGGTACTGTCCCCCACCTCACTGGCGGCAGCCCCCTGCTGCGCTTAGTGAATGGGTTAAATGCAGAGAAAACATTTCACTGTGTTTTGTACTTCTATGACTATGCATGTAAATAAAAATGTCTTCTGTTGATCTATTACAGCGTACAATGTAAAGTTGCACAGATAGACAGAGCTGGGGAAGTTGAGGTGAGGCCAACATGACACAGATATAAGATTAAAATTAAATTAATAAATATATCATGTTACTGGTACAGGGGAATGTGGCATTAGTGATCTTTCCCACCGGCTCTTATTAGAGTAGGAAACTCCATTCTGTTGCACAGAGGACAGTCGTGTTACCCACTACGCTACACCACCACAGATTTAGTTCATTTTCTGTGTAGTACATCAGGAATCTACAGCTGCAGGATTTCTGCTGTTTGCCTTGTTAGAAACATGAACTGACATATTTACTGTATCTTCTTTAACTGGTTTATAATTGTTTTTAGATTGGAGTATGCTGTTTATTTCTGTGACTGGATACAGAGTGTCTCAGCAGGAGTGCAAGGTCTGTCAGTCCGGAATTTTGAATGAGCTTGACCCTGGAGTAGTGATGTGTATGATGATGATGCATATGTCAGTCTATGAGGAGCTACCTTGGGATGTATTAGTGCAAGTGGAGGAAACATCTGGCTTTTACAGAGATGAAGGATTGTAGCCCCTTTTTCTCAAGCAGCCTGTAATTATAGCCAATTTACTGGATACTCCATAAGCAACAGGTCTGGAGTGAGATGTGGGGGGGCAGGGGGAGTGGGAGGGTAAGCTAAAGTGTGAGAGCTGTGTGTTTGTGTTTGCAATCACTCTGCGTATGTGTGTGTGTGTGTGTGTGTGTGTGTGTGTGTGTGAGAGAGAGAGAGAGGGTGTGGGAGATAGAATTGGAGGAAAATACACGACACACACCTTAATATTGCAGGTCAGTCAATGTGTGGGCTGCATGTGCCTGTTCATACATACACACACACACACACACACACTCAGTCATGAGTTTCCTTCCAGAAACCATTTACATTATTGACCACATTCAAGAATATTTCTTTTTCATGAGATATGTTGTTGACTTTGGGCTTTTTCAAATACACAAGATATTAATGTAACTAATCCTAAATTAATACTTGATTTATTACAAAACAAATAAATAATGTGAATCACTTGATGATCACTTGATGTTCTTTTCCAAACTTTTACATATGAGCATTATGAAAAAGTAATGCTAAAAAAAGTGAATTAACAAAAGTGCAACATCATTTGGTTTGCAAACACTTTAAATACAGTTACACTGCAGATCAAATATTTGATTGTTTCTCAACAATACACAAATTTTATCAAATCAAATATAAAACCAAAGCTATTTGCCACTGCAGGACATTCACATTTTATCTATAACGGGGCGCCAAAACCATTATAATATTATAAACATTATAATCACCCCCCATAACCTCTGCCCCCCACCCCCCACCCCCCCAAATAAAAAAAACTGCCAAGACATAGAACATATTATTTGTTATTTTTTCATCATTATTAATGTATAAATTGAATACATTTCAAGGTAGAATTTTTTGACAAGGCAGCATGAATTGCTTTAATATAAGTAAATATATTAAAGAAAATATATTTCTCTCTGATTATGCATATTATTTGTCCATTTCTAATCTACTGACTATAAACTTAAAGGAAGCATTTTTTGGCAGTGTAGCATAAATAGATGTGCATTGCATAAAATAACATTTATAAATCTGTTTTCTTTGTTTCTGAGCAGAAATATGTGTCTTTTATCAGGGAGCAGCTCTCAGTATGTTCAGTAGAGTGTCCCTGTTAAAGTGAGGTGAAGCAGTGAACTTCCAAAACAAGAGTAATTTAAAAAATACTGCGGTAACGCACAATACAATAATTGTTGGTGTTACTTAAATGGTGCTTTAATGCATATGATGTGCCCAGCACTACAAAAAATATTTAAAAGGACAGTGCTATACACTCATAGCAGAGACCTGAAACACCCCTGTCAGTGTATTTGCTTCATAATATGCAAGTGGAAAGTTTGTGGAACCACAACTAATCATCCATGGAGAGGTACACACTCTCATATAATGATCCAGAAGGTAAAAGAGATGGAGAGGCCACCTGAATGTATCAGGTGTACAGAGAACAATAAACAATGAACTGCACCACAATCATCTCCATTCCTACACCCCCACACAAATCACCTTTATTAAATAAATAAATGAAAAATACATCGAGATGCACAAGGAATGATATACCCTGGCCAGATGAAACAAAAATAAAACTCTTGGGCAGTAATTCAGCTCATCATGTTTGGAGTAAGAAACGTTTGCGTATGATCCCAAGAAAAGCACTGCACAGCAAGAACACACAGTGAAGTACGGAGGTGGGGCATATCTGAAAATGGTACTGGGACATTACACATCACTGAAGGACACATGAATAGAATCATGTAACGGGGGTATTAAAGGAGAATTTAATCTCAGCTAGTCTGCCAAGAAAAAAGAAAAGATGAACAATACTACATAGCAGTGACCCCGAAAATACAAAACAGTTCAAGACTGCTTTCTAAGAATGTTCATGAAGCAGAACAGGTTTAAATGAAACAAAGAATAATTATTCTGAAACAAAGAATAATTACTCCCCACTGTGGACACATTGAAGCTGTAGCTGCCAACAGTGCCTTTGCAACAAAGAAATAATATTATTTGTGGTGCCCATTTTGCTAGGCTTGCCTTTGTTCATGTCCATAAATATATACAAGTATTCAAAGTGGACAAAAGCATGAAGATATTTGTTGCTGTAAATATATATATATATTGTTATTATTTAACTGGTGAACTGTTCCTCTTTTTTTGCAGACTCTAAATGATGATTAATGTTAATATAATGTTAATATAATATACTGGTTTACTGGCTTTACTTGCTGGTTCTCACTCTCTGTCTCTTTTTTCCCATCTCGCTCTCTCTCTCTCTCTCTCTCTCTCTCTCTCTCTCTCCCTCCCTCTCTCTCTCTCCCTCCCTCTCTCTCTCTCTGCTTATGATGTTACTTAATGATGTGTGTAAATGTGTATCACCCCTTAAACACTGTTTTTGTGCGTGGTTCAGACCTCAGGCACACACGCTCGGCTCGCTGCGGCGTGCTTTGAAGTGTTAAACTCCCTCAGTGCGATCCCTTAACTAAAGAAAACAAGCCAAACAACACTAACAAGAGACAAACTAAAGAATTAGCTCAACTGACAACCACTATTTAGAGCGTGCAAAAGAAAACACAAAAAAAAATCACCTGCAGCAAGATGTGCTTTATCTTTGAATCGCTCCATGAAGCGGCAGCTCACTTCACGCAGTCCACCCAGCCGGCACACACACTTCTGCATCTCTGATCTTCTTTCTTTTAGAATGAGCTGTTTTTGTGTTTGTTTCAGGGAACCGAGCTGGACTGTGCAAGCGCGCTTAAAGTGTATATAAAATTCAACAGCATCATACAGATTTCTTGAAATGCACTCAATGTTAATGTGTGTATGTAGCAGCATGCTAGTTTGTTTAGCCTTTCATCACGCGATGAATCATGCATATCCACCTGTGGTTCATATCTTACTGGGCTGGCCATTTCCGCCTCTCTTTCCCTCGCTCTTGCCTTTGATACATAATTCATTAATAACATATTTCATTTATACGCTGTGTGATCACTGGACACCGCTGTAATTATTATGCATAATAATTTTGTGCGCAAATTGTGAATATCAGCATTTTCATGAGTTAATCCATATGTTCTGGACAGTGTTTATCGTCCGTTTCTGAGTTAATCTGTTCTCGAATTGCTCCAAAAGAACTTGAGGAAAGCAATGAAACAGTCTTTATGGCGGGGTTACCACTGGCATATCAAACGCTGTCAATAGCGGTTGAGCTATGCACATGGCAACAGTGCATTCCATATGTTTAATGCTTCCTCGGCCATATGTAGTCACACCAACAAAAAAAAAAGAAAAATGAAAGGTGGTGGAAGCAGTAGGAGTGACAGTGTGAGTCTGTCGCTCCAGAAGGCCTGTGTTTGAGGAAGCAGCTTTGTGAAGCCCTGCGGAGCTGCGGGAGGGCGAGAGAGAGTGTGAAGAAGTGTAGGAAAGAACACACTCGCATACACACACTCATGCACACACACACACATGGCTGCATTGTCAGGTGGTGACGGCTCTCTCACAAACGGCTACCTAATGACTCGATTTATTCAAATGCCTCCCAGTTCCTTCTAATGGCGCCTTCCAGCTGCATCTCAACTCACTAAGGGCCCTTCTCTCTCTTTCTCTCTCTCTCTCTCTCTCTCACTTTCTCTCTCTCTCTCTCTCTCACTTTCTCTTTCTCTTTCTCACTTTCTTTCTCTCTCTCACACACACTTTTTATCTCTCTCCATCTCACACATTCTCTCTCTCTCTCTCTCTCTCTCTCTCTCTCTTTCTCTCTCTCTCTCTCTCTCTCTCTCCCTCTCTCCCTCTTTCTCTTTCCTCCTCTCACACACACACCCCACACACACTCTCCATATCGTCACTCACTTACCTCCAGCTTGACTGAATGTGTCATTTAAGGGTCTGAGCCGCACAGAGAGAGCTTTATATCTGGGCTCTGTACCTGGGGGGACATGCGTGTGTGTGTTACTGACGCATTTGATCAGCTTCTGGTACACCTGCTAGAGAGGCAGGCAGAAGAGGCGGATATTTTCTCCTAACGAACACACACCCTGATCCTCCACCTGACAGCAGCCAGCACAGGCCCATGCCACTGGAGGAATGGGCAGTGTGTAAAGAACATTTAGAAAGTGAGGGCAGATGGATTAACCTAGTGGGCTGGGGGGGCTACCACATGCACGATTGTGAATGGATTACTAGTGATGCATGTTTTTGTTTTGTGCAGAATTCATAATAAAGTTTTGATACTATTAGTCAGCTGTAGTCTATGTTTATTTAACTTAACATTATACATGACAGGCAGCTGGCTGCTAACAAAACACAGTAAATTCCAAAGGCCTGCTACTGAGAGCTTATATTATTGAAGTAGTACTTAGATAAACACCTCTTAGATAAACTTTCTGCATTAAACATTGCAGTGTAATATGGCACATATACAGCCCAGCACCTATATGGCTTGGTGAACAAAAATGTCTCTGAACGTCAGTTTGCTCATAACTAGTCTTTACAGACACCTGTTCAGGCAACAGACATTACAGTAAAATATTTTTCTGCGTATGTTGCAGTTTTGCAGTGACTCTTTCAAAACTTATCTGAGTATGGTCCCAAATTATGCTGATACCTGACTGACATTAAGATCCTGAGTAAGCATTTATGAACTAGAATCGATTAAATAAGAATTGATTAAATAGGGCATATGGAAAGCTGAAAAATAAAACTGAAGGTCAATTGTAAACTGAAGAATAGCATGTAAGTACTAGCATGTAAAGTATTTTGCAATTATTTGGAGGCTTAAATTGATAATAAATTTCATTGTAAAGTATAATTAAACACACAGTGCATTTGGTTCTTAATTAAATTGCAATGAATTAAAATCCCTTTTTATTGTGCCTGTCTCCTGGTGCCCAGACAGAGGGGGTATGGGTACTTTGGAATGATGTTTCTACAAGCAGTTGTGTGTGTGTGTGTGTGTGTGTGTGTGTGTGTGTGTGTGTGTGTTTGTGTGTGTGTGCATGTGTGTGTGCGTGCATTTGTGTGTGTGAGACTGCACCAACTCCAGCGCTCACCTTTTGCAGGGTATAAACTGTTCAGTTGTGACTATTTGCTTGTTGATACTATCGTGCAAACGTGGCCAAAAGCAAATATTGAACATATCGGAGTTCATTAGGAGGGAGGTTAGAACCACCCTAGCTCAAGAAATTTCCAAAACTGAAATGATCAATTCGAGAATGTAGTGATATTCAGTACAAGGTCCAAAAATGCAAGGTTTTTTTTTGGCCGCAGCAAAGTAAAGTTGACCAAATAACCAATATAAATGCAGTATATTTTTTTCTTTTAGTTTACTTAATTTTGACAAGAGTAAATAACAATCTGTCTAAAAATAATATTGTTTACTCATGTGGAAATGATCCACATTAGAATCAAATAAGTGCATCCCTTTTAGGTTGTGTGACAAAGCACCTCTGGAGTTCAGTGGTTTAGATCTGTAGATTTCAAACAGAAGATAATCTAATTCCACATAATCCCTGAACAAATACGACCGTGCTTAATCTTTGCTTCAATATTTGGCATCAGTTTTTAATTATCACATTAAACACAGACTGCAGTGTGAAGTGATGTTAATCTGCTGCCTCGTTTTGTGTGCATCACTGTGTACATTGGACTGACATTTTGGCAGAGAGGGGTCAGAGGAACACTCGGGGGTGACCAGACTCTTCATCAGGTTTGAAGAGAGGACAGGAGGGGAAAGTTAATTATTTCCTACATGAATCTGTAGCCTAATTTAAATAAAAGTCACGTGGAGTTACATTAGTTGAAAATAACAGCTGCTCTTTTGTAACTTAAGCAAAACAAACATTAAACTTCTTTTCTGCCACACAGTACTTGTTTTAGAAATATGAGGTTTGTGACAGTGATGCAGTACTTTTGTGCTTGGCCTGATTCTGACATTTATGGAAATGTTGTCCTCTGACTATAAGCCCAGTGAAATAGTGGCTACACCCTCAGCTTCAGTAGCAACAATCCTCACAAGCAGTAAGAACCTCCCTCGGAACAACGAAAAAAACTCCTGCCTTTGTTGTCTTACAATTACTATTGTGTATTTTATAACATAATGAGTTTCTACAGTGCAGTTAATGGTATTACTGGCAGCAGACCAGGATTGGCTTGTAAATAAGCCTAATGGCACTTTTTAATAAATTACTTCCCATCAACACAACTATATTTTAATCTCTCTTATGAAAAAGTGACAGCACGACAATACCAGAGTTATGATGTTATAGATTAGTCATCATCATTACTCAAATGTCTGTTTTTTTTTTCTTCCTTAGTTGATTTGTGGAATGAAATTGCTTATGCGCCATCTGAAATGAATATTGGCGGGATACCATGGTCTTAAAATGCTGAGCTGTGTGAACCCCCTTTAGTAAGCAAGATATATGTTTATGTGTATAATTCTTATATACACTGATCACAGTGTCTTGAACAGCGAAGATGTACATGACTTTCCCTCCTGCAGTTTTCCTCCTTCTTCCCTTCTCTCTCTTTTCTTTCTCTTGTATGTTTCTGTGTTCTCGTCTTTCTCGCTGCATCTCTCTGTCTTTCTTTCTCTCTCTCTCTCTCTCTCTCTCTCTCTCTCTCTCTCTCTCTCTCTCTATCTCTCATCTTCTCTCTGTTTCCCTCCCCACTCCCCCTGTTCTTAATATTTCCCCTGTCCTACACACCATCTCTCCCTCTCTCACCCAACCCTCTCCCACAGTAGGGGAAAAGGAGTGTGGGTGGCTTCTCTGTGTCTTATAAACAGAGAATATTTGCTATTTTCTTGTAGTTTTAAACACAGTTTTCTCACACAGTCCCTTATGATCTCAGCTACACTCTGGAGAATCTTCAAATCTAAAAAGAATGTTTCATATTTTTAATAAACATGCCATGTATTTTAATGGAGTCTGATCATATTCCAGTGGGTGCAGCTGATCCTGCGTTTGCTGTTCATGTCATGAAATGAATTACGCTGAAGCACAGATGAAGTGTAACTTTAACTAACTTTAACATTAACAGTGCCAGAAGTATTATACATGATGTGTTCACTTTTGCCCTTGACTTCTGAATTGTAATGTGTGTGTGACAGGGGTGGGCTGTTTTTTAATGACTTGGCATGCAGTCTAACACTGATATCGACTTCTGTCTAATGGCACTTCAGCAAAATTTCATGGCGTGAAAAGTCTGCATTCTTTGAAAATGTGTTAACGTATGGCTGAACCAAATATAGCTGCATGCAAGCATTTCATAGCAGCAGTTTCAGTTTCATCTCTCTCTCTCTCTTTCTCTCTCTATCTCTCTTTCTCTCTCTCTCTCTCTCTCAGAATAAAAAGGTGACCTGATGGGTTTGATTTCAGTAGATTGATTGGAGCTATGTGAGTGAAGCAGAGAGGTCAGTCTTCTTTGGACTGCACACCGTTTCTATAGACACTGTATAAGACATGTACCTGAGTTTACTTCGTTCAGATGTGCTCATTTTTATTGTATGAATCCAACACTCGACATCAGCAAAATTCCTTCCAAACTGTGTTGATGCATATTTTTCAAATGATATTTATGTACAATCTACTGCAAACATTTGTACTTCCAGTGAAACGAGCTGTTCCGCTGATCTTCTGAGTGAATATAACACGAGAAACGAGAAAAATGAGAAAAAAAATGTCATTGTTTTATTTGTACAAGTTAACATTCTGAAATAACGTTTTTTTTAACATAAATATCAACTTTTGGGTTAAACATGCAGAAGTGTACCTATTTTCAGTTTGACAAATGAATGTAATTTGACCAGGCATGCCAAAACTTGCACATGACTGGATCTGTTGTTAACTGTGTAAATGCTTCAGTTTTTACTAGAGCTCTTGTTATTGTATGAAATATTCTATTTATTGCAGTTAAAAAACAATTACCAAGGTCCTAACTGTTAGACTGTATCTCAGAAACTCCAGAGATATGTAAAATAATGATGACAGAATGTTCTGCTGATGAGTAAAAGTCCTCATCCTTTCACACTCTTTCAGATAAGATTCATCAAATGCACCAGTCTGTTCTAAAGGGCAGCTCAGAGGAGCTCTATTCTTTAGAATGTGACTCACACACACACACACACACACACACACACACACACACATACACACACACACACACCACACAGCACTCTGTCACTGAGAGCCTGCATGGCAAAGTATCCACACA
>JBBMFX010000122.1:10900065-10910806 GCA_037832545.1 Rhabdalestes septentrionalis
TGGTGGTGGTGCGGCGCTCCGTTCTGCGCCGCCGCGGCCGCAATCACGGCAGAGACGACGGCGGCCGCCGAGCCCATCTCCTCTCCGGCCACGGCGCCCCCGGGTCCCGCCGCGCCGCCGAACTGCTGCCCGCGGGCATAGCCGTCGAAGGTCTGGAGCTGGTGGCTGCTGCTGATCAGCGCCTCCACGGCGTCCTCGGGGCTGAAGCCCAGCGCCTCCGGGTTCAGCTGCTGCTGGTAGCCCGTCATCCAGTAGAAGTCCTCCAGGTGCGCCTTCTGCTCGCTCCCGGAGCCCGGGCTGGGCGCCGAGAAGCTGGGGGAAGGGGGAACCGAGCTGCAGGGCGTGCTCATCGGTGTGGAAGACACGGATCCCCCGGCGACTGGGCGGCTGCACTGGCTGATGCTGCGATCGGGCTCCACCGGCTCCTTTTTCACTTCAAACTTCATCAGATCGAAGTCATTAACATATTCCATGGCCAGGGGACTGGTGGGCAGGTCGGAGTTGCTCATTGCCAGTTCTGATGCCATCCTTTTGCTGTTGACAGTCCTCCAAAGGGGGTGAAGAGCAGCTGTCAGACTGGTCGGGTTCGAGACAGTGTGAGCCAGCTTGATTTCTTTATTTAATTTTTCAAAACCGAGAGAGGAGGAGGGAAAAAAAAAAAAAAAAAAAACAGAAGAAGAAGACGAAGACGACTGCGGATTTGTATTATAAATGAACAGCCTGGTGAGAGTGTTTTGCCGTCTGTCCCGTCTCTCCTGTCTCGACACGCGGACCTCGGCGCGTCTGAATGTGAAACATTTAACACTTCATGGCTTCGCTTTCTTTCTTTCTTTTTTCTACAACAATTGCGTAAAACTGAGAAGGTTTACGTGCATGTGACTGGCAAAGTGTTGCTTTTTGCTGGAGAGAGAGAGAGAAAAAAAGAAAAGCACTCCGGGCGTGTGGTAGAGTTTTTAAAGGATCGCCCGCCAGACCAGTATAAAAGCCATGCTGAGCTTTATAGGCGCCCTGACGTCACGTTTGAAATAGGAATTGGGACTCGGACTCACAGCCAATCGGATCGCGCTATCCGATAAATGATTTGCATATTAGAGAAGAAACAAAAGTTTTTTTTCTAAACTCTTTTCTAAACGGCTCAGACACGAGCTGCTCTTTAGCCTTAAACGATGGATAAACTACATATTAAACATGTTTCTTACAAAAAATATTCATGATATTGCGTGGGAATGTGTTTGAGGTCAGTTTTATTACGCCGCGGTTATTTAACAGTAAGCTTGAACAAGACCGTTAAAACTGAACCCGGTAATAATGAATCATAATTAAAAGTCTGCCACGATAAATGCGAGTTCATGCTCATAAATATGATCAGTTTAAGAATAAAGATCACATATTGTGGAGCCTGTCTGAAGTGCGTTCTGTTGTGAGAGAGAAAATATTTTTGTATCGAAGTTATTTTTTCTGATGGGAATGAATATAAACAAACTAGATTAACTCGTTTCTAAACGCCTAGTGTCGTAACTGGAGCCAAGAATTGTTGGCTTATAAAGGAAAAAATGAAGCGAAGAGGACAGTGAAATTAAAGTGTTGTACTTAAGACTGTGAGGCGCGCTGTCACTTTGTCGAACAAATCGTTCTTGTGAGCTCCAACGTGTCAGACCTGCTCCGGTGTGGAAACACAACAGTGCCACCTTTCGGAGCAAACAAAGCTCCACTCGAAAATATGGCACAACCACTGGCCTTCTTTGGCACTTTAACTTCACTTTAATCTCTACGTGCTTGCCAATTTGGGAAACTGGGTTCATTTTATGTCAGTAAACAGATATATCTTTTCCTTTAAACAGGCTACTGACCTCCTCAGACTGTTGGTTTGGACATGTGCTGAGGAGAGGCTCTGAGTGTGTTGGGAGAAGGATGCTGAAGATGGAGCTGCAGGGAAGAGGAGAAGAGGAAGGCCTATCAAGAGGTTCATGGATGCAGGCAGTTGGTGTGAGAGAGGAAGATACAGAGGACAAAAGGACATGGAGTGTAATAGAGAAGAAGACTGACTTCCTCACTGCTACTGACTCAGACATGGACAAACATGCTTGGCTACTTCTGGCCTGGTGCATGTGAACATTTCTTTATCAGAGCTAGCTCAGGTTCCTCAGTTTTCAGGGTTTGGTGTTTGGAGTTTGGCCGTCCTTTGTGGAGGAGGCGCTATTCTCCCTAAGGAAATGAATGAGCGTGTGCACACATGACAAAGCTCCAGAAGTGCTCCAGTAACACACCCCTGCCTGTTTCCACCAGGTCCCTTGTGTGAACAGATGCGGCAGAGCTTCAAATTCTCTCAGGACACACTCCAGTGTAGAAATGCCACCCAAACCACAAAGCCGCCAGCCTCAGAACAAAAACAGCCATGCTCCCAGAGTGCCTGGTGGAAGTAAATATTCTCCTGGTCTCCGCAACTGTACTCGAGGACCTAAAGTGGGAGAGAACAAACATATTATTTCATTAATTAGATCACCAAACAAAAACCTTTGTAGGCCTTTCAAGGGCCCTGAATAAATATTGAATTTGTGTCCCATCTGACTGCACGTAACAGCTCAAGTGTCAAGAGAAATAACAAGAGGCGGAAGATAATGAATATATATAGAAAACCTTTTGGCAGCAGAAGCAAGTGACTTTTTTTAATACCATGGGGGCCTAATAAGGTACAGAACTATACTGTGAGGCCAAATCGAACCTTCACCTGTTTCCTTCTTCTAAAAGAAGTTTTAACGTAATGGCAGTTATTTCAGAGGTGCAGCATGGTCACAAGCTGAGTGGGATATACACTGATGCTGATGCATGTGTTCTGCAGAAGCTCAGACAGGTTATAATTATAATACCACCATGGAACACTGATGACTTTGTGTGTGTGGATGGGTGTGTATGAGTGGGTGTTTGAGGGGAATGTGTATGGGTGGGTTATTGTGTGTGTGTGTGAGAGAGAGCACTCACTGTTGATGCTCTTAGTATATGGGGTGTGTTCTTCATTCTGTTAATTACTTTTACAGACAACACTGAAGAGTCCCAGCAATGCTGAATAAATCTTGTGAATCGAAATCTGTTTTCTTAAAGACAACAAAAACCTCTCTCAAGCCCACAGACTGAAAAAGAGGCCTGAAATATTGTTATAATAACACTTCAGTCTTCTTTAAGTTGACTTTTGTGTTTCTCTGTGTTATTACTCGGGCTCCTGATTCAGCCGTCTGTGGTCTCTGTGTGAGCACTCCTGCCGGAAGCCCTTCAGTATTTACCTCCTATAAAGCTGAATTTATTGGGTTGTGGTTCTCACAGGTTAATGGGAAGAGCACTGGCATAATATATCATGAATGTAACGAATGGTTAATAGTCTTGTGCACAGTACATTCAGTCTTGTGCACAGTACATTCACAGGGTTCTTTTAGAGGAATGCCACACCAGCAACAAACAGCACTCCATCTTGTTAGGAGATTTTTCTTATTTGGAGAAATTTCGCAGACAGCAATCAGACCAGACATCATCAGAAAGGCCTGTTGTTATTCTGGCAGGTCCTGCATGAACATGCTTTACAATAAAGCTATTGATGTAGTAAAAGCTCTTCAATTACATTCTTTAAGTAAAAGCTCCTCGGTGCTTCTGGATGTACAATTCTTGGAAACGTCCTTAAGAATTTTTTTGGAGTGAAATGTCATTCTTCTGTTGCATTGCTCTAAATAACTCTTTGCCACTATTTTTATAAGGTGTTTCACTCATTGAAATTGAGCTGTTGTTCTTTTTTTACATGAAATGACTTGTCCAAGATATCTACATGATGAGTGTGAAATCAGGCCTAAACTACGAATAAGTTCATAATACACAGTATTTTATATCTTCACAAACTTACTGTGTTCATCTGCACACATTAGCAAGGCCTTGGTTAATGTGAGATTTTATGACCATTCTCATATCAATCCCCTGATAATATTGATGAATATTGTATAAAAATAACCAGCCTTACAGGGCAATTACATGATTTACAGTTAGTGCATACATGTTTAATTATTACATCCATTACTGTGTTCTCCAATTGTTATGAAAGATGGCTGTGCCGACATACTGAGAGCTCTGTGTTTGCACTAAAGTAGCTACTGTGCAGAAGTCAACAAGGCTTCAAATGCATGGCTTTTGATGTGAACAGTATATGCAGGCTCAACAGATGAATAAAAAAATGAAAAAATGTGTTAAATCAGAGTAAGATTGATATGTGTTTATGGAAGTTGGTCTGTGCATTCACACAGGATTATCTCTAACATGTTTTTTTGCGGCTGCTGTGATTCAAGAGTATAGGAGAGGAAGCAGGTGATGCTCAGATACTGGAACAGGGTTTCTATATGATCATCCAATCCTGGAGTCCATTATCATTGATGAGTGTAGTGTAAACCTGGTCCATCGAACTTTAATAAAGCTGTTAAATGAAAAGAAATCCACCATTACTGGGATTATGAGCATAATCATTCATTATACAATCCCAGTGGGTGACTAGCTTAATATTCATTTTGGAACCCCTATTTAATGCTGTATATTAAATCCTGAGCTTAGTCCAAATGAACAAGATGATTTCAATGCACTCATTTGAGCAACATTTAATTATCGGCTACAGAAAATGAAATGTTTCTCCAAAGGTTTTTTAACTAAGTGTTGTATCTCTTTGTAATAGAATGAAAGGAGCATAAAAAGCTATTACAAGGTTGAACATAAAGGCAGTTTAACGGGGTTCTTTCTGTGCAATGTTTTATGAAGGGAATAAAAAAATGCATATTAAGATAATAAGCTTCCACTTCATGGAAACAAAGTGTGGTAATTGAGCGCCAGCTTCCCTCATTTCAGAGTTAATATTCTCCTTTCACCATCTGGATTTTAATGCGCTCCCATTTCATCTGCAGACGCATTTATCTTCTTATATCCAGCCCTATCTCTTTCTTTCTTTCTCTCTTTCTCTCTCTCTCTCTCTCTCTCTCTCTCTCACTCTCTCTCTCTCTCTCTCTCTCTCTCTATCTCTCTCTCTCTATCTTTCTCTCTATTCCTACTCTATTTCTTACCCCTCTTCTCATCCCTCTCTCTGTGAAGATTTTACTACTCATCCATTTATTAGGCAAAGACTAGAGGAGGGCTGAATGACTTACAATCACCTCCAGATTTGTAAGTGTCTGTGTGCATGTGTGTGCTCTCTGCTGTAATGCTCATTAGAACAGGAGCTTTACTCTGCATGGGGTCCATCCCTGAGGTTTCAGATTTGTCCTTAAAGTTGGGGAATATTGAGCAATCTTCTTCGTTTTTTTAATTACCTTTATGCAAGGGGCTAAAGAGCCACATGTCATGAATCTAAATGAAATTTCTTAAAGGCCATCCACAGCTAGTGTTGGACTCAGTATCCATGGAAAACGATGCCTTGCAAGCTCCCATTAAGTTTGTTTTATGCCAAACAAAAAGGCTTACTGTAAAATAGGTTATAAATGCATTGGAAAGTCCCAAATGATTTCAGCATAGCTCATGTCATTGTAAGAACTTGTTTGGACTTTGTTCACACTATGCGGTTTTCAATGTATCAGACAAACAAAGAACAATTGTTCAACTCCTCATTCAGTGAATTGCAGTTGTTCTGTTACAATACAGAACTATACCATTTTTACTGGTGCATTCATCATGAAACTTAGACTCAATGTAAAATGCTGTTGGCAAATCGCATAAAAATTATAAAAAAGAAAAAATGAACTGTAAGGTTGTGGTTAGGCAATGACGATGTGAAGGTGTATGTGAGGTAAAATGAAACACAGTTCTGTGTTAGCATGTGTAGAACCTCAGAGAAAGCGTTCAGATTTACTCCCAGCTTTTCCATTTCATATTCTAATGAATAAGTCTGCAAGGTGATCCTAAATCAGTACTCTTGCTGTGAGAGCACCCAGGCTGTTTGCTCTCACTGTGCACGACTGGAGTGCGTCAAATTACTCTCAATATCTTCTGTAGTCAGTCAAAGTATTCGGCTCTGTCTTTGTAGGGAGAAACGTCATCTGATGCCCTCCAAGCAGGTCTTAAATTTCAGCATGGGAGCAGAAAAACGTCAGAATCAATTTCCCACCGAGTACAAGTTCAAACTCATATAATCAAAAAGCCTAAGCTGTAAGAGCACACAGCCCCAGGTTACTTGGCAGGTGAGGAAAGTGCTTGCTGAGATACAGGGGAGGGCACATGTACACCTTTGCTCTAAAAAGCTTCTCTTAAACCTCCTCTTAAACCTCTTACACGTATGCTAAACTTTCTAATCACCTGCAGTGTAGGGCTGGGAATGAAATCACTGGTACTTCAGAAGTAAATAGAGGTGCACACTAGGGAAGTTTAACAGGTAGAGATTAAAATAAGCAACAAAGCTACAGAACCGAAATCAGACCAGTCTGCATCAGATCATCCTGTTTTTATTCTGGCATGTCCTGTAGGGTTGTTATAGAAATGTGGAGCTTCACATTAAACATTACATGAGTATAGATTCTCTTTGGGATCAAATACTTGCTGTTACAAGAAATACTACATGTGCAGTACATAGATGAGGTTTGATTTATTTGCTATGACACCAGATGATGCTAATTTCAGCAACGCTATTTGTAGTGACTGCATGAATGTTTCAAGTTTTATAATATTTTGCATATTATCTTGATTACTTGGTCTTGATAAAAGAAATGTTGATATGTTATACCTACCTAAAATGTACTTTAAAAGATACAGCTTGATTCTAAAATAAGACAGTCTGTCTAAATGCATTTTCCCCAAAGCATAACAGAGTGCAAAAATTCAAACTGAGATTGCAATACATGCTTTTGCACTCCTGTAGAAATGGACCTGCCTGCAACAGGGGTTGGTAGGCCAAACAAGAAATCTGAGGAGATTGATATAGTACACTAATTGTACATTCTCCACTGTTGTCAGTTCTGGGAGGCTTCTAAGCTTTCAGCTAAGCATCAAATCCCTCCAGATTCAGTGAAAAGGGAAAATGAAATCGGTCCACCAGTGTGTTGGTGCCCCAGGACAAAAGCTGCTCAAGAGCAAAGAGTTTAGCATGGGTTCTCAACTCACTCACCGATGCAAGTTTTGGTTTCTTCAGCCTATTTAAGCATGCACCAGCAAAATACAATGCAATTAGTAAAACCAATTAAAATGTAGTTAATGTAATAAAAAATTTTAAGATTCCCTCTGGGTTATCCACATAGGCTATATTGCCCAACACCCACTCTGAATGAAATGCACACATAAAACATGTTAATGCAGTTCAGTTTGTTTTAACCATGAAATTCATTGGGATCAGCTCATTCAAAATCTCCCCTCAGTGTCGCTGAGAGTTGGTTTTTCCATGCCTATAATAACCTATATTGCAGGACACAGAGGGAGCAAGAGAGAGAGAGAGAGAGTTACAGGGTGCAGATGATTCATATGGCAGAGGGAGGAAACGATGTGCCTGACTCCGTTATTTATGTGCCACATATCGCTATGGAGATGCTCATTAATAAGCGTCTCCCACCTGAGCTATTAGAAAGCAGGGGGATGTGAGCTCCTTGGCTGTGACCCCATCGGTTCAGGCTTGCCGTGGGAACAGGACACCTCACGCACTGCATCATCCCAGCACACTCATCCACCCACTCTTGCTAATTACTTCACGCTCAGAGGGAGTGTCACCCGTGCTCAGCTGCAGTTGAGGATCGCTGGTAGTGCATGGCTCAGATGGCCGGGGTATTACAATGATCTAAAACCAGGCCTGCAGAGTCCATTATATTGGTTGACCTTTAAGGCCAACGCAAACGGAGCCAACAAAAATACCAACAAGCCCAAATGTCTGGTTGGAATGATTGTTAAGAGACTCTAGAACATGGGTCATCTACTACATTTGTCCAAGGGCCAGAGTTTTTCTCAACAGACACTGTGAGTGCCAGACACTCCCTAAAATAAAATACAATTAATACTGTAACTCAAGTAATATATTATTCATTCATACATTAATTTTCCTTCCAAATTTCTGTTATTATTTAGCTTTTGTCAGTGTTAACAGACTCATATTACCTGTACTGCAGCAAGCAACTGGAGGATAATCCAAACCTCCAACAATGATTTGCACTGAAGCATCTGATTAGGCTTCCTTATATACACACACATTTCCATGCACGTGCGCTGCACTTAGTGAACCCGGAAGTGCTGTGACCAGCTGTGACCAGCAGACTGAAGGCTTGTTTCATTGATTTAGAAAAACAAAAAGTTAGAACACATTAACCCCTCCTCACTAGACTGTTCCTGATTCAGTAATATCAGAGAAATTTTATTACAAGGAGAACTCCCACTCTCAGAACACTTCCGCGGGAAAGTGCAGAATTAAGCCGTCTAGCTCTATGGATGTCCAATCATTTTCCAGCAGGGGGCGGGATGGAAAGTTCTGACGGGCTGGATGTGGCCCACGCGCCGCCAGTTGACGATCACTGCTCTAGAATGTTCTGCGCCATTCACATCGTTCTATGTTCACTCTGTTCTAGAATGTTGCTCTCGAATGTACAGTCTGTTGCACCTTTCACACCGATCCTGAATGTTTACTCTGCTCTACAGTTTTCTCTTGTTCAAACTGTTTTGTAATGTTCAGTGTGTTCTATAATGCTCTCCCCCATTCACACTGTTATGAAATATCCAGTCTGTTCTAGAATGTTGATTCACACTGCCTAATTTAGTTTGCTGAATCTTTTTCCTAAAACAGCTTTTAACAGTTTTGATGTTTACATTTTTTGTAACATTTTTGTAACAATGTAGTATAATGCCAAGGATTCATTAAATAAACCTTTTATTTCTATAAAGATGTGTGAGTTTGAAGACCGGTTTTTAATTATTTCCAGAGAGAAAGGTTCTAGATTTTAAAAGTCTCTAGACCTTTATGTGCAAACCAAAGGCTATTTAAAAGCTTTGTTTGTAAGAGTGTAGGCTTTGACCTTTCATTAGTTTGGTTCAGCTCTGTAGAGGTACAGCACACTGCAGAATGATAACCCCACCTTTACATCACAGCAGCTAGGCAGGTTAATCAATGGCAGATCCCCAAGCTGATCTGGCAAAGCCTACAGTAAGGTCATGCTCAGCTCATGTACCCGACTAACAGGCCCAAACACAATGGAGTATTGTGGGACCGCACGCCCTTTCAGCACATGAATGAGCTAGAGAGGCCTGATGCATTCAGTCCATTAAACAGGAATATGGGTTCCAGAGACACACCCACAAAACCACACGTGCACAAACACACACAGTGTAAGGCTTTTTTTATTACTTTGTTCATTGCCTCTTATACAAGCAATTTGCAATTAACTTGCTTCAATGCACAGCAAAAAACTCCGACAGAGTATAGATTAGCAAATACATAGAATTTATTTTTCAGTGACACTTTGGTTTCAGCATTTTTTAACATTTAGTATTTTACATTTTTAGAATTTTTGGAGAATTTTAATCTGAGTCAGCTTGTTAGTAGACAATTTTAGAGTAGTCTAATAAATGCAGGCAGAACAACAATTAAAACCAATTAAACTGTCGTGTCAATCATGGCTTAAAATAATGAACCGTTCATTATATAAAGACTTTCAGGCGGAATCTTTAACAAAAAGGCAGAACTTGAAACTGTTCTTTCATCTGCAGTTTATAAACTATAATACTAGCTAGCAACCATAATCAGTTTAGTAATAATATAATAATATGAAAAATATAAATTACTTCTTGGTAGAATACTTCCAACCAAAACTACATGCTAGTCAGTGCTAAGCAAAAGGTTTAAACTGCCAAAGGCTAACCTTTTTTTTTTTTTCTAGAATTGAAGGTTGCATCAGTTTGTGAGACATTCAAAATGCATCACTGATTCAAGTCCCCATCTCTGACATGTAGGTAGCACAGCAGGGGAAAATATTTCAGTGAAGTAGAGAGTAATTCCGTTGTCTCAATCAATCGTTGCATTTGTGTCGTGGGAATTTCCGAAAGAAGTCATTACATTCCATTTGCTTTGGTCTGCATAACACAGTTTAAAACAAAACGCAATTCAAAGGAACAGTACCATCAAACAAAAGGCATCTAAAATCAATAAAAATCATGGTTAAAATCATCAGGACACAACCATTTTAAAGAAAAAAACTATAAAGTGTTCTGTGCATGACCCTGATAAAGAGACCAAATTAAAAATTAACATGAACCTCATGCTGCAGTGTACAACTCACAGTGATTGTACCTTATTTTAATGCCCTAACTGTGAAGATGTACATATTCTGGTTGAAAATGAACAAAGTATCAATGCATTTTCAAAGTCCACTTTGAACAGACATACTACATGAACATGGACACTATGGATAATACTGTGTATTAAATGGTGAATTTGGAGCAGTGTCCCTTTAAGAACTGTTTTAAAGGGTTCTGAGGGAAACTAATGCTCGTGCCACTCGGCTGTACTAACACTTCACTGCAGTAAGGCTAATGCTAATGCGTCTGAAAAGTTATGAGTGATTTCCCAGTCAGGGAACGGATTGGCCGTAAGAGACTGGGCTTGGATAGCAGCCATCTGGGGAATTTCAAAATGAGACTCAATCTGCAGGGAGAGAGCCGCCCTGCTGCTGAACTGGCTTTGGGGGGAAAGTGTGTGTGTGTGTGTGTGTGTGTGTGTGTGTGTGTGTGTGTGTGTGTGTGTGTGTGTGTGTGGGTGTGTGTGTGT
>JBBMFX010000122.1:10927554-10943670 GCA_037832545.1 Rhabdalestes septentrionalis
CTCTCTCTCTCTCTCTCTCTCTCTCTCTCTCTCTCTCTCTCTCTCTCTCTCTTTCTCTCTCTCTCTCTCTCTCTCTTCCTCTCTCTCTCTCTCTTTCTCTCTCCTGAATAAGTCACAGAATAGTGTATGTAGACCGAGTTAAGCTGTTCCTTGCTAGATGAACATATTTATTACCATATTTCCATACTCTAGGGTTTCCATATTGCCAGTGCCAACTGTTTTCCCCTGTTCTACTTTTAAACCTGCTTTTAAAAGCCACACAGGTCATAACTGTCAATCTTATTGTGTTAATATTATGTAGAAATATGGTATGGCATATGGTGCCAAAATAGGCTCTGTTGTACATAAGACATCTAAACACCACAGCTTCATGTGCACAAGACAATCAAAACTCAACGATGGCTCCCAAGGGCCACTGGCCTTGTCATCAGACCGCAAGTTCATCGCAAGTTTACAAACACTTCTACACTGCTGTCGGAACATTGCGGTGAGAATTTGACTGCATATATTTAAATACAATGTTCTCCACACCGTATATCCTAGGGCTGGGGATTCAGTATGTATTTCAACTGTGTCTTGATGCCAACGTTTGCTTTTATTTCAATTTTTGTCTTGTTTCCTTAAATCATTGTAGAATTCTGTACGGCACATCCTTTCCCTTGATATTCACATTTGCTGCTCTTTGTTGTCACTGGATTTTTTATGAAATAGAATTTTCATTCATGTATGTACTTTTTTTTTTTTCACTTCCCAAATCCCTTATTTCTTGCAAAAGTGTGGTGGAGGCATTGGTTAATTTGCAACCATTGGTACTGACAGGCAGGTTCACAGTTTTGAAGAAAAACCACCACAATTACATTAATATGGCTTTCTATCGTGTGAGGCTCTGAAGTGTAAAGTACTTATAAGAACAAATTAAACCCCTCAAGTAACAGCTGACATCACTTTACCTGCCTCTTTACCATTCCTCTACAGAAATGAACACGTGCGTTCAGTTTAAGCTGAGAGATACAACAAAATGAAAAGTAACAACCCAAATATTCTGATATTTACAGAACTCGTATGTGTGAGGCATTTAGCAGTATTTAAAGGAACGACTAATCCTGCAGCACTTGAACTCTCACAGTGGTGATCAGGATGCTAATAGTGGAGCTAATGATGCTCATATAATGCTAAATGCCTCAGCAGAGGTCATTCTGGAGGATAGAACGCTTAGCAGCCAATCACGCACTCACTTTAGGGCCAGGAGGAGCCAAAAGCAGCTAATCTCAGAACTGGGGGGGTGGGGGATTAGGCCATAATATTATTGCGTTGTTTGATGAGGGATTAAACACAGAAAATCCAGTTCTTCATATGGGATTCCTCAGTTGAGATAGCACACACATTCAGCTCGCAGGCTAGCGGGAAAGTTTGCCTCGGCCCAACCCCCATACCCCAACCCCCCCCACACTCTTTCTTCTGCGCACACACACGGTCCGACAAAAAGCCATGAATGTACACTCTTCTAAATGTATCAATATATGGCAAGTTGGAATCATAAGGAACATGTAAATTCATTCGTAATAATCACATGTCAGGATCAGGAAACATTGAACAGTGAAAGAACTTTTGATACTGAATATATAAGCTGATTTTTATTTTATAAAAATGCATATATATTTCTATATGCATGTAATAACAGAATAATTTTTTTCCTTAGCAACATTTCTATACAAAATAAAATAAACAGATTTCATATATTTATGTATTTTTTGTTTATTGTCCTACCATAAATGCATACAGCTGCGGAAATGATGCAGTACTACTTTAACATGAAGCAGAATAATTCATATCTTTATGTCTGAAGGGTAATTAAATATTCAAAGTGTTTACATGTGAGACAGCTCTATCCAATTTTAGACCGGAAAGAAATATAACTTCTGTGATCAAGGTAATGAAGATTGTAGCAAAAGGACAGACGTAAGATATCACAAAGGAATCCATAAACATGGATTAAGGCAAAAGCAATGTCATGAACTATAATTCTTTACTATTACAAAACAGTTTTAAAATGAGTACAATTTCCATAAGAATATTTTTCTATGTATTTATTTTTGGTGTTCCACAAAGTCACATGTGAGCAACATACTTTTGTGTTTTGTTTTGTTTTTTTGTCGACAGATTTGTCTCCAGGGATCTGCACTTTAGGACTCTGGGGGGTTTTTTTTGCATGCATGCATTAGCATATTTTCATATATTAATCATGTCTTGATTATTGTTATTTCCCTTGTAATGGATGGGGTCATAAGAAAAAAAGAGCAAAAACTAATTTAATTCAAAAATAAAAATTGGAATCAATGAAGACGTGATTAGGTTACTCATGAGCTCATGCCCCATCCAATTTCTCTCAGTCTGCTTACATGCCACATACACGTTTATTTATTTAATTATGTTTTTTACACTGTCCCAAGTAACACTTGGAACACAGAGCGGCTCAGGGGATACACAGTCGTACTTATCTTTTATTAAGCATCTTCCAATTATGAGAGAAAAAGCTTAATGCTATCAGACGCCTTGCATGTACAATGAAAGTGCTTAACACTGTGGAGATGAGCAGGAAAAGACAAAGCTAATGTAATCACTCTGCTCTTCCTAGGGAGATAGAAGAGTGTTGGACTGTCAGGGTAATGAATGAAAGTAGACATTAAATCAGCCCGAGATATTCCAGTCTGCCAGCCCCTCTCCTCCACACCAGCCAGCGTGTTGACACATTTTTCCCCGGCACCATTTAGAGCGAGCTGGCATCATTAATTGATAGTATTGCCAGTAAATTGGCAACAATGAAAAGACAAATTATGCGCTGGGAAAGTGGTATAGAGGGAGGATTTACAGTATTTGAATAATTTAGACCCCCGTGGTTAATTTGACAGGATTGTTATTCTCGGGGAAGGCCCTGCTGCTTGAGGAATGAACGGCATGCAACTGGCCCGGGTGCTCAGTAATCAGCCTCTCTGCCAGTCAATAAAGGACCGCGTGCTACAAATGAATCTGTAAATGTGGTTAAGGGGTGGTAAATATTTAGATAGAGAAAACAAGAGAGAGAAAGAAAGAGAGAGAGAGCTGATACTGAGCCGATTGAATTAAAATGTTAGTCTTTTTTCTTTGAGGTTTTTCATTTCAGCTTCGGTGTAGGAAGCAGCACCATGTGCTTTTGATCCCATGAGCTGCTGGACTGCTCCATAATGAGAACGCTAAAGACAATTTTGCAAGATAGGAGTGCTGCAGTGCTGCCACTACCATTACAGACAGTAAAAAAAACAGATGGCAGTACAGCTTGAGGAATACGAATAGCTGGCAAAGTTTTGCACAGTATTTGTGGGCTCCTAAACTAAAACATACCTCTAATGTGAGTTTATTTAGGCCTAACCTTGGAATACCTAGACAGCTTTGAAAATACAATATGGGAGGTGCATTTTGAATTTTCTGGACGTTTTTGTAGGTGGGCATGCATTTGAAGAGTTGTACAGATGCCTTCAGCACTGTTTTGCAGATTCTTAGCGTTAAACACCTCCATCGCTTCAACTTGTCAAAATAGACAAGATGAATCAAAATGGCCCGACTAAGCAATTAAACGACAGAAATGATGCAATGCACTGAGTTCTGCCACTTTTACCACTTTCCAAAGCTGAAACCACAGATGGAGAGTGAGAAGGGTTTGAGGATGCAGAGGAGGTGGATCTTTTCCTCGTGTCAGGGCACTTGACAGACCAGGTCTTCCAATCTGTCCCCTTTAGCACTACCAAGGGACCTCGGAGGAGAAGGACAGGGCCAGGGCCCGGGAAATCGCACCTCTTGCTTTGTGCACACTTTCCATTTCAAGGGCTATTTATCTAATAATGTCCCTGCCTTCCTGGCTCTCTCTCAGCCTACTGCCTGCTGCACCGAGTCCGTCTCTGGCTGGCACCTTTAATTATTTCATGCCTAGGAGACAAGTTATAAGCAGAAGTGGCAGGTCAGGTTGTCCCTGACAGCTGGAGATTATTAAAGTTAAAAAAAAGAAGGGCTGAGGTGTTGTAACAGGTCTCCACTCCGCTCCCCCCGGCAACAAGAACACTCCGGCGTTGTGTTGGAAAACAATGGCGGCACCCTAATTTATTGACAGGGAGAATTCATCAAGGAGTATATGCAGGCTGGTATCCCACAGAAATGTACACACAAGCACACACCTACACACACACGCACACACACATACCCAAACATGCAGAAATAAAAATGGCAGAGAGAGCGGCTCAAAAGCGACAGGGGGCTTGGGAGTAATGGAGACATACCAAGGGAGTAGCCCACTGTGAGGAAGACAAACTTCACTTTCCACCAACACTTCCTTCAGTAAACACACGCGCACACACACACACAGGGCCATGCAGAAGCTGCTTCATTAGAGTGGTGTTTTTGGTACCAGTCAACCCCCTGGTGACTCTGGCAACAGCTCGGTTCGACGCTGTCAGAAATAACAACAAAAGTGCTTGTAGCATTTCCTGTAGTTAAGCTGGATTGAAGAAGTGTACACACGGATCATAAATTTTGAATTCCCGTCCCATCGGTGCCGGTGGAACATTCAACACTCTGGGCCTAATGACAAACACGCTGGAGTTCCAGCCCTGTTAAAGCTCCACAAAAAAAGCACAAAAAATTGTCATCCTCCAAATTCACCCTGGAAAAAAAAAAACACAGCAGAGCAGAGCAGGCCAGCGAGTGCTGCTCTGTCCAGTAGAAACAGGCCTACAAACAACCTGGGTTAAAACTTAAGTGATGGCTATTTTGAATGGCCTCCCTTGAACTGAGTTTGTCAGCTGGAGTCACTGCAGCATGAGTCAGAAGCTAACAGCTCAAAGAGAAACGGAACTGTCAGGCACAGGCACTAATCTTAATGTCCTGCAGTCAGTGGAGCACACGGTACAAGAGATCTATAGGTCATAACTTCTGCTCCTACACTCCTGAATGGTGGGAAAATACCATACTGAAAAACGCAATGCACTGAAATGTGTATCGCTTTCACAGAAACCAAACATATAACATCAACACACTTATCGCCTGAAGTAGGCCACCCTGTACAGATGTAATACATATTACCCATTTGGAAGAATGCACACATTTGAATCACATCAAGTCAGTGCAGAACCTGCTTCGGTGTACAAAAGAATAGACAGCTGTTTGTGTTTCTATTTTGATTCTAAATTCTATTTACGTGACACGGTTTTAGTCCATTCCAACTACCAAGTAACAATTTCATACTGTGTTTAGTGGCTGCTGATGCTGTTTTGTTCTTGTTTTCATTTGTGCAGACAAATCAGACAAACACTTTGACGGTGTCTCTGTTTTAATTAAAGGCACATAAATGACTTTCGTGCCTTTTTCGTAGCAGTCTTTGTTTGTGTGTATAAATATATAGTCTAATGTGATTCACAACAAATAAAATATCCAGCTTTATAGCAGAGATGGAGCTCTGTGTTTGTTTCAGATGTAATTAGATCAAATATAATTTAGTGTTATGGAGCACTGTTCAATAGGTCTCACACTGCCCTTAATGAGCTGTCATTACTACAATGCAAATCCTTTTTTTTCTCAGGCAAGCACCAGCTCACATCACTATATTTAATTCCCTGCAGTTAGGCTAATATCATTGCCTCCAGTCCAGGCCCACTGATTTAGGTACACGCTGATGTTATTACAGTGAAAAATAAAACATCCTCTCTGTCCATTCGTTTTAGCCTGCCGCCATAAAGAGCAAACCTAATTTAGCTCAACTGTGCATTTAATGTGGCAGCAAAATAGCTTTATGAGAGGAGTTTGGTTTACATACACAGGTATGTGGTTTGAGTCCATAAACACTTATGGGTTTTCATTTAACGCCTTCAACTCAAGGCTTGTTATTCAGATATTAATCTTGAAGCTTGTTGTCCAGTGGCTATTATACATTTTTTGGTAAGCACAGTGAAGGCAGTGTAGTTGAGAGTGAAGAATGGCACAGTCTGTCCATCACAGGAGTTTAAATTAAAAACAAATATCTCTAAATGAATATACTCTGTTAAACAATATCTGATGTGCCCATGTCGTACATTCTTCTTGTAGTTTACCGTCCACTTACGATGGTTGTGTGTTTAATATTCCCAAAGCAGTCAACTTTCATGTTTACGTGACTATATTACAACCTTTCTATGTCTTTTGAAAGGGCTCAAGTCATGGAAAAACTTAAGTATGAAGTTATACTAAACACACAAGAAATTTCAAAATTGGCCAATAAAATGAAGCTGTAAAACAGCTGATTATTTTGCTGCTTTATGACTGTATGTGACCTTTGCATAATTTATTATTTTGGTATTAATATGGTAAATGTGCATGAAAATATGTAATTTTGCACTTTGCAGATATAATTATACCTGATTCATAATTATTTGTGCAGGTACATATTAAACTTCTCCAAATACTATTTTCATGGTATTCTCTAATTTAGACGAGCTGAGTATAATCTAATAGTTGCAAATGAATTCCATTATTTTAGGGTGCCACATGCTTTTAACACGTTCAGTAGTCTGTTCTAAATTCTGACCTTCAGCACAATCCAGACCAACACTGTACAGCGTATTGCTAATTTTGCATGATGTATACAGCGTAAATGATTTTGTGTGATATTGGAGCTTTGCATGTCTGATGTAACTGGTCAGGCAGACTCTCACCTTGTGAGTTCACTCTCTGACCAGGCTCTTCACTAGGAGTGACAGTATAAAATGAGTCCAACCCCAAACCTGTTTGAAAGTTTACACTAAAACTGTTCATTTGTAGAGCCGGTACTTCTGCTCACCATGTATGCAGGGAAGACAGCATTGAAACACTGGTGTTTGAATCTTCGTGAAAATAATTTAATAAAGGTTTTGTATGCAATGCATTGAGTGCCAACATGCAAGAACCAAAAATGAGCATTCAAAGTTGAGAGACACAGAGAGAGACAGAGAGAGAAGGCCTGGTTGAAGTAGTGCGTCCTTGGCAGTGTAAAGCAGTACGGGCCCAGCAGAGTGCCTAACTAACCTTCATTTCCCTCCAATCAGCCGTCATCTCGCTCACTGTCTGTGGAAGGAGCCCACACAGTGAGCCGACAGGCTGAGCACTAAGCCACACTGGACTGTCCAATTACATCTAATTGTTATCAGTGGGGGGGTGATGGAAATCGAGGGATGAGGGTGGGGGCACTTTGTTGCTGTCCTGCCTGACAGCATAGCTTATCTCACACAGCTTCTGTCATTTCTACACCACCACCACCACCCCCCCACCCCCACCCCACCCCCCCGAACCCCCCACCCACAAAATCATATCACTTCTCCATCCACTCTAAACCTTGCCTCATACTGAGAGAGCAAGCGAGAGAGAGATGTAACTGAAGACCTCTAATGACCAGGTTTTGGTTAAGGCCTTGCTGTCGGCCATTAGACTGAATTCTCCCTTATATTAAACTCTGCCAGCTCTCAGGGATGGAAAATTGTCACATTACGAAAGTGCTGGCAGTGTGTGTTGGAGAACATTCCAAACAGATTCACACTCTGGATCTCCAAATGACTTTCACCTATCCCGAGTTGCACTGCTGTTAAATAAGGGAGGGAAAAGACAAAGATTAAATGAGTTCAGCAGCATCAGGCCCGAGCTGCGGGAAAGGAGCTTTGGTTTCTGAACAGAGTTTTACATAAGTTATTATTTACCGTATTAAAAATATAGTTTTGGGCTTTAGCACTTCCACAAAAACGCTGACAAAAGTGGTTTTTAAGGCCCATGCCAAACATGCTCCTTTTTATTCTGCTATTAATGAAAAATACAATGAGGAATACTTTAGGGGGAACGGCACTAATTAGAGAATAGATCAAAGCGTCCCCTTAATTCCAACACACAGTAAGAAATGGAGGGGTAAACACAGATCACTGCCGCTCCCTAACAACTCTCAGCACAAACACACAACATTAGCCGGTGCGTGCTACACAAAAGAGTACTCTGCACAGGCCCAAAATAACTGAATGTTGAACAAAATACCCGGGAGAAGCAAATGAATGACATCAACTTATGGATATTACAACGTGCAGCACATTTCCCATATCTGGTCTATACAATGAAAGGTTAGCAATTCTTCACACACACACACACACACATTTAAATGGTGCATCTGCTCAGCACTCGACAGTTCTTCACAACAGAAAGGCCCAGAAAAATGACCCGGTCTGCTTTGGGAGCGAACCCTCAGCCTAAATGTTCCTCGTTCTGCGAGCCGGCACAAAGTCACAACACAGGCCGCGATCACTGCTCCTCATACATAATGTTGTCTCAATCCGATAGCAGGCAATTAAAAATGAAGCCGTGTTGTAAATTAACGATTCAATTAATTAGCAAAAACTATTAGCGTATCAATTAGAGAGCTGAGCTCAGACGGATTCCCCGCTTGCTCAGAGGGCATTACACGTTTAAGCGGCTCTGTCATTCCAAATGATGATGAGGGAGCTCACGTGACTACGAGGAGTGTGGGAGCTGTCAAATTAAATCAGCCCAATCTATCGCAAAGCTAACGTTGTGGAAACACTATGTTTCCACTTGGTGCAGTGGGATATTCTGCTGTGTGCTGTATGTGCTTGCTTGCTTTAATTTCACAATCCTCAATTGTAAAAAGTGACCTAATTCCCATTGTTTTAACAGAGCATTTTTATCGAAAGTCTGCTTATGTTTGTGTGGTTTAATACAAAAAAAGAATAGGAATTCACGTATTTCAATGTGACCACTTCCCTACCTTCATCCTTTTAGAATTATCCTGGATTTTTTTGTAACTTTAAGACTGATACATGTCAGTGTTTTGACTCTCTGTTCTGTCATGTGTCTTATGTAGAAAGCAGCCCATACTCCTATAAGGAAACACTCCTTATAACTTCCGTGTGAATGGGAGGAACTAAACTATGGTAGGATTAGTGTGTGGATATGTGTAGATGAATAGGTTTAAATGACAGGTTCAATGTCCATTGCAAGATGTGAGGAGTGAACAGTATGTTTTGAAACCGCATCAAACTGTATTTTTCACAGCAAGATCAGTTTTCCAGAACACAGGCCTTAAGTGGGTCTTAGTTTTTATGCACATTTCTAGAAAAAACATGAACTGCATTATGTGGAGGTTCACAGAACCATCACATTTATGCATGTCTTAGTTAGGGGTGGGCAACCAATATTATTAAATTATATTATTATCACGTTAGACTGCTTTTCTGAGCTTATCATGTTTACTGATCAACTGTATGTTTCTTTATAAAAGAGGATATTTAGTAGGCTAGTTTGTAAAGAACTATCAGTTAAATCCTGAATCTAAATTCCATGTCAAGCAGGCATACAGATTGACAGGTGTAATACATATATGATCTGCACTTCTGTCAGTAATCTCATATTTGCTAGATATTGGCTAAGAAAAAAGGAATGTTAGGCTTCATTGTGGATGTAATGTGGCTCAGCATGTAAAAGAGTAATACATCTGGGACCGCCTAGTTATAGGTCACAGACCCTATTTTAAGAACCATGGTGTTAGCGAACCTTACCATAAGTGCTTCTTTTATGGCCCAGCTTCAGATACCATATTTTACACTTTCATTTTAAATTGAAAACACACTAACATTTTTTTATTAGTGCCAGCTGTCTGTGTAAGGCTCAGGTCATTTTGGTGCAGAAAAAGTAATGATACCAGATATTTACCAATGAACATGAGGCATGTAGATACACACAAAAACACTGATTTGAGCTATAAATGGTTCAGAGGGACTGCATGTCTAGAGGGTGTAAAGCGGACAGACTGCTCCACGAGGTCATCACATGCCGCTAAGTGATTAGGGCCGGTAGGAAAGTGACACAGCATTGAGTATGTCTTCAATAGGTCAGCTCCTTCTCTCCTCTCCTATTTTCATCATAGCCTCCATCCGCCTGGATCAATCTACCTCTTATACATACATTACCATACACTTAATGATTCTCTTCTTAATCAAGCACAGTGATGATGAATGGCTTTGACAGTGAATTCAATAACAGATGGGGGATTTTTAAACTGTTGTGGGATTCTTGTAGATGGATTCTGTACCTAAGAAGCAGCATGATTGCACATTTGTAGATTTCCACAAGAGCCAGATTATAAGACGTCAGGGCCTCTCTAAAATGAAACTTCTGATGTTGAAATCAATCATGTGAAGGACATGTTAACATTTCCATAAGTTGCTGGTGGGTCACTCATTATTGTAACACTATACAAGTCCATCTCAGAGAGGATTAACATGGAAAGATAATGTTAATGTCAATGTCATATGTAGTAGGTTCCAGTCCCAAGACTGCTAGTGGCACCACTGAGGTACTCTTGAAAAAAGTGTGGAAAAACTTTGGGCACACTGCAACACATACACTGTGTTCCTGGCTGCCAGCTGCTTAACTTGGTGGACGGATTAAATGTGGAGAGGAATTTCACAGTGTTTAAACGTTGTACTGTGCTGTTGTCTGTTCACACCTGATTTACTTTATTTTACTTTTACAAACCAGTCCTGAAGATCACCACAAAAACCACTTATCATGATATTATGCAATAACGTTCCTTTTTTTATATTCATTCGGGCATGTTCAGAGTAAAGAGAGTGGGAAAGTGAGGAAACTGACAAGGAGAGCTGGTGACACAGAGGTGAGTGAGGAAAAAGAGGCAATATTGAGGGTTAAGACCGAATAATGACCAAAACACAAAAGTAGATCAGTGCTACATGATAATTCTAGTTAAACTATTCTGCAAAATATGTTATATGTCTTTCTTTAATATTTGGAAACATTAGTATAAGTTACATTATTCATTAAATGGAAGTATTATCATGAACCATTCTAAAAGATATGTGGATATGTGTAGATGTATTGGCTTAAATGACAGATTCAATTTCCATTGCATGAGTGAACCGTATGTTTTGAAACTTTGACAAAATTGAAATACCACATCAAACTGTATTTTTCTCAGCAAGATCAGTTTTCCAGAACACAGGCCCTAAGTGGGTCTTGCTTTTTTTAATGCACAGTTCTAGAAAAACATTAACTGCATTATGTGGAGGTTCACAGAACCATCACACTTATTCATCTCTTAGTTAGGGGTGGGCAAACAATATTATTAAATTCTATTATTATCATGTTAAACTGCTTTTCTGAGCTCATCATGTTCACTGATCAACTGCATGTTTCTTTATAACAGAGTATATTTAGTAGACTAGTTTGTAAAATACCATCAGTTAAATACTGAACCTAAATTCCATGTCAAGCAGGCATACAGATCGACGGGTGTAATTCATATATGATCTGCTCCTCTCTCAGCACTTGAGATAAATGTTTCTGTACAGAAATGTTGACTCTTTCCTTGTAAGTTTCTGCACTAAAGTTTTTGAAAGTAGCAAAATTGTCATTTTCACAGTTCCTTTCAGATAAATCTGTAATGGATTTTATGCAGCCAGCTTTGCGTACAGGCTAACACGGTGTCTATTCCTGTCGGAAAGTTGTATGTAGTTTGTCTGTCTGCAATGCTCTCTAGTGATGCAATCATTCATTTATTTCATTGTTGCTCAGGTAATGTGCTGTAAATGTCCTGTCACTAAAGCAGCAGCAGGGGAAGGAAAGCCAGGATGGTGACAGCCACACGTAGAACCAGAGAAGTGGGCAAATAAACACACCCCTCTGGATGCAGTCGGTACATAAAAGGGCTGAGCACAGAGAGTGTGTGCTCAAGTCAGTTTGAGCGAGCCAGCCGCTGACCACCACTGCTATTTGTCCTGAGCTAAATTCAATAACAGGAACCATATATAAGAGAGGAAATAACATGGCAAGCCCCAAGATTTATCATGGGATGGAAACTCATTGTTGCGCTTATCTTTTTAGTGATGTGCTATTTCCAGCGGGTAATGACTTATGGCTTTCCCCTGCTTTCTCACTTTCTCTCTCTCTTTCTCTCTTTCATGTCAGCTCACTCGTGCCACTAACAAGTGAGGTTTCAGTGTCAGGGGAATCATCTAAGTGTTAGGACTGGTTTGGGTAAACTAGCAGGGATGATGCGACTGTACAACTAACTGTCCTTCAATAAGACAGGGAGTTCTTTATCACAGAGCTCCTGAAATGCTCAAATCCGCCAGGGGAAATATACTTTTTAGCACTTTGTTTAAATGCTTGTTGGGCCATTTATAACCGTTTTTATTTATTTTCGTACTGAAAGCAAATTGAGCAAGCAGAGAAGGGAGGAATACCTCAAGCAATTCGGTTTAAACTGAATGGATTATTGAATAGATAGGACTATTCTTCAACTCCCTAAAGACATGGGTGAAATTACTTGACTCACCGTAGGTGCACAAACTGTTTTAGCAGGTAATACTGACATTTCACACTGGCCTAAACGAGCATCAAAAAATCTTCACTCAGATACAGGATGAAACACTTTTCACCATTTTCTTTCAATTTTTTTAGTTTTGAGACAAAACAAATCACAATACACTTCAATAACTGAATATTTTTCACATACTTTACAGAACGTTTGCTGCATTCTGTTTTCCTGTGAATTAAGCTGAAAGAAATTGAAACTAGTTTAAATTTTCCTATTGACAAAAAATCTTTATAAAAATATTTGATGGTAGTGGAGCAGAGTCTTCTTCTTTGAGGGCCTACTAATGTTTAATATTGAATTTATTATTAGGTTTTGGTAAGAAACAGAAGAGTTTAATTCTTAAAACAGGCTATCAAATATTTTCCCCGGTCATATCCCGTGAAATATACGCAAGCAATTTCTTTTGTTGCTGATTTGAGATCCAACATGATTAACTACCGATATAATTAGGAAGTGACAGACGAATAAACCAATCATGCTTTGATTTCCATTGGGTGTGATTTCATAAGGGAAACTGTCACTCTGATAGTCACTGGCACATCACTGACATGTTTATGTCAGGACTAGCTCTAACAGTCACGCTTCACCACTCGATTGAAAGAAACTTTCATATGATTGGCCCTAATGACTGTGTAGCTACACATTAACAATGCACCTAACAGCAGTTTCAATGCTGGTGGTGTATTCAGCATTCAAAAACATCACACAAGTTTGCCCCATATGAATACATTATGTTATTACATGAATATAAACTGATTTTGAGACACCTCTCTGTATTTAACTGGAGCTGCACAATTGTAATCCAACTGTAACAATGTCCACATCAGCAATAAGCAGTTTCCTATGAGATCAATAAACTTTCCTGATTCTGAATGGTTTAATTGGTACTCATAAATTGATAGTAGACTCACCAGTTCTTAGAGACACATAGTATAAAATAAGGCCTATTAAATAAGACCATTTTTTTTTGGGGGGGGGGGTTCTCTTCCATGAGGTGAGGGCTACTTTGTAATCCAGAAGTTCTGTAGTGTTTATATTTTCTGCCAACACTGAATATGCAGGAAGCCTGTGTTCTGATCATTTCACAAAGAAAAACAAGACATTGATGAGGCTTTATAATAACTGTGCTTCAAATCACACTGTGTGCATGTGTGTGTGTGTGTGTGTGTGTGTATGTGTGTGTAAGCTCTGACAGAGATGACAATAGGATTTTACAGGAATCTCTGAATGTCAGACAGACTCAACGCTGCTTCGCCATGTGTGCTAATTAACCCTGACAATGCTGCTGTTTAATTCCCTATTTATATGTATCAAAGCAAATAGGCCTGCGCTACTGCAGCCTGTCACCAAGGCTTTATCAATCACATCAGCAGCTGGAAATTGGCTGCCTGTCTCTTTCTTCAGTCCTACCAGGGAAAAAAGAGTTTATCTGCTGGAAATCTCGTGATCGCCTCATGACAGCGCATACTGACACGAAACATCGAGGCGGCTTTTTCTTTACTTTGATTAAATGATTTTTTTTCCTCTAATAAGCCTTTTTTCTCTTGCTAATGGGACAATATGATGTCGATCAGCCTCTTAATCTCTATGCTGTATAATACACTATACACAAGTGCATTTGCACACACACACTGGACTAGTGTGTGTCATGTGTAGGCCTGAGTAGTGTGTGCAGAGCAGGAGGAAGGAGGAAAAAGTCATGTACATGAACTGACAGCATCTGCCATGCTTTGCTCCATCACTGTCTGTGCCCTGAAACTCTGACTTTCATAAATACACACACACATTCACAGACACGCACACACATACACATGCCATTTTTCACGTTAGTACTTGATACCTCACTAACCTCCAATGGAATGTGTTTAGTTATGTGTCATAAATCAATACGCAGTGACGAAATGACAGGGATAAACAGAAAAACCACCACATATATCAGAGGCCACAAGTGCAGATTATATCACCCAAACACACACATACACAGACACACGCACACACAGAAAAAATGCCAAGGTCTGAGCTATCCATGGCGTCAGGACAGTGTCGCTGTCATGGGTGACAGGTGCTGCCATAGTGCTGTCAGTCTTTCTGTCTGCTGTCCCTCTCTCTCTCTCACTTTCTCTCTCTCTATCTCTATCTATCCCCCTCTCTCTCGCTCTCGTTGTTGAGTGACAGATGGACAGCACGCTGTATCTCAGAATGAGTGAGAGTGTCAGGCCAATCAGACTGGACAGCACTCATTGTGTCGCTCCTGCTCTATCCTTCACCTGGACCGTCGTCCTTTGGTCGTGAGCTAAAGGGAGCAAGGAGCTTTTCACCTCTTTCGCTGAAAACAACACAGTTTAAAAAACAATAGTTCGGCTTTGAAAACTACTATCATTTCATAATAAGAATTTTAATTAATGAGTTTTTATCCAGACTCAAGTCTTTTAGTAACAAGACTAGTACCGATATTCAGTTTTTAATTTTATAGTTTTTAGTCACTGACTACTCTAAATAAATTAGAATCTTCTAAAGTGTAATTATGACAGTGAGGAATTTAGGGAGTCAGACACTTATTCAGTTATTTCCATATGAATAAATTACATCAAATTACCACAATTTGAAAACAAAAATGTGTTGATCAATATAATATATTGTATTTCTATTGAAATTATGTGCCCATTTCAAGCAAAGCACGTTTTTCAGGAAATAATATTAAAGTACTTATGAGGGTGAACGACTGAAAAATATGTCAGCTCTTATGCATTAAGGGATTGTGTTGACGTTAAAGTTTTTAACATAAGATTTTTCCTTGTTTTCTTGAGTTCTGTGGCATATTATTACCACTGTGTACAGAAACACACACAAGCAAACAGGCCGGTCCTCCAGATCACCTCCAACAGCCTCAAACTGGGACTTTTTTTGTCCTGTGGGTGGCACTGGCCAGTGTGGAGTATCAAACGTTTCCGGCAGTCGATGTGATTTCTGCAAAGCCTTTGTATGGCTTACATGGCTACAGCTGAAATGACTGCTGTTTTCTCACTTTTTCACACAGAAAAAAATGTCAAGGCCAATCTTCAAAACTGCGCAAAGCACAGCAATCAATGTGGCACGTGTGAAAAGGATGATGGAGCTGAATAAAAAAAGGCCCTCTTAATATCCGTCGTCCAGCCGGTTCAAGCTCTTGCCGCTGAAAAAGGAGACACTTTTCTACGATTATATATTATTCCATTGGCCTGGCACCCGGAATATTTAACAGTGCTATTGTAGTTTCAAATGTTACGCTTTTGCAGCTGAATTACGTTCAGGGGTTGAAAGTGAGGAGAAGGCAATTTTATTTCCTGTGATCAATCTGGGGTGAATTTGGGTGCTTTTATTGAGTAAGTGTTAAGTCATGTAGGGGCCAGTGGCGGCTCTCTAGGCTGCACTGATAGGTCCTGATGGGCGGCAGAGGGATGATGGAGTAGAGGGGCTGCGAGAGACTTTATGGCTCCACTTCATTTAAAATTAAAACGGCTGCCACACTCAGCCCATCTGTGAATCAAAAGGGCAAAACCGGCCACTTCGGGCTGTCTCCCCACAAGATGGATGAGCAGCCTGCCAGTCCTCCACACTGTGTGTGCGGTATGTGCTGTGAGTGTGTGTGTGTGTGTGTGTGTGTGTGTGTGTGTGTGTGTGTGTGTGTGTGTGTGTGTGTGTGTGTGTGT
>JBBMFX010000122.1:10970471-10982550 GCA_037832545.1 Rhabdalestes septentrionalis
ATATAAATAAACATTCCTAAAAACAAGGAAAACACATTTGGGTTTGTTTCCCAGACAGGGATTAAGCCTAGTCTTGGAGTACCCTTTCCTCTTCGGTGGAAAACCTCTTTTCACAGCACTACATAATCCAGGACTACGCGAAATCCCTGTCCATGAAAACCAAACAATTGCGCCTTCAAAACCCAGCACAGACTAGTAATATTCTTTTGTACATGTAGGTAGTTATACTGCATATACATATATTACAATATAACACAGAAAACTCTTTAAAGTGCTCTGGTGAAATATTTCAAGATGATTTTATGCAGTGAGTGAGTAAGAGACAGAGTGTAAAAAAAAAGTCTGACCCTGACACCCGCAGGTCACATGCATCACAGGAGCAGAGTGGGTGGCACATTTTTTTCCTGTCCTCCTCACTCTCGCCTTCACTCAGTAAGCGCTGAACTTCTGCCTCGTTGCCATTTGCTATATGCTGCACTCACACAAAAATTATGTCAATAAATATGTACACATAAAAATGACTACTACGTATAGAGCGAGGTCCGATAGTAACTTTGCTTCTATACACCAGTAGATAGCATTCAAAATGGCACACTGGTTTCAAGGCTAACATTACCTTCTGTCAAATATTAAAAACAAATGATTCACATTGATGAAACATTAAAGTAAGTCTCATTTTCTAAGGACACCTTATGAGAGCTCGGACATGATTTTGATCAATAATGTCAATAACAGCAATAATGTGGTCATGTTTGATTTTTTCATGGCCTGTCCTTTGCACACCCTGAACACTCTGACGCACTTTGCAAGATATGTTCTGCCCATTTCTGCATCACTAATCTTGACTCTTACTTTCAGGATGTGATACTGTAGTCTTGCCTTAAACCTGAATAGAGGGTTTTCTGTCTAAATAAGGCGGAACCATGTTATATAAGTGAACTAGTTCCAGTGACAGCTCTGCATGCCCTGGTCACAAACAATTAAATACATTAAAAAACAAAAAAAAGATGTAGACTGACTAAGGATTTTTCCCTGAATGCTTTGTTTCCCCATTATTCAAGATCACTGTTTCTTATAAGCAAGGTTACACATTCTGTTGATTAAGATTACAAACATATAAATAAAGTAGTACAATATACTACAGCAGCAGATCTTTTTTTTTTATATATAAGTTGTGAGGTTGGGTCTGCATGGATGGACGAGTTTGGACTAGTCTGTCCTGCCCATCCCATAGACTCAGCTCTGAATATTTGGATGCCAAACACCACCTCAATCTTTTTTTGTCATGTTTCTCAAAACATTCCTGAACTGTTTTGTAGAGTGACAGGGTGCATTATCTTGCTGAAAGAGGCCACTCTCATTAGGGAATATTGTTTCCATGAAGGGGCGAACTTGGTCTGTATCATGTCATGGTAGGTGGTATTTTTCAAAGTAACTTCCACATGAACGACAGGTCCCAAGGGGTCCTAGCACAACATTGTCCGGAGTATCACACTGCCTCCGCCCCCTTTACTTCTTTGTACTAGTCACTTTCCTGTCGGACCAGATGGCACAGGCTACCATTGTGACGAGAAAATCAAAAGTTACTAAAAATTACTGGTGTTACTATTGTGGCTGATTTGTGCGTTTATAATTTATTAACAAGTCAATTCCTTCATTTCTTCCTATAATGAAAAGAAAAAAAATCTTGCAGTGATACTTACCTCAAACAAACAGTCTATAGGCGTAGAAGAATTCTGAGAAAGAAGGTTCATTTTCTGCCTGAAGAACAGCTTGTCATTTAGCTCCCCTGATCCCTACACAGAGAACAATTTCAAATAAATACGAACAATAACAAAAACATTATACACACAAAGCACATCAGGTTATGTGAGAAATGTGGAAAATAAGTGTGATAAAAGTGATAACATTCCCCAGGGCTGGGCACTAAAGGATCAACAGTATTATACAAAATAGGTAACTATTCTAGAACAGTTAGAGAAAACAGATTACAGATTATAGACATTATAAAAACAAGGTGAAGATTAGCAGGATTATAATTAAACTATAATGAAACATATATTCAGGAATGGAGTACAGCAGCACAATAATATTTTTATTGAACACTGTATACAAAAATGTAAATGTGGAAATTTTCATTATTTGTAAACAAGATGATTAGCTACCACTCAGTTTTCTTTTAACTTTCCTAAACTAATACATCTGTAACAAAAATTATTGGATGAGATTCATGTTAAATTAATGCCAGCTTAATGTCAGGGGCAAATCTTTTTATCTTCATTGACTCACCATAGGATCATTACTGAGGTTGCCTTGGCTGATGAATTCTACAGCTGCTTCAAACGAAGTCAAGCAGTAACTAAGGTCATCCTTGGCAGAGTTGCAGAAATGAAAGTGCTTTATGTAACTAAGATTCGCCATCCTGAGAACAAACATTTACAAAATTATGAAGAGACCTTATAAATGTTAAAAGAGCTCAGGCAAAAAATGGCATTAATACTTCTTATTTACAATGATAGTGACTGTCTGGCAAGTTGATGAAATAACTGTTTTACCAATTTGGAATCTCTGTCTTGACTAGCAGATACAGAATAACTGAGAGGAGATCATCAGCACACACTGCCTCCAGGGTTACTGAAAGCAATACACAGCAAAGGAGGAAGAAATACATTTCAGTATTACATAAAACTCCAAAAAATGACACAATTACTCAAACTTGATTTTAAAAAATTGAATTGACCTTTTACTACTAAGCTGTCAGTGATTAGAAGGGCTTGATAGATTTGCAGCTGATATGGATTTAAAACTATTTTTAAAAATTGACTGATATAGCTGTTGTCAGCCACTGTGAATTGTGAACAGTCAGTATATATTATAAAACTATAAAAGAACTATAAAATAAACAGAAACTCACACTGCATATATTGGTGACGTTGCAGCTCTGTCCATTACTCTTATTTTTCATAAGTTATTTCCATAAAAGTATATATTATATACACATTTTGGTTATTCTAATGTATGATGTTAGGTTTTCAAATTCAGCAGCTTAGCATGTGATCCCCCATGGCAAAAGTCTAAGATCACGAGGAGATTGAATGCAAGGAAGGGCAAAATAAATACATAAAAATAGTGGATATCGTAATGTTAACAGTGATGGATTTCACTGATCCAGACAAAGCTGGGGGTTGTCAATATTAGCATCAGTAAAACCATATATATCAGTCATTATTTTCTTACTTAGTCTACAAAAACATGTTTTATGTATTTATTTATTTTTAAATAGCTTGAGCCCTTTAATATGCCTGGTCTGTCTTAAATCCATTTAAATGGTTTTTTTTACCTGAATACTTAAAAATGTATCAAATAATCTACAAAGTACTAAAATAATTCCTGGTGAAGAAATACTACTCTATTGTAATGTAATAAAATGAAGTACTAATCTATTGTATTGTAATAAAATGCGACCGTGTTAAAATGTGCTCTATGCCTTCTATTGTCCAGTTTGGCCGTCCTTCCATACACTGTGTGCCTCTGTGTGCCTCGTAAGTCTCTAATTGGTTCATTGGTAGTTTGGCAAACAGTCATTAAGACATGATTGCTCTACTTTACACATACAGGGGAGTGTTGTTGCCCTGCCAACAGGGTGTGTATTTCAATAATGACCATTTGAGGTGAAACAGTGTGCAAAGTGTTCGACGTGTACGCATACCAGTTAATCTAGTTACAAGAGTTGCAAGAGAGCTGGTGGAGCAGAGAGCTGAAGCGACCATTGTCTCTAAGGAGACATACTGAGGATGACCCCTGACACAAGATTTGAAAAGAAATGTGCAGGTCAACACATCCCTGTTATAAACGTCCCTGAATGAACAATTACAACTGTGTTCTCAAGGAAATGGATTCGTTCCTAGTTACCCATTTAGGACCTGCTTGAAAGATATCGAACAAAGTCCTTACAGTTAACATGAATATGGTCCAAATATATACAACCACCCACCAAGAGAGCTCCAGACTGCAAATCAATGGACTCATTTTCCACCAAAGAAAAATACATTTCAGACATGTAAAACAACTACATATTTCCAGGACTTAATTACAGTAAAGAATTAAATGAAATGTACTGTGCATACAGGAGCCAGTGTAGGTAATAATGATGTATGAAGTTTATATTACCACTACCACACTTTTACTACTGATATATAGATTTGTATGCAACATTTGAAAAGCTTTTATCACCAAAGCTAATGAAAAGCTATTTTTACATATATAAATGGACTCAAGTGTGATATCAAAATTCATCAGGCTGCAAAGAACAAGACATGCAAAGCTTAAAATTCTGGGGCAATATCGACTGGAAAGCTGATCTCCTTGCTTCAGGTCATTTCAAATGCATCATGGATTAAGGAATATGTGACCCTATTTGGACAATAAGGGCATAAGCCTGACTTTCTCACCTGTGCGACTGGGAGACTGCATAATGGTGAGGGCGACCTTCCTGAGGCAGAGCAATTTCTGCTGAGGAGAAGTGCAGCGGTTGAGCTGATTCAATTCCCTCTTTGCACGAGGAATATTTATACTGCATAAAGAGACCATAAAATATCACAAGAGAACAAAAATAAGGATGAGATGGAGAAAGAGCAAAACATCTTGACCTCTTTGGAGAGCCACAATATACTAAATGTAACAGATGAATAAATTGTATACTAAGCTTTACAGAAAAAAAGAAGTGAAAGCTATTTGCAAGTTCCTAAGAACCACAAAAGGAGTTCACCTGAATTCTGACTTCACACCAAGATCCTTCTGCTGAAGGTCCTGCAGCCCTCTGGCTGTTTTATTGAATGCAGCATCCTAAAATACAACATTCACAGCCAACAAAGCACTAATATCAGACAGAACTTCAACAAAAATATTCACATTGTAGAAAACATGATATGATGGTGCCAGAGGCAAAAAGTACCTGGCTTGCCTCAAGTGTTCCCACATAACTAAAAAGCAAATCATGGATACCATGATGAATATACATCTGTAAAAAAAAAAAGAACAGAGTGAAGGTGTTGCTTAGTTTCCGAAATGCATCCTAGAATGTTTTGCATCAACTCTGCATCTTATGCTATATCTGCACTCCTAATAGATGGAGCTAGTTAAAAGCAAGCACATAGCTCACCTCCACTGCTTGTTTGAGAAGTGTCATCTGAAGCTCCTGCTTGGTCAGCACCTTCTGAAACCCAGGACATTTATTTCATCAGCTTTCAGCCAACACACCAGCTAGAGCTCTTTCACCGTTATATTCTTAAATACAGCGGACAGCAGAGATCTACATACCAGTCGAGAATCCCTCAGCAAACACTGAAGACACTTTGTGTACAAGCCATGTACAGAATCCTATAAAAGACAGTAACATGTGGTTTGATCTTTTCCAACTACACACTAACTGCATAAAAAGTAGCAAGTTGAAAAGTGTTTAGAGAATTTCTCTCACTATGTGATGGCGGAGGCCCTTCTTTTCTTGCTCTTTGAAGGAGTTACAAAACGCAACAGTAAACTTATCCAGTTTCTCAGCATGGCGGCCCAGAAATTCCTTCACCTCCTCCACATTCTTCAGGCAGTACAAAGCTGGGACAGGGCTCAGCTCCACTGACAAACAAAGCATTTTACAAAGAACAGACGTGAATGAAATTCAAAAGCTACAAGCTACTACTATGTCTAGAATAATCCTATACTTAAGCTTTGCAACTAATGGAGTCTACATTATGTGATGTCTGAGAACTCTAAAGTGCTCAACTTGTCTGTGGTTTAGAACATAAAAAAGGGCCTCCAATACATTGAGAAATATAATGTATGAAGATATATAAATATAAATATTTTAATATCAATCAAATTGAGTGATCTCGGTTTTTTATTAACATGATTGTTGCTATAAGAGACTATCTTAGGTTAAAGGAGCTGTTCCTCTCAAGCAGTTATAACATGGATAGGGACAGAAGTTGCAATGTTGCATCTGAATGTAGAGGCAGGGAGTTGGTTTGTTTTGGGGTTTGTATTTTTTTTTTACCTGGGCTTGGCTCACTGTCAATGGGCCGGGTGACACACAGGATACTGTAGGCCTGCTCCTTTTCATTGTAGAAGGTTTCCTCAAACAGAATGGGTACAGAGGTAGGGTTCAAGAACCCTGAGCCGAATTGCACTTGGTTATTTTCTATGGCCACCTCCTGAAAGTCATATCACAAAAGACTGCTTAAAAACACAACAAAACATGGACAAACAATGCCAATGGCTAGCTAGATGTATGACTGTGTGTATATACCTTAGCATCAACTGTCTGGTAGCCTTGTTCTGCAGGAAGGAGAACATAGCTCTCAAACTGTGCTGCTGTGTATGGAACAGATGACAAACTTCCACGACATGGAACCAAGACCTACAGCACATGCAGAATAACATATGTAATTATAAACAACCTTAAGTAAGTTGCAATAAAAAGAAGAAAACAAACTATCTTTACTCATGTGAGATATATGGCTTGGTTGAATTTTACACCTGGACCACCACCTGCAGTCTAATTTATTGCATGGGTGACCCAGGCAACTTCCTGTCTCATAACCGTTTCATTACAAAGGGAAGCTGTGGGCATGGTTAAGAGTTTTGTTCAAATAGGTCATTGTGTATTGTGCTTCTTTTTTTTTTTTTTAGGGGGAAAAAAGTCCTACATTATTTCATTTACAAACTGACTGCAAAAAGACTCTCAGCAGCATGAATGTCAATGTTCCAACATTAAGACATGCGGTCTTCAGAAAGAACAAGATGAATTGAATGATTTTAATCCTCTACAGTATGAAAGAATGATCTGTCCATGTGTTCCATCTATACAGACGCTCCCATTGATTTTGTGTGGCACTGGTTACAGTCACATGGCAAGAACTGAAAGAGTTATCATTGTCATCTCTCCGCCTATTTGTCCTAAGGGCCAAAATGACACGTTTGCGATTTGTGTGGCATAATAACAGTCACATGGCAACCAAACCGAAGCAGTTCTTGGTCATAAAATGGGGAGTTTACAACGCGAGGAAAAAAAATAGCTTCTTGAATCATACACCATAACAGACAACTCAAATACACGAAACAGTCTTCACATATTTCCAGTAAATCAGTGAAATAAGGAAGTGAAAGCCTTACGATGCCATGCAGTTCTGCCACTCTGCTGCACAGGTCCGGCCTCTGTTTTTCTAGTGCCAGGTAAAAAGGATTCTTCAGGATGTTCTCATCATACACAGCCATATGGACCCGACACACTGACTCCTACAAAGAAAAGACAGAAAGGAAAAGAAGAAATTAGGGAGAGATTAAGTGAGAGAGTAACATTTGGGTTAGAAAGAGAGGGAAAAACAGTCCTGACAAAAAGTAGAAAAAAATTGAGGAGTTGTGACTAATACGATTAGGCCTATTAGCTCGCAATAATAAGATCTGGATGGCTGATCAAAGATACAACAGATATGCAAATTGATATGTCATAACGGTTTGTGCTGTAGTCTGGCTGTTATTACAAATCACAAGAGTATTTGAGATTATAGACTACATGGCTTGAAAGCAATCTAAAGCAAATAATTACTTGCTATGTTAAATTCGTTTCCCCTCTCAGGTGCCACCTGAATGCTTAGAACTCTGGGCCCTTAGCCAGGGTTAACAGGCTAATAGGTGCTAATGCAGGGTAAGTAAACAAGTCCTAAAGAGAGAGGACACGCTCAGCTCTGCCGGCCTGTATCGTAACAACATGCTGGTCAGACAACAGAGATCTTCTTTCAGTCTCTTGTTCCTCCTTCACCCTCAAGCCAGCTGCCCCTCAGCTGAGTTCCTTGGGAAATTAAATTAAACTTCAAAACCCTCTGATGGAAGTTCTTCTAATTGCCGTGCACTGCGGTTATGAAAAATGACTTGTGAAAATGCTCAAGAAATGTCTTGTTTTGTTCAGTCCCTTCAGGTTTAGCATTTCAGAAAAAAAACAGACTAGAGACAGACTGCCATAATATATAATCTAATGTTTCTCCAAACAAAACTTAAATGGCAAAAAACATTTAATAAAGACAATCTCATTTAATGAATTCATACATCATTCAGACTGAAGCCCTGTGCATGATGACTGTTGTCCTACCAGTGAGCCCAAGAAAACAATTAGGCAACAAATAAATGTTGAGTGAGGTGTGCTGGAAACAACTCCACAACAAAAATTGTCTAAAGCAGGAGGTTTTAAGACAGATATTGTGACTCATGATTGTGACATCCTGTAGCCTTTCTGTTTGACATGGGCAATCAGAATCCATGCACAACTGGAATGGTCACCCTGTGCCATGTAAGAGTAAGCTGGAAGCAGGCTGTAGCTTGGCCAGTAATATTTCCCACAACACACATGGCTGCGTTCTGGAAGCAAAGGTTAATCCTAGTCCCAGGCTAAAAAAGGATTAAAATGGATAATCACCATTTTTGTCCAAAACAAGCAGGAGTTATGTCTGGGAAAATGTATGCTTTAGCTACCCAAGACCATTACTTCAACCAAATGTGACAACAGGTGTTCCACTGTAACAGTAAAGAGAAACATCTCAGACTAAAACATGAATGGCAAGAGATTTTCCCGGACATATTAGTCTGAACCACGAGTTTTCATAAATATACTCACTTGTTTATGACGATTAAAAAGAGCTTGCGACACAGAGAATAATCTCATCTTCAAGCCCCTGATGTGACGGATCAAAAAAGAGAGAGCCATTAGAGAGATTTTCAGAGTCCAGTCTAACCAATCATACCAGAATGTAACTCACACTGTCCCTCAAGGGAGGTCAAGGCCAGAGCCTTAGCACAAGACAGGGGCCTCCCCTCAGCTCCGCCCCTGACCCTCATCCCTGCAGTGCATCAGAGGGATGCTGAGAGCCAGAGGAATGTGAACCGTACCATGTGATCTCGTCCACCAGACCAGAACTTAAAGGGTTGGGAAAAACCACACACGCTCATGACCCTGGAATACAAATGTTCTGATCAGGAAAACTGCTACAGTGGTCACTGATGGCCTTGATTCCACAAATCCAAAACAACATCAAAAATAGGCATCAGTTTATTAGCAGGCAGTGACTAACTTTTAAACTACACAGTGCTCAGAATCATATTAGAACAAAACTATAATTGAGCCTGGATATAATGAAAACAAATGGTCTGGATTAAATCCCTTTACAGCATGAATAATTTAAGTATGATATTTACTTAGAAAACAAACAGGCATTCCACCAAGCCATGTATATTTCACAGCCATGTATATTTCACTGCTCTCAACACACTTAATCTATCAACAGCTTGTTAACAATCCCTTACTGAGTTGTAATATGGGTGTTAAAGCATAACAACTAAATGTCCAGGGCAGTGTACCTCCAGAACCAGAGAAACACGGTGATGGACGAAGTCAGTAGGCCTAGCAAACTTGAAGAGCACGACGTGGCCAACTTCTCAGGGGTGGAAAGCAGGGTTTCTGCAAAGTCGCCCAAAGGAGGTAACATGATGATTCACTGAGGCAGCACACCAAATGAACACTCGGATCCACACCGTTATGGCTGTACAATTGTGAACAAATAGGTCTCATCAAAAAGACAAAGACCACATAAGTGTGAGACCGCTTGTTCCATCTGTGGTTGGAAGATCAAGCATACAATGTGCTTTTTAAAAAGCAATCTGACTGAAAACGCCAGCTCCTTGAACAAGCTATAAAGCTGAGGATCACAGGCAACACACCTGCTGAGTCAAGAGGGACTAGCCCAGAGAGACTAGAGCACCACAGTCTGAGACACTGCGTAGGAGGCGCCCACCCCCTCCGATATCCCAATATCCAGCGAGGGCTTTAAATTGAAAGGAGACAGCTCTGAGAAAAACATGCAGGCTGTACGTGAATATACTAAAATAAAACAAAATGAGAAGCCATGGGTTTATCGTGGTGATGTTTATTTTGTGCTAAAGCAAGCTAGCTAACCCGCTAGCTCGACTAGCTGGACTATCTTAGCCTCTGTCTGTTTACAGGCTAGACTCAGGCAAAAGCGTCGCAAAACTGATGTAACAGAGCATAAAATGAGCACTGTACTTAGACTTAAAGGGTCCAAACAAGCTTACCTGATTTATGCCGACCAAGTTTGCATGGTACATTTAACATTTATTCGAGCAGACCGACCCAACCTCAACCTGACTGGACATTACAACACCAATCAACGCTCCACTTCCCAGAGCGCTGACGGACAGACTGGCTCTTCACCGTCCAATCAGGAGTCAGGCCACGCCAGCCGTGCGCAGAAGCCCCTCCCCGCGCAGAAGGTTCAAGTCTGTTAGGATTAAGCTTTTCTGTTCTGTTTCTTCAACAGTAATGTCTGTGTTCGAGTCTTTTATTTGTCTACTTACTCATTCAAAGCCAAAAAGGTACGCAAGCCATGCATTTCTTTCATAACTGGTGTGTAAACGCGTGGTTCCCATTTACTGTATAGACATGTAACTAGAGGGTTATGGCAATAGTATAAACTATACGGACAAAGTTTTCCAGTGAAGGGCGATCTTTATGCCTCAACTTACCAAACGATTTTGGACAACGCCATGCTTCCTGCTAGAACCTTTTCTATTCTACCTTTTCTACTGTTCCCCAGTTTACTTAGCAAGGTACATAAAGAGATGGCTGGATATGTAGTTAAGTGTGGAAGAACTTGACTGGCCCACACAGAGCCCTTACCTCAACCTCATCCAACTATTTTGGGATGAACTGGAATGGAGAATGAATGGACACAAATTCTCACCGAAACTCCAAAATCTTGTGGAAAGCCCTCTAAGCAGAGTGGAAGCTGTTATAGCTGCAAAGGGGGGCAACACCACATTATAGTCCATGTATTTGATTGCAAATTAAAACCTCACAATAACTGAAGTTTCACAACACATAAAATATCAAAATAGAGGTATGATATGTAAGTATATTTCAGATACATAAAATACCCAATCATCTCAGAAGGATATTTTCAGTCACTCATCTCAAGCGTTTAATGAACAAGTAGCCTTCTGTGAAACTGTTATAGTCTGTTTTGCTGCATTTGAACTGAGTACAGATCAGTTACAAACTTCATGCGTGTGCAGAGCTCTGCATTACTTCAACAAAGAGAATAAAGCACCAGTCCCTTCTACATACTTTTACATGCAGTGCTGCACTAAATGCAATTAAACAGGACAGATAATGTTGTTTTTGTAATGAAACATTTTGGTTATGCATTTGGTCAGTTTTTGTATACTGATTTATTATAGCCATAAAATATGTTGTCATGTTACCACCCTTGGTTGTAACAGAGCCAAAAGAGAGTTGTTACACTCATTTGTTAAACTGTAGCCTTGCCTGTGGGATTAAAAATGTCAAAAAAGAATCATTTTATATTCTTCTGATCTGTTAGTAGCCACATATCCCTTGTGAAATGTATTCACATTTAGATGTTACTGAAGCTTCATTTATAGCTCGGCATACTACATTCTTTTTTATTTAGTCACTGAAATTTGTTGCAAACCACCCTGCACCATTGTTTGCAAATGTCATGAAAATTAGTATTCTGATATGTTTATTTGATAGGTCAGTGGTCATAATTACTTTATGTTAAATAGGCACAACAACCAGATTATGTCCAAAACTAGACTTTGTCACTGTATTCATAGCATAGATGTGTGCTGGGGGGGCGAGCCCAGCCTGTCCCGACACTTTAAATGTAACTATCGGCCCGAGCCCGATTTGAACCCTACAATTTTTTTAATACGTGGGCCGTTATAACACACGTTCTCAACTGTGGGTGCATTCCTAAACACACAATCCGAGCTCCGAGCACACTCTGGTCCTTTGAAACCGTTTGTAAATTCAGTGTGGAAGGAATTGTCGTTGGTTTATTCACTTTTGGATTGTTCAGAGCTCAGGGCACTCCAGCTGAAGGGAGAAGCAGCCGAGCGAGACGTCAGTCTAACTAAACACAGCGGCAGACAGAATTTATAGGAAATACACCAGACACATATGTTGTCCCTGCCCACGACTTGCTGGAAATGGTTC
>JBBMFX010000122.1:10986984-11008679 GCA_037832545.1 Rhabdalestes septentrionalis
CTGCCGTCAAGTTTTTTTCTATAGATCGCAACTTGTGCGTAAAAAGAGGCGTACGCATATTTTCGGTCCGTTTTGTGTGTACGCAACGGTTATAAATGAGACCCCTGGTCTTTTCTTCTACTCACTCCTCCACTGCGACCCTTCAGTCTGGGTGTGGAGTGGCTGGGGCTGCTTATGGCGAGATGCCCGAGTCTGGGGGAACCATAAGTGTATGATGGAGATGAAGCCACCATGCAAGAATCTCCTACAGCATGAACAGAATGTAAGAACAAAATTAAATGCCAGTTTTAAATAAATAAATAAAAAACACAAATGTGTATTCCAGCACACACAAAATAAATGCATTTGTGTGATCTGACAGTTTCAGAACATACCAGTCATAACACTGTCTTGATCAAGGCATGGCTCCTCGGACTCTAATTCACAGTCCAGGTCACCTCTAAAGACAGACAAGAATAGTTCAACCAAGACGTGTTTGTTTCCTGCATTTTCTTTGTTTAAGTTTTACCCTAAAGCTGCAAAGTTAATGTAGCCAACAGACTAAGGAACCTTATGCTTCACTTATTAGCATAATGTAAACTGAATGCCTAAATCTACACCGTATTGTGCTGACACATGAACAAACTTTGTCGAACTAGGACTTTAAGGCACCACATCTCCATGGAAAGACTTACTCTAGAAGTGTTGAGGAGGTAGCTGGCCAGCATGCAGGATTTGTTTTTTTGGTTGAATTCTTGTTGACTGGAAGAGCCAGCAGTGGAGCAGGAGTGCATTTCTGGCCCCTCAGTTTGGACAGCATCCACAACACCTGCAGCATGAACCAGCGGGCTAGAAAACAGCAAGAGATGATTCGAGCGTTCACTAATGTTAATACTTTGCTTATACAGAGCTATGGTTCACACACAGGACTAACCCAGGGAGAGTGTGAAGAGGAGCAGAGATAGAGTGACCAGGTCGAGGGCCGACTGCTGATTGACTTCAGCGACAGCATTGATTGGAACTGTGATGAGCAGGGAGATCCGGGAGAAAGTGGGACACTGCAAGAAGGACAGCAGCACCGCACTGAACAGGAAATATCCAGCGTGAATCACACAGGTCCACAGGGCACGTAGACTTAGACCTGAGAAAACAACAAAGTGTTACCAAACCTTTAACTTAAAAAAAATAAAAAATAAAAATAAATAAAAAATAAAAAAAGTACAAAGCACCACATCTAACAATAACCATTTTGAATATACCTGCCCACCCCAGGTAGCCTTGGATCATTTGCAGTCGGTCTTCCAGACGATTCTGCATGTTATCCAGGTATGTCAGCATATATCCCAGAGTGCTGTTCATGCGCTCCAGCTTCCCCATGAGTTCGGCATAGAACTGAGCAGTTGTGTTCTGCTGCTGCAAAACTCCATTCAAATTGATTTCTACAAACAAGATTGTTATAAAGGCAGGTTTTAAAGAGGATTAAACATACATTAAATGAACATGCTAAGAGCATTCAAAACACTGCAAACTTTCTATTTAAGTCACAGTGAATCTTAGTCCCTTGACGCCCAAAGCGCATTTAATTGTTTACATTAACATTTGTTAAAATCTTTCAAAAAAAGTTTTTTTTTAAATTGTTGAAGAACCCATCAAATATTTGTTTTGTTTCATCCACCCCAGAGCACCCCACGGCTACCCCTGGATTGCTGCAGGATAATTTAAACACAGTCTTGGCTTTAGGATAAACTTAATTTGATTTTTATTGAAATTCTCTGTAAATAGTAATAGAAATAAAGAGTGCAAAGATGTAGGAGTGTTTTTGTATTAATACATTAAAACATGAGGAATAAATTAATGACAAACGTTAGCAACACAGAATGCTAAAGACACACCCATTTTACTGTAGACCTCCTGAGCACGGCCTCTGACCTCCGCCAAGTCATTCAGAATGGCCTGATGACCTTCCTGCACCTCGGTCCCTTGACCCTTCAACTGTTCACTAACATTTTCTGAAGACAGGCCCAGAGAACATGCAGAGATAGCTATTAGAACTCAATGCATTTAAAACCATGAGCTTTGCAGCAGTCCTACCTACACACAAAAATCATTAGCAATACAACTTAGCAATATATAATATGACTTAATGAAAGTTGCCAAATTGTTATCATGTAGTTTTAAAAAAGTAAAATTGTGGAACATCAGCCTCTTCTCTAAATCACCCAATAGAGCGAATTACAAACCCATTCTTCGTGTAATTCCCTGTATGAGCTGTGCCACCAGCTGTTGTCCAGTACTGATGAGAGCCTTCTCTTGTGCCAGCCTCTGCAGATTGCCATTGATGGATGCATCTAGCTGCTCCTGGCCCTCTTTTAGCAAACCCTGTTGGAGCTGTAGGGCACTGTGGCCCACCAACAGCTTGTCCAGCGAAGCAGCAGTCATCTCGCGAAGCTCACGTTGCCCTTCCTACATGCACACACACAGTATGCACAACACTTCCATTGTTTTTCTGTGTAGACTCCATATGGGGGCTACAATGACAATGTCAGTGTCTGACTATAACTAATCAAACTACCAAATAGCTACAGAAAGCTTCTGCTCATATGGCTAATTATATACATAAAAGTGAGACGACTCCAGATAGATTCTTAGTATAGGGGAAAACCAGGCAGACAAAAAAAAAAAACCCTCAAAAGATAAATATATACACACAAACACTCAAACCTGGGGTGCAGTAACAGACCTTCAAGTCCTTCATTGTTTCAAGCTGGTTTGTTGCAGTAGAGATTAGAGCATTCACAGTAAGTTCCGCTCTTTTGCGAAAGTGCTGCTGGCGCATAGCGTAACACACTGAACGTGCTCGGTTGCTGACAATGTGATACGCATTCCATGTGTCGGAATCCATGTCAACTGTACATTCTTTAATGGACTGCCAAAAAATAAATAAATCCAGAGCAGAGGTAAGAAAATTTTCATACATATTACAATGGACAGAGTGATGAAAAGCAATTAACATTCAGGGGTCAACGTGTGATCAATAAAAGTAAAATCTCTGAGGAGTTATGAGAATATGATGTTGCCTACTGTGTATGCCTTTAAAAAAAAACAAAAAAACAAACAAAACAAAACAAAACAAAAAAAGACAACTGACCAGATCTTTCTGGCTTTAACCTGCAATCTGTAAAAAATATTTTTACCATTTCCTGAGTACAAAGGTAAGTCCTGCGGCCCTCTACTTCTGATTGGCAGTTAAACAACGCCACTCCCAATTTGGCCAACTGTTCTTCTGACAGGCCGTTACAGGCAGCTTTAAGCTGAGCAACAACCTGGAAAGAGTAGACAGTGTTTATTTCTTTTATCATTTCTTTTTTTTTCCATTAATTTCATATACATACATACATACATATAACATTTTATGTACATAATATAAAATACCACAAAAGAAAAACTCAAATATAATAATCTGGTAGGATGTCTGGTAGAGTTGAACAGATACCACATTATGTAAATTAAAAACTGCCGCAATTAATAAGGAAAGACAAATAACCTGATGTGTATGGTTGACTCAAAGCAATGAACATTTTCTTTGTCTTTGCATACTAGATTAGACAGCCTGAAATCTACCACATTTGGTTTACACAACCAACCAATCAAATATATATGACAATTAAAGAACCTATGTATTCACAATGAATACATATTCCAAGACCACAGCATGGCCAAAAATGAGTGTTGTCTAAATGTTACACTGAATATGCAGGCAGCTTTGAAGATGATTCTCACTGTGTCCATCACTCAGTGCGACTAATTGTAGTGTTTAATTTAGTGAGGTCTTTAAAAAAGGTATGATTCTATAGATTTAAATATGCAAAAGCAGAACACTGGCATGGCTAATAAAGCTAACACACACAGCCACCTACCAGAGAGATGAACTGGAATGCCACCTGTCACATTTGCTTTCTTTAGGAATATGTCTACGAGAGAGCAAGGGCACCAGTCTTAGGATCAGCGAGTGAACTGTTCACATCCATACGCAAGAATCGAGCCACCTAGCTCGCATTGAAAGAGTAGCAATTTTCACCAAATGTCTGGAATTTAGAGAACACCACAAACTATGCACTTGTAAATTATGTGCACTCCAGGGAGAGTATAAACTAATTAGAAAGAGGACACAGTCCCCAGATCTTACAAATGTCGGAAAAGTGTGAATTAAGTTTCAGCAAAATCTCTCTTCACTGTTAAGGTACTTGAACAACAGGATTTCTAGAAGAATTGAAGCTTTTTCTGCAGGCAACTCTGAATTAGGTACTTGAAATTAGGTATCATGAGTTTGTTTATTCACGCACTAACCCTAAAATTGCAGCTGTCAAGGGGACTGAGGTCCATCTGTTTTGCCTCTGCCAAGAACCTGTCATCAGCAACACTCATTTCAAAAGGTGGAACATCGCCCTGCAGAAGCGACGGGGCAGGGGGCGCAGCTGGGTGCACTGGGGCAGGGGGGACATTGTCTGCCTTCCTCAACCAGTCAAAGAAGGCACCCGCCTTACCACACTGAGTACCCAACACGTACACCACCAGCATCCAGGGCCCCAGACACACCAAACACCTCAGAAACATTTGGCTCTAAAGGAAATGCACAGGAAGAAAAATCAGTTTGCAATGAGTGGTCTTGCAATCAGCGATCATGAACACACACATACACTCTTGGAGCCCACAGCCCAAATAAAGTACAGCAATCTTATAAACGTGATCATGCCGCGCATGGTCATATTTCTTTATTTGATATCCAATTTTGAAGAGATTTATCACGTTACCTTTTTATGCTCTATGATACACCTGCTGGTTAGTTTTCAGCTGTGAGGTTCTCAGCTGCCTGATTGCCCAAAACAAGTCTGGGCATGGACCTCCACAGCTGTCAGGAATCAGTGAGGATCACTGATTATGAGCGTGTAACTAACACAAAGCTCTTGAATTCTAACTATCCAGCAGTGTACAAGTTTAGACCTTCGGCTTTTGTGAAAGTGTTATTTAGCACAGCGTTTCACTTAAAAATTGCTTAAATGAAATTAAATACATAAATAAATACATAAATAAAACACTGCAAGTAAATGACTGAACTCACCCGAGTCGTTCTACAAACAACGTGTCCTTCGCTGCAGAGCTTGGCTCTGAAATTGTGATTTTAGTGACAAAATCTCCCTTTAATTGTCACTACTGGTCAGTTGTGCATCCCTGTTACTGTTCAACTATTTAAAGGGCCAGAATGCAGCCAATGAACATGGGCAAGGCGTGATCTCGCGAGACTTCGAGAGTTGGCGGGCTCAAGATTTGAGTCTTTGTTGATGTTCTTGTTCAGCTGCTTTAATGGGAGTCTTCGTTCTACTTCATTTGTATGCACTGTTCGTGAATAACCCTTGAAATGGGCATTCGGGCGTTAAAGGGAATCATTTCCTTTCAATGGAAGACATTATTCGGCATTAAGTATTGAACTGTTTCACTAGCTAACACATCTGCTTTTTTTAAACAATTGATAGCGGTTGTCGTTACAGCTGTCTGTGAGTTAGTGTGTCACTGTAGGTTAGAACACTGAGGTATTAAATTCAGGTTTATCTGTATTAGAGATTTTCGAGGCGAAATGGACGAAAAGCCCTCGTCTGCAGTGAGTGTTACTGCCGTGCCTCCATATGGCCATGTTATTATCAGCGCCAAGTGGAGGGGCTCTGCACTAGTGCAGCATTTTAAAGGTAAGAATTTTGTAATTTCCTTGTGGCGTAGTGGTTGAGCGGTTGTCCCTGCGATCAGAAAGTCATGGGTTCGTATCCCAGGACTGCTAGTGGCACCTCTGCCGTGCCCGCTGCTTCACTTGGTGAGCGGGTTAAATGCAGATAACTTTCGTTCTGTTCACTATGTGTGCTCTGATGTATTCACTTATGACAAAATGGTAACTTCACTTAATTCTTCTCTCATACCAACTGCATGAATGTCCTCCCAACAGTATAAATCTCCTACTAGGCCTTCCTCTTTTTATCTTCCCTGGCAGCTCCATCCTCGACATACCTCTCCCAAAACACTTTCATTAGCTCATGTACAAACCAACACAACAAACCCCACACTCTTACTTTTCCTTCAAAATGTCCAACTTGAGCTGATTAGGAACCTCAGCCTTGATCCTGTCTATCCTTGTCACTTCTAGTGTAAATCTCAACATTTTCAACTCCAGCCCTACTTCTGGTCTTTTTGTCAGTGCTACTTGTTCCAACTAAACATTAGACGCCTGTCTTGGTTTTTGTTCACTCATTTTTATTCCTCCTGCCAGGGAGTGTGAAAACCATCTATGAGGAAGAGCTTGGTGTTGTGGATCTTCACCTCAGTAACAGAAGTTGCATCCTGTATGTGTCTGAGAGTGACCTGGTTGCAGGGAATGACCATAGAAGGAAAATTGTCAAATTCAGAAATGTAAGATTTTTTTTCTCATGTGTCTTCATCAAATGAATGCTCAAATACATTGTTTATAAGATACTTTTTTCCTAAAATTATTGCTCACCGCTCATATGAACAGCATTTGTAAAAAAAATGATTCTCATGGTCTAAAAAAATTAATTCATTGAAAACAAATCAAGATAATCTTTGAAAAATACCTGTTGTATGTTGTTTATTTGATATGCTTTTATTGCAGTCTAACAGCAAACTTAAAGGGATTGTTATAGCAGAAAAGACTCATCTGAGTGAGCAGTACTACAGTGCACTTCAGAAGTTTGTGGTGCTGGAGCTGGGCTTAACGTTACTACCTGTCGCTGGTCCTGCTGAAGCAGCCCAGCTTATCGAACAAATGGTAAGTCACAGGCTTTGACTAGATCAGTTTGTCACACCATAAGTGTGCCGTGACAGCTGCTTACTATATGACTGAAAGTATATAAACACTTGACCATCACACCTATGTACTTATCGGACACCCTGTTGCAAAACCCTGTGCATAAATATTAGAGCTGTAACGATACACTGAACCCACGATTTGGTACATTTCACGATTTTTGACTCACGATTTGGTTCGTATCGCGATTCATTTGCGGTGGAGGAGAGGAAAAGTTCTGAGGCGCCATTTTGTTTGGAGACACTTAATCTTTACCACAAAATTATAAACCAATATTCGCTTAAATACCGCCTCTTTTCCATTCTTACTGAGAGTTTAGAAGTCGTTGCGGGAGTCGAGTCGTGTCTCTCGGTTCACCACTCCGTTCAAACAAAAGAAGTTTCCACCCAGCTCCCCGAAGCCACAAAACTCGCTCAAAACCTGCGGCGGAGCTATAATTTTTTACATGGGGTGACAAGGGGGTGGCCGGCGCTATTTCAGGACACACACACACACTGTACTCAAAGTTGCAATATCAAGTAAGCGCGCAGCTCTCGATCGTCTGAGAGGCAGACCACCAGAGACCGGGACCCGTGACGTCACCGAGACCACTGGAGTGGCGCTCCAGCCAAATTCAGATTCAGGTTTTATTTGTCACAAACAGTGTCATACATGGTAGAACATGTTGTGAAATGCTTACTGCAATGCCCGACCTTAAAAAAAACGTAAAGAAAAAGAATAGAAACAGTCTGAAAGCCAACAGCATCAGTAACCGCCGGTAGTGGCTCCGCCACTGCTCAAAACAAAATAAAAACAATTACACAGAGACTCCAGTGCAGTTTTATCACAACCCAGCCAGCTTATACACACTTTTGAGCCCAGTGTCATAACTTGCATGTACTCACAGCGAATTAATTCAGCAAACAAAAGGTCCGTCCGTGCTCCGTATGTTTGTAAACTGGTGGGCGGGCTCTTTGAAACCCTTAGACCTTCAGCTATTGGTTAAAGAAAATAAATTGACGTGACAATCCTCCTATTATGGTGAAAAACATATGTTTCTGGGTGGGAACTGTATACGGGAAAGAGTTGGAAGGGGTTCGTCTGTGTCGCGATTCACCCTCCTCACACCGTGACACGGGTTCGGAATGTGCGTGTCGCGATTTCGTTTTTTTTATCGTATATCGTTAGAGCCCTAATAAATATGGAGTTGCCTGACCTTCTTTGCCTCTATAACAGCCTCTGGGGGGGCTTACCACAAGAGGGAATGCTTACCACAACTGTTTTGGAATAGCTGTCTAGTGATTAATTTAAAAGATGATACGTTATTTTTACACACTTCAATGATTACACTGTAAATTGCTTAATGATTTAGCTGTATATTTTTCACTAGACACCCCCAAGTCACAGTAATAGCAATACTGTTAATAATTTACTGATCTTGACTTGAACAGGTCTAGCAGTACTTAATGTTCATGATCTGATTTGGGGCAAAGATGCCATCCTATGACGGTGGACCTTACTTGTCTATGCGATTAATTATTTGCTGTCAGCCAAATATAAGCTCAGTAATTACAAGGGGTGTCCACATACCTGAGACCATACCGTGTAAATAAAGGTGGCTTCCGTGTAATATGCGACCATTTCAGATACAGACCTGGTGCTTGCCTCAAGAATAAATCTTAACAGATATGGTTATTGCCACATAATCCTATTCCATCTGTTGTTCCACACAGGTTCATTTGGAGAGCAAGGAGAACCCATTCCAAAAGGAAACCATATCCAGACTGCTGGAACCAGTGGTGTTAAAGATGGTGCAGCAGATCCCTGGCATTGGCAAAGTAAAGGCCTTGGCCCTGCTAGAGCGATTCCCCAGCATCTATGAAATTAGCAATGCTTCATTGCAGGAGTTGCAGCCTGTCGTGGGACAGGCCACAGCTCAGCACATCTGGGGATTTTTCCACAATCCGCTCAATTGATATTACTCTACACCAATGAGCACTGACTCTGCACAGACTGAACTGGTATGTTCTCTTAATGTACATCTGTTACAAAAAGGCAACAGAGCACAGTGCCTTCAACAAATCAGGATGCTGCATGATTATGATTGGTACAATTTCAGAATTATTATTTTTTGTCCATAAAATAAATCAGAAAACCATGCTGGCAGCAATCAGAGGTATTTCTTTTCCTTTTTTTAAAATAAGGTGTAATAGATTTTGTCTGTTCATCTACAAAACTTTAAGCAGAAAGTCAGTTTTGTGTAAGCACTTTCTTTTGAAGGGGACTTGTTATAGGATTTCATAAAACAAAATTAAGCAAGCATAATTGTTCAAATTTGTTGACTGATTATATCTTTTAGTTGTCTTTTCTCAATGGTTGTATAGAAAATAAAATGTACCGTCAGAATCACTGATCTGAGTTAACATTTACTGACTAATAAATAGCTTGTACCACCAAATATGCTATACTCTGTTGTCTTGCTAAATGGATTCATTTACTGTGGCAGGTAAATGAAAATGTGGGAGTAGTAAATGTTACTTTTCATTCTCACCACGAGATGGCGCTAACAAGGCAATTTCATAATTTCAAGCCAAAACGACATGGCAATAAAGAGGCATGAACGGATAAGAATTCTACAACTGACATGTAAATTTAAGGGTCATATTTAGTCACACTGAATGTATTAGTTTAATGTGAATCAGTGAAAATTTTTTTTTAGATGTATACTTAATAGAGTGTTTCCTTGGTAAAAGTATCAAGTGTTATGAAAGGGTACTGCAATGTAGAATGACTGATCCCAGCATCTTGGGGGTTGGTGATTATCACCTTCAAAGACCTTTGGAGGCTCCATCTAATTCTGATGGCACTTGGTCTCTTAATTACTCCTGCGTTGAGCAATCCGTCTTTCCTTCAGTTTCTCTCCCTCTTCCCTCGGTTGCTCTTGTGATGTATTGGTTTTCTGCTCGACTTCCTCCTTTAAGTGCCGCACACTGCTGGCAGTGTTTTGGCCTTCCTGCCGGCTTACAAAGCAGTCCCCCTTTTAACAGGCTCACTGGCGGAGATCAGCTGAATCCTGGGCCCTTTATTGTGCAACCAGTGTTGCTAGCCAGGGAAAAGCCACAGCACAAATTCACGACTTGACTTCCTAAATTCCACGCCAGGGATCCTTTCAGGGTGAATAAGGGTGTGAGGAAGCATCTCTATTGTAAACACATGTCCCAATGCTCCTGGATCTCTTTACACTTTCCTCCTGCCTTTTTGCTTCCCCTGTATTGTGTTTCATCATGAACTTCTGTCCTCACTTGAGCTAGATAAACAGAGTGTGTGTGTGGGGGGGGACTTTAGCTTTAGGCTCACAATCAGTTTTGGGGTACTCCATGCCCTGCATTGTTTTGTGTTCTTCATTCATAAGGGGTCCAGAAAATTGGTAAATGAGAAAAGTCATGTGTTTTGTGGGATTTTTTGTTCTGGCTTGTTTAGGGGGAACCCCATCTAGCCTCACTTTCAGGTGTTGAGACCAGGAAAACTGGTCCCACATTAAACCAATATGTCATGCTTGGTGTATCAGGTACAGAGACGTTCACTACATGGTGAAGTGAAATCTCAATATTTTAAGGCCATTCTTCCAACTTTGTGGACTGCTTGGGGAAGACCCTTTTCTATTCAAGCATGACTGCCTCAAAGCAAAAAGGTTCAGAAAGACATAGTCGGACAAACAGGAGCGTAAAATCTATGTATTTGTATGCAATATCATTAAAGTCCCTGTTAGTGTTATATCAATACTTTTGCCCATTGGTGTACATCTGATGCCTGTAGACACAGTGGTGATGATGCAAGAGCGTAGGTTCCCTGTTATTTCCAACAACACAAACCTCAGCGTACAGACAAAAACGTGTAGTTTGGGCAGGACGTGAACCACTAAACCCAAACTACTCCTCACTGAATCAATCACACGCCATGTCTTTAACAGGGTGGCGGAGTGGTAGTTAGCATTCAGCCCTGGGCCGCGGCGGAGGCTGCGCATGCGCGTCCCTTTCACCGTGCCTGAATGCTGTGAAGGGTTTGAGGGGAGAGACCCCGGGGCTGCTTTACTTGCGGATTGCTGAAATGGATGGAGCGGAGCGGAAAAGGAGCGCCCGCGCCAGACAAGAGCCACAGGCTCCGAGGAGCACCATGAGAGACAAGAAGGTAAACGGGAACACAGTGCCAGACAGAGTGACACTCAAAAAAGAAATCGGACTGCTGAGCGCCTGCACCATTATCATCGGTAAGCTGGGGGACTAAAGTTGTTTACTGAAGTAACAGTACCATTAATAAAAACTTTGCTTTGGAAACTTTCTCTAGAAGAAAATTATTGCATTTTGTTACATGACTACTCTGTTTATTTGGGACCAAAAAGTGAGTCAAATTGTGCAATTTAATTCATTTTAAAATATCAATAAGTGTAATTATGGGTAATCTGCTTATTGTGATTCATTAGTCTTCTTGCTGCTTGGTATTAATGTGCTAAACAGTTTTTTCCTCATGTAACCTCTCATTAATGAGGCCGACAGCTTCAAAATTAAGACATACCTTAATGTGTTCACAGAGGGGCTTGTAATAATTTTTCTAATCCTTTTAAATGTGTTTCATTTTCAAAAAGAAAATATGGATCGTTCGTTTTTGCCAGTCTACATGTAAGAACATGTGTAGGCGGTTTCCTCCAAAATCTCCGGGTGTTCTGGGCTGTGGGGATCCTCTCCTCATGGCAGCCTGGGCTGTCGACACAGTGGAGTAAATGATTTATTCCTGCTCTTATGTAATCTTGTTGTGTGCCACTTGGCTGCCAGGGAGGCAAGCGTGAGGCGATTTACTCCGATCTGAAGTGTCCTAGGTTGAGGACATGCTGCTTAAAGGCGGGGGTTCTCTAGCGGTTTCTGTATTCCTAGAAATTGAATTGGTTCCAAACAGGTGAACCTTTCAACTAGATTTGGGGAAAGATCTCGTTTGTCATTGCTCAGTTGAGATGCTGCTTTCCTGAAAAGTTTCATCATTTTCCAATGCATCATATCTATCTTTTTAAATAATCAATTTTACAGTTCCTTGTACAGTAGAGATCAAGCCATCACAACCACTTCCTGTAATACACAACTAACATGTAATCAAAGGTTTATCTTGGGTTTATCTTACATTACATTAAACCTTCATTGACCATTTAAAAATATCACTACGCTACACATTTACAGGTTCAAGGCACAGTGTTGAGCAGTTGTTGTTTTTTTCCTGCAGGAAACATCATTGGTTCAGGAATCTTCATCTCTCCTAAAGGGGTTCTGGAGCACTCAGGTTCTGTAGGTCTAGCGTTGGTGGTGTGGGTATTAGGAGGGGGCATAGCTGCTCTGGGCTCACTCTGCTACGCTGAACTCGGGGTCACCATCCCAAAGTCAGGGGGGGACTACTCGTATGTTACCGAGATTTTTGGAGGCCTTGTTGGGTGAGTCCTGCAAACGTACTGATGCTGATATACGATCACTTTTGTCATTCAGAACCTTTCAAATTTAGATTAGAACTCAACAAAAAGCACTTTGCACCCAGCTACGTAAGTTACTCCTAAAGTAAATTAAAGATGTAAAAGCAGTGAGAATTTTAATTGTCCCTGACTGATTAAATAATACCCACTTAAACAGCTATTCCACGCATGTGTCTGGCCTTACTGAGTCATCACTCTACTCCAGTTAGTTTTAGTTCTAGTCCCACTGCCCTGCACATTTTCTGCTATTCTGTGCTCCCACTGTACCTCATCAGGAAACAATTTCTTCATGAGCATGGCCTGGTGTGTTGGAGACAGAGAATACCTGAAATTGTTCAGGGCACGTGGCCCCCAGGATTGGGATTGAAAACTGCTCTTCTGCACTAATCATCACAGTGGATTTAATTAAAGTATAGTACACTCTTAAATGCACAAGAACCTTTTTTACCTTTTTGTCTTTGTTTCTCCAGGTTCCTTCTGTTATGGAGTGCCGTTCTGATCATGTACCCCACCACTCTGGCAGTAATAGCCCTCACATTCTCCAACTATGTCCTGCAGCCTGTCTTTCCTAACTGTGTTCCTCCTTACATGGCCACACGGATGCTCTCTGCCACATGCATATGTGAGTACAACAGCTTCTAAAGCCTTGTGTCAAACTCCTCATTCTCATCTTATACACACCAGTATTTTTTGTTGTTGAAATTGAATGTGACTGCAGCTTCATAATCTTTTCTACTCACGCCTTTCTTTAGAAGCATCATAATATACTCTGGTGTAAGTGGAAAAGCTTTTAGCAGAAGAGGGTTCTGTCTTATGTAATGTGGAGCCAGAGTGATAGTAAAATATGCATGTTGTGTCTGGGCTGCTGGTGAAGTAAAAGAACTGCTCAGAAAGTTCAGGGCCTGGTGAAAAGATTCTCATGCAAAGTCAAAGTAAACTTGATTGTAATATTAGCTATATACATATTTACACTGAGAAATTTTTCATGTAATGAAGATCTTTATTTAATCTAAAGTAACCATACAGTTTGTCATTCAAGTATTGGCCAGGAAACTTGGAAACATTCCTTTCTGTGTAAAAACAGCAATCGTAAAAGAAGAATAAATATCAGAGAATTGCAGAAAATGTGTTCAAAGCCCATTGATAGGAAATATTGATATAAATATTGATGCATACATAGTCCCCTTCCAATACTGATACCTGATTCTTAAGTATCTGTTGATATTGAGCACTGATACTATGTGAAATTTGTTAATCTGCCTTTCCTCATTGGTAACTTAACATTTAAACATTCTCAGAGCTATGAAGAGGTGCATTGTTTCTTGGTATGAATTGGCTTTGAATGCTTAATTAAAATGTATGCATTGCATTCTTTTCCGGATGTACCACCCGTACAAATATTGGCGTACCACCTCTCAAAAAAATGTACGGCATTAATCTTACAAGCTGAGTTGTTTTGAATGCCACAGGACTGCACCATTTGTTCCATATTGTGTCACACAAAAGAACTATCAGGTGCTAATGGGTTCGGCTCATTAACCCAGCCTAAGAAACTGTGAAGCACTGACGAGTAAACGTTACTGCTCTTGGCTCTGTGTTCTTTAGACATGCCAACAGCCTAATTGCCCAGTCAGAAGCTCTGCATTCCCACAATTACAGTAGCTCAACCTAAAACATTAGCTCAGAACTCGTAGCAGCAAAGAGAAAAATCTTCATCTGAACTGAAATAAAAGCTTTGTTTCTGACCTCTGTTTGATGTTGTAGACCAGCACCACCAGAAGACAACTCACAAAGCACAGTCTTGACTAAGCCAAGCACTTACAGGGGGCAATGAGCCACAAGCCCACAGCACTTGACTGTGCTGGCTGGGCCCACAGCGTGTGATTATTGCATTAGCTCTTATTATTCAGTCTTGTTTGGGGACAGAAGAATCCTTAAAAAGGGAGAGGCGCTCCATCTTTTCATGGACCTGCTCGTCGCCCTCTGCCTTTGTTCTGTTTCAACAGGAGGCAATTTGTTTGTTGGGACCAACAGGAACAGCCTTATTTTTCACAGAAGGACAGGGGGGACATGTAGGGAAAAGAGAGCGGCCGTGACAGTGATGGATCGGTTGACAGAATTACAATTCCACTCCTCTTTTCCGCAGCATTCCCACATTCCCGGACTCTAGTAAATCCACATAAATAGCCATAAGAACACTGGTCTCACACCAGTCCACCCTAAAGGCCCCGCAATCACGTTTCCCCTAACGTGCCTTGGTATCACGGGACATGCTTCAGCTGGGAAAAAACTTGGCATTTAAAATGGCCATCCACCAATGTTTAATTAAAGACATTAAAATCATACACTTATTCACACTTCATACATTGACTAAATAAAATGTGTTTATTGAACTATAGTATTTGGTCTATAAATTGCAGCTTGCCTTGATTCTTTGTGTGTGTTGGCCACTGTATTTGTAGTGTTTCTGACATGGGTGAACTGCTTCAGTGTGCGTCTGGCCACACGTATCCAGGATATCTTCACTGTGGGGAAGCTGATGGCCCTGGGCCTCATCATAGCTGTTGGATTGGTGCAGATTTATAAAGGTGAGAGCGTCATCCACTCATTTATGGGAGAACTTGCTCACAAGTGAAAACCTGATGTCACGTACCAGTGAAGTTACTGAATTCATTCCGAGTTTACTTTTGCGTCTTGAACAAAAATGTGACTCCATTTTACATCTGAGAAGCTGTACCAATATCTACATTTCTTTTTTTTCCTGTTGCGTAGTTACAATGTATTTATATATGGTTTTGTCCCAGAAACAGTCAGTTCCTTATACTTGAATCTCTCTTTATTCCTCAGAACTAAACAGGCTGCACATGTTACTGTGCTTTTAAAAGCTGACATATATATATGAGCTCTGTTTTGATTGGCTGCCCTTTATTGCACCTCATTCAAAACCATCATGCAAAAATGAAAATATTATGGCTTCAGTATGAGTCGGTGGGCTAAAGCGCTCATGACAGCAACAGTGTTTATGAAGTTCATCAAACTATATCAGGAAATCGGGTACAAGTTAGATTTTCATTGATTGGACCCTTAAAGTGGTACTGTTACTTAAAGGAGAGTTTCGCGTTGTTGTTTTATTTTGCTCCAGTCATCAGGTTTCAAGTTAAGCCAGAAAGAGGGAGAGAGAAACCAATTCCGTGGTTACGGCAGAAAATGTGTAATTTAAAAAGTTTAAAGTCTAATGGTTCCAGATGTAGGTTTTGCTTAGACATAATACCAACTGACATAAATTCAGTTCTAGTTTTTTTTTCTGAAACATTGAAAATATATGAAGAACAACTCCTGTTTTCTCAGGTAACTACGAGGGTCTTACTCCACAAATAGCGTTTCAGTTCTATAAGACTCCATCTGTGGGGCAGATTGCTCTAGCGTTCCTTCAGGCTTCCTTTGCCTTCAGTGGATGGAACTTTCTCAATTATGTCACAGAAGAAGTGGTGGACCCCAGGAGGTGAGGCTGAACTTCATACTCATTCATTATTTTAGCAAAGACACCTGTAGCTTCTGCATGTTATCATTAGTTGAATGTAAAGTACCCTATTACATCTCTTGGCACAAGACCACCAGACAGTAATGTGGAGTCTGGCTGCTTGAAGTCAACATGCACCATAAAAAACTTTTCAGACGGCAGAAAATTTTGCCTCTCTTTTAGCTTTTTTTTAAACAGTTACTAATAATATTAGTGCTCAATGCTCCTCCCTCCATTCAAGCTTGGTGATGGACCATGTGGTGCTGATGTTAGCACTATGCCCCATTGTTAGAATGCATGACCATCTGCAAATTTCTGCCATCCTTTTTTTTTATCCACATCCTGTGAACATATCCAGCAGTCAGCGCTGTAATGTTTTAAGCATGGCTGTTTCACCAGGAACCTTCCACGTGCTATTTACATCTCCATTCCCTTGGTGACCTTTGTGTACACGCTCACCAACATAGCCTACTTCTCCTCCATGTCTCCAGAGGAACTGCTGTCCTCCAATGCTGTGGCTGTAGTAAGTACACAGCCTTCTGTCCTCTTTTGCTTTAGTAACAGTTTTTCCTTAACAGTTTTGAGTAAAAATGCAGTTTAAAATCAGCTGCCCAGTTTACACATTTGACCATAATTACATACACCTACCCTGGAACTACAGTCACTGTATAATTTATCGGAATAGAAAATTTTATTGATCCCTGGGGAGTCTAAATAGGTCCAATAATTAAAAAATTATTTAGAGTTAAGTGAATTAATAACAATTACTATGAATAACTCTAGGTTGCTGAATTATCAGTTATACATCCTATAGTGGTGCACCTAATAGGTGCACTTTGTAAAATTATCCAACCAAAAATAACCTGCCAGAAGTGTTTACACATCACATCAGTATTGATGAATCTGATCAGACAAAAAAACTTTATTGAATTCAGAGAAAAGTGCTTATGTTATGGCTGCGAAGACACACACATGCATGTAGCATATAAAATGTAACGTTTAAAAAGTCCCAAAAAATCAGAAGAAATATGCTACATACTCAAATTCTGGGAATATATACTATGGATAAGTAACTTAAGTTAAGTGAATTTCTATTGACAGAGATGGTATACATGAGTACATAACTGCACATAGTAGAGATCAGTAGTACATAAGTAAAATTGACATAAGTTGAGATATTCACATTGTACATAGAATAGTGCACATACTGATAATGCTTTGCACCTGACAATTACACAATATTACACATGGCAGACTAACTACACATCATATCAAAATAACATACTGATGCGCTCATACTAGTGCAACACAATACTATAATAATATTATGTTAATATAACTAGGAACAGGCCACCACCTAAATAATATTTAGTCTTATGGAATTCACTATGTGAACCAGGTGATCTTAAGGTGATCCCGACCCACTGATGTACAGGGTAGAGGGCGACAGACAAATGTATCCATAGATCCATAGATGAGTATTTGTAGACCTACAAAAGCAAATGCTTATGTCAAGTGTTAACATAAAACATACGTATCATGTGTTAACATAATGTAATAAAATAATCTCATAATAAACTGATGGCTCACTGAAATGCATATACTTGTACAACGAAATCAGAATTTGGAAACACTGCACTGGGATAGGGAGAGTATCCTAAAATCAGCACTCTCCCTCGGGCAGTTTGTAGCTTTTAGTTTGATTTACATGTTTCCTCACATTAGGCTGCATAATATTTCTCAGTTAACATCTAATGTGTTACTATTTTAGGGTGTTCTAAATTCTAAAATTATGTTCAATAGACGTTTGGGGAGAAGTTGCTTGGAATGTTCTCCACCATCATGCCCATCTCCGTGGCTCTCTCCACCTTTGGAGGCATTAACGGCTACCTCTTCACCTCATCCAGGTCAGCCCAGTCCTCCCAAGACCGTTTTTGCTGCCTTCAGGGGAGCGATGTGCTCACTATTCTCTAGGGCGCCCCAACAACTTTAATAAGAAATGTTTTGCTGCCCCCTTCTGGACACACAGCCTTTTACATTCATTAGTAACTGAACTGAGTATATACGTAAAATGGACCAAACTTCTTTAGTCATTCAATTAAATTATAGTCAACTCCTCTTAAATCAGCTGAACCCTCATCATTTAACCTGTACAGTCACTGGGAAAGAAAAAAGTAAAAGGACATATTTTTTGAAAGATTTGAAATTGTATGTATCCTTAATCTGTTCTCATAAAGAAGCCTTAACCTGATTGAACTTTTTAATGATCTGGCCTCAGTTATTACATGAAAATGCTACTAAGTGTATTCCTTCTCACTAATGTGCTGCCTTTTATGTGTTTGTGCTTCTTCAGACTTTGTTTCTCTGGTGCAAGGGAAGGACACTTACCAAGCTTACTGGCCATGATTCACTTTAAAAGCTGCACCCCCATACCAGCTCTGCTTGTGTGTGTGAGTTACCATACCATTTATATATAAAAGTTCCCAATGGCTTATATTTTTCATTCACGGCTTGTTGAAACAAGCAGAGAATTATGGCCATAAGTGTGGATTCTATTTTTCTTAGTGCATATGGTATGTATAACTGTAAATATTTTACTAAGATTTGAATTTGAAGTATTTGGGTCTCGTTTGCAGAATGAAAACATCCTATCCTTCCCTAGAAGTACATTAATTTTTTTTTTAATTAGGGCCGGAAAAGTTCACATGTTACTATTACGTTAATGCATTATTTACTTAACGCTGGCAATTATTTTATCACACATTTTTAAAAATTACTGTTATTTTGAAGGTTCGTTGCTTTTTTTTGTGCTCAACCTGGCTATAATGGTTACAGCACCCATGCTCTGGACTTCTTTTTCTATATCAAACTAGATTAAATGCCCTGGCAGAGGCAAATAGCTTTGATTTTATATTTGATTTGATAACATTAATTTAGATTACAAGAAATATTGCTGTTAAAATGCACTTTATTAGTTTGAAGTGTTTGAAGGCCAGATTTTATTGCACTTTTTTATACAGCATTCATATAGCTGTACTTTAAAAATAAAAGCATAATACACTTCTTTTGAGTTAATTATTGAATGTTGTGTATAACTATGTTAATAATCACAATTCATTGCAGAAAATCATGCAATTAATTGTAATAAAAAAATGTAACCATTGCCCAGCATTCATTTTTCTATATATTTTGTGCTCTGCATGTTTTAAAGAATACTGCAAACATCCAAAAACTGAGACATATTTGAAGACAGGGTAAAACTTAGCTTGTTCTATTGTTATCTCCTGATACTTGGTCTCTTTATCTGCATCTCTTTGTTTCTCTGTTCCTTACTGTTCCTCTGTCACCTTGCTTTCTAGTGCACTGCCACAATCGTGATCATGTGCATCGGTGAAACACACAATCTTATAAACTATGTATCCTTCATCAACTACCTCTCTTATGGAGTCACCATTGCTGGCTTGCTGTATTACAGATGGAAGAAGCCAAACCTGTACAGGCCTATAAAGGTATCCTCACACAAACTGCTTTGACATGACTGCTCATAAAGTACTGGTACAAAACATCTTTGGGTCTCCCAGCTGTGACCTTTTGGAAGGATTAATAGGATGACACCTTTAGACCGCGTAGGTCACATGGTAACACCAGCCTGCATTCAGAACATTCAGAGCTGAACAGTAACACCACCCCAATGGGACAATCACCATAAACCACTCAGGACTCTTTATACAATTTTAGAAGAAGCTATTAGTGAAAGGCTTCAAATCCACCCTGCTGTGATTGCATGCTCTCACATCCTAGCTGGTCTCCTCTCCTTTGTGAAGGTGAGTCTGCTGGTTCCTGTGTGTTACCTGCTCTTCTGGGCGCTGCTGCTGGGCTTCAGCCTGCACTCAGAGCCTGTGGTCTGCGGAGTGGGTTTGGTCATCATGCTGACTGGAGTGCCTGTCTACTTTCTGGGAGTGCACTGGAAAGACAAGCCAAAGTGTATCTATGACTTCATCGGTAAGTTAAAAAAGTTATTCTAACATCACAGTCCAGTCATTCTTGGTTAAAATTGTCACCTGCCCCACACCTGATCCAACTTATCATCTATTTTTTACTCAATCCTTACTCAGCTACTGAAGCACAATTAGCCTAGACAAGGGTCCTGATGAGGTTTCAGCTTCACGAAACCCAGTGATTATTTGCTTTCTCGGCTAATCTAAGTAACCATGGTGGGTGCACACACTCGTGGGCAGTTTGTGATGACCAGCCAGTCATGTGGAATGTGATGAATCGAGCAGTAAGGGGAGAAAATTCAAACGTGAAAAAGTTGAAATGAAAGGATTTGTTAGAATATAAACCCTACATTTTTAACATTTTTGTTGCAATAGTGCCTTTTGCAGTAATGATTGCTTTATATGTTTTTTTTATTGTTGCCACAGATGGTAGATTGTAAAAATTCTATTCAGTCTATTTACTGCATTATTGTCAGATGGGCGACACTAGAGTACAGAATACACAGCAATAAATACCTTCTTTGCTTTGCTTCAGTGTTGCAGTTTAAATACGACATCAGTAAAACAGTCCAGTTTAAAGTAAAGGTAGAGTGGCCTGTCAAACATGAATGTCATTACAAAGTCTCATTGAGAAAATAACATTTCTCTTCATATTTACCCAGCCAACTATTTACCGCTTTGTACCTGAATAATCCCAATGAAGGAAATTTGATGTTGTATTGTACTGTATCTTTTCAAGTGTTTGGAGGTCATGCATGTGATCAGGTGTGTTCTCTTTGTTACAGAGTGGGCCACATATCTGGGTCAGAGAGTGTTTTTTGTGGTTTTCCCCCAAATTGACCCCACTGAAACCACAACACCAACAGAATGGACTGACAAATCATCTGCCACAAGCAAGGCGTCTGGACCTGTTTGATTTTGGACTTTCATTTTTCTTGTTTATTCTATTAATTGTTAAACTTTTTTTTCTTAGACTTTAGAAATGGGTCCCCTTATTTTAAAACCCTAGAATTTGTTTCTTGGGTTACAATGTTCAAATGCATACACCCATGTTTTGGATCATGGGCGTTGTACATTGTCTCTTTTGTATGTACTTGTCACAAGCAGTTTAATGTCTGTATGATAACACTTCCAGTAGACGTCTTGTAGATATATGTGTGAAAAAAAACATTTAAAATGCTTCTAATGGGTTGTTTGTTATATTTAAAATTCCTATCATCTTAAACCCTTGTTTTAATTGTGCCTTACCGAGGAAGATACTGCAGTTAAGTCTTCAAAAGTATACTTTAACTGGATTTATATACTCGGATCTGTCACTGTTGTCGAGGAAGTGTGTTCAGATCAAATTACCAGGCATTTCAGTAGCTTCATGTTGCGCAAATAGTTGAAGATGACATTTAAGACGAATGAGTATTAGTGCTCAGTATATTTATTTATATGTCTAGAGTCTAAAAGTCTTGAGAGTGGTGCTTAAAGGCTCCGGTCACTGTTTTGCTGCATCTGTTACCTCTTTGAAGTACAGCTGGAAATCTGGAGTTCAGGGATGCATTTGCAGTCTTGTGAAAGAACTCAAACTAACTTCCATATCTGTTTGAGAATGCATGACAAACTGCATACATTACGTCTGTTACATCTGTTAAGTGCCAGAAGCGATTATTGCCATAAAAAAGTTTTTAGTTCCCTGAAGAACCTTTCAGGAATGGTTTAATGGTAGAAGTACCATGTTTATGGTGTGTGTGGGTGTGTGTGTGTGGGTGTGTGTGTGTTTGTGTTTGTGTCTTTGTGTGTGTGTGTGTGTGTGTGTGTGTGTGTGTGTGTGTGTGTGTGTGTGTGTGTGTGTGT
>JBBMFX010000122.1:11027563-11040173 GCA_037832545.1 Rhabdalestes septentrionalis
TTACTCGATTAATCGATGGAATTTTCAGTAGAATACTCGATTGCTAAACTATTCGATAGCTACAGCCCTAGTTTTGTTAAATGTTAATTGTATTAAAATTATATGCTTTCCTGTGAATGGCAATGGGCTCATATGAATTTTATGTATTTTCTTTACTTTCTGAGTAAACTTAACATTTAATAAACATTAAAGGGAATTTTCATCAGCCATTTTACTCATATTAAATTAAGATACCAAAGTTCTGGAAGACAATCTGCATGCATGTGTATGAAAGCATTACCTCCACTTCTAGAAGATGAGATAACTGCTCAGCCTTGGTCTGCCGGACACAGTTTCCAGCATTGGTCACAAAGACCACCGGGACTTTATACTTTCCATTTCCATCCACCATTTTCCTGAAGCACTGCTTAGCTGCTGGAATGGGAGTTCTTCCACGGACCAGCACCCCATCGATGTCAAACAGTAGCCCAAAGGAGTTGGGTCCAGACTGTGGGACAAGGAAAAGTAAAATGCTTCTTTTATTTCAGAGGTTTTTTTTTAAATCATTTTCATTATAAAATAAAATTCCTCATCAGAAAAAAATTCAAAATGTTTTTTAAAAAAGGATTTGTAATAATAATAAAGTGATATGTACAGAATGCTTAGAAGAATCTTATATTAAATTCACAAAACTACTGTAGTTTATTACAAAATGTCCCACAGTTATTACAGACTGGCATGAAGAATAAAATAAGATAAAGAATGTTATTTATCCCAAGGGAAAAGACTCTGTCACTAGCATGCTCAGTACAATAAGAATAAAAGATAAAAGAGAATAAAACAGATAAAGAAACAGCTGAGCCAGAACATGACCAGAACATTAGTGTAACACAACAGTGCAACACATGCCACTGTAACACTGGCATTGCTGTGTGTCTGATTTAGTGTGTTGTAAAATGGTTTAGGAAAGTGGCATAGTGTTTCAGCAATTAAAATAAATGCAATGAAACAGCAGCAGATGAAAAGGTAATGAGATAAGATAGCTGAGATGACCAGCCACCATAACAAAGAGGGAAACTTCTGTGAGCCAGAGTCCTGTAGTTACACTTTAGATAAAGGCAGCTGAGGATCCTGGTGGTGAGGGAGCTCTCCCTGTGATCAGAGGTTGAGGGTTCCAATCCCATGACTGCTCTCCCTGTGAGACGCCCTTGTGCACACACTGTCTCCCGGGCGCTGCGTTGGACGCTGCTTCACGTGGTGAATGTATTAAAATATACACATTGTTCTTACAGTGTGCTTTGGTTTGTTCTCGTACATCAAATTGACACTTTACCCAGGAGGAAATACTCACACTTCTAAAGCGCCGCAATGGCACTCTTGTAGCGGCTAGAGCTGTTGTCCTGAACTTCAGAGCCCTCCATCCTAGTTTAAGGAGGTCAAGCCGGGGTAGGAACTCTGCCATCCCTTTAGTTTTAAGTGATAAGCTGTGAAACAGGCCGCCAGCTAGCTGACTCTGCACCGAGCTCTGTTCTTCATATGTTTACCTACTGCTCGGACTGCTAACAGGACTAGCTAACCAAAAACAGCGCACCCTTCATAAAACAAGAAAGCCCTCTAACAACGGTAACTTTATCTATGCAAATTGAGCAGCTGTCCAAACCGAATTATTGTTTTTATTGTTTAAAATATAAGCTAAAATACAAAATATTCCGGATGAAACAACTGTTAACCAGATGAGTAAGGAAGGTAAGGCTGGTCCCAACCGGCCGGCTCTCTCAGCCTCATCCACGCACGTCTAGCGCTGTTTTTGCGCATAAAATTGCGCTCTATTCTCGCGCCGTGTTTGCGTATAAGCTCCGCAGATTTATCCTCTCGTTGATCCCAAACAACCTTCCGGATAAGCTCCCAAACTAGCAAACAAAAGCACGAGTTTAAGGTACAGCACAATATAAACTGTTTTACACAATATTTTACACAAACTGTAAAATGCATCTGTTGTAAAGTTCGCTTAATACGACAAAGTTTAAACCCAGGACGCTTAATTGTGTTATACTGCTTTTATACGCTACTTATATTTTTGAAATTGCAGTATTTCTAACAGCTTGTGTAGTGTTTCTTCGCCAAAACTGTGGGTTTTCAGGTTTAATTAATCGAATTTTACTCACACAGCTGGCTGTGTCGTGTATACATATTCATTATTTGTTAATCGTACAACTGGTGGTTCATTTGGAGTTTGTTTTTTCCGTTCAAATTTCCCTCCGTCACCGTGGAGCTTCCTGGCAACCGCTGCAGACACTCGTTTCAATACTGGATTCTAATTGTGGACAAAAGTATGGGGACACTGGAGTATCACACTAACAGCGACTTTATTTTGCATTTAAATATATAGACTTGAATATGTATTTGATCCCCCCCCCCTTTTTCGGGTTCAACTTCTCTTGGAAGGATTTTCACAAGATTGTGGAGTGTTTATTCGTGCCCATTCAATCTGTAGAGCATTTTAATTGATATAATATTTGTATTGCGTGCGTCTTTTATATTATACTGTCGTAATATAGCTTTGATTTTATTGGTTGCTTCTACATTCATCTATTGTACTGTCAACTTTGCTGCTGTATTTTTTTTACTGGGACTACTAAAGTGAGATTTTTATCTACTTTTCCAGCCAATAAACTGTGATATGGACTCTCCTCCCCAGCGTGTCAGAGAGGGGTAAGTGCTGAATTGTCTTCGGCTCTCAACATATGTGTGCATGATAAGAGATCACAAAGCAGGATTTTTCCCTCTCAGAATAACTTCAGACAAATGTTAAATACATCTTTTGAATTTTTAACTGAATAAGGAATCCTTATATGTGAAACATTTACTGTATGTTGCGCTATATAGGCCAGCGTTTCTCAAACTTATTTGTTCTGGGGACCAAGTCATGTCAGGCGTTGGGGCTGCACGGCCCTTAGCCGTGTAATCATCCACAGCATTATTTTTTTACAGAATAAGAATGTCTGGTAAGATGGGTTTTGAAATGTTTTCCGTGAATTGGCCATTGTGTGTGATTGAGTTCAAGACCATCTCCCTGTCATGTAATATTATTCTTGTTTAAAGAAATTCCTTAAACATCAAACCATATGTTTTCAAATAACATATATTAAATGTTATATGCACACAAATTGTGTTTAAAACACATATATTGACTTGAATTTTGAAAGTATTACTGCATGCTCTTTCAGTCCCCATGTTAGTACCTTTTGGCCTGACAATGCATACAGGTTTTTAGCAACATGAAAATGCTGGATAATCCAGAAATAGAGTTCTAGCTCCTCTCCCATTTTCTTTAATCTTGTCTGTGGATTAGCAGTGAGGCCAAGCAGGAGGCAGACTCCCCACTGCCCCCCATTTCCGAGCGCCTGGCCTACCTGCGTCCATCTCGAGAGCTGCTAGAATTCTATAGGCAGAAAATAGCCCAGTTTGATGGAGAACACGAAGACCTGCTGCAACTGCTAGAAAAGTACAAGAGCACTACAGACGACCAGGTAGACCATGATAACAGGCTTGTTTTTTGTGTCAAAATGAGCATGTATGTGTGCACATTTTAGGGTAGATATCTTGAAATGTTTAAATAGATCTGGGTGTGCATCTGCAATTATCTGGGTGTGTGCATGTAAAACACTGTGTAGCACAAGTTGCAGTGGGAGGTGCGTCAGCGTGAAGAGGAGATAGCAGAACTGCAGAAGGCTCTGAGTGACATGCAGGTCTACCTCTTCCAAGAGCGAGAACAGGCGCTCCGCCTGTACGCAGAGAATGACCGCCTTAAAATCAAGTAAGAATGGTCAACTTTTTGTTGTCAGAGGTACAGTTGATATATATATTTAGTCATTATCTCTGCCTAGCTTGAAAGAATTGTAGGCTAGAGAGCATCTGCTGATGTCCCAGAGTGACATTAAATTGTGCAGCATTACATCTCCCTTCACTGTGTATAAAGTAACGTGTTTATATGCATAAAATGTATCGCTCTCCTTCGTTGGAATTGCTACCCAGGGAACTTGAAGATCGGAAGAAAATTCAGCACCTTCTTGCCCTTGTGGGTCCAGATGCAGATGCAATCACTTATTTTTATCGAGAGCCTCCACACATGGTTAGCAAATGTAATTGTTTTCACAATTTCAATAGTAAGGGTTAAAATACAGTAATTAATATCTACTTGTGTCCTTTTAAGGTCACTATTCCTCAAAAGAATCTCCAACCCAGAAACCAGGAATATGGAAAAGTAGTTAAATCAAAGCCTACATCAGTTAAAGGTTTGTGTTATTTAGATGTTTTCTTTGTACAGAGTGAATAACCACGATTTAATGGTTTCGCATATATCATGCTCTTTAAAACATGAAGTAAATCCAGGGAGTGAAGTTCTTATCTCTACCAATCGGATTATCAACTGGGATTAATTTGACCTGTTGCTCAAATACCTCAGTTCACCATTTTGCCTTGTTTTATATGCAGAGGGGAGCAAGAAGATATCCAAAGATGGAGGAAACGAAATAAACTCAGAGCAGTACAAAAAAGATAACCAGACATTGTTGTTACAGGTGTGTATTGGGAGCTAATTGAGCTAATTGAAGAAGGGTCTCATTTAGAATAATGGAAGCCTGATGTCAGGGTGATGTGCATGATATGTCTGAGTTCGCCAGGTGGAGGCACTACAGGCACAGCTGGAGGAGCAGACTAGGCTGGCTAAAGAGCAAGTGGAGACACTGCTGGAGGACAGAAGAATTCATTTGGAGGAGGGTCAGGTCCAACATCAGAGAGACCAGGAGAGAATCACTGCCTTCACTGAGAAGTAGCTCCGTCTCTATGAAATCTTAAATCACACTGTCTGCAACACATTTTTATCCTGTTGACTAAGTCAGTTTGTTTCTTTTTCATTGATATTTATAAATATGTGCATATAGGTCCAGTGCATTAATATGAAAGAAAATCAATGAAATCATGTTCAGTTTCTGTTTCTAGACAAGTCAATTGCCCTGAATATGTCATACCTCTCATGATCATCATCCTCCATCTGCTGTCCAGACTCCAGCGCACACAGAACCTGCTCTACGAAAGCACCAGGGACTTCCTGCAGCTCAAGTTTGAAAGTCGAGGTCGTGAGAAGAGCTGGATGGTGGAGAAGGACAGGCTCCTGAGAGAGCTGGACTCCTGCCAAGAGAGGCTAAGAGAGTCACGCAAATTTCCAGAGGAACTAGTTCCCTCTGCAGCACCCTTGATCCTTGCACAGCCTGCCCCACAGAGTAGCCAGATGTGTCGAGAGGAAGTCAGGGTACGAACAGAGAAAACAATCAGTTCGTCCTGTACTGTTCGGCCCTCTGACTTAATTTCAGTGTTTACTTTGTCCCTTTTATGTTATCATGTTTGATACGTCAGCACGCTCTGATAGGAAATAAACACATATAACAGATTAACTATAGAACGAATAATATAACATTGTCACTGTTGGTGAATTACCTCATGTGTTCTAATGCACGTTAGATTTCAGCCCTCCTGTAGCACTTCAGTATTCATTTCTCATTAATCACAAGTGATTCAACTCAAATAGGTTTGATTTTAGTGCATTGTATGAAAAAGTGTGCTGTGAGACATGGAATGAACCTACTCTGACATGTCGGCTCTAATGCGTCCTTTATAGGCGCTTCAAGAGGAGCTAAAACAAGCCCATAGGATGGCCGACATGTACAGAGAGCAGTGCGTTGGTCTAGAAACAGACATGGCACAAATCAGAGAGGAAGGAGATGTAGGCAGAGAGATTTTCAAGGTAAGCTGCTCTTAAAACTTGCCCCAGTTGAAGGTGAAGACCTCTGACACTTGTAACGGTTGGTGATTTCATGTGGCATTCATTTGAAGTGTGTTTATCTTGTGTCTGTAGGAGCGTTCAGACAAAATGGCCAAGCGTCTTCAGTTAATGACCCAGCGTTATGAAGCTCTGGAAAAGAGACGTGCTATGGAGGTGGAGGGCTTCAAGACTGACATTAAACACCTGCGACAGAAACTCAAAGATGTGGAGAAACAGCTATTTAAGGTGCTCTTCTAATGCAATGTTAGAGATTCAGGCTTAATGATTTTTTAAAATGGCTTAACGAACAGGAGTTACAGAACTAGTACTTAAATATGTTTTTTTTCTACTGCTGTAGAATGCTTATAAAACAAATGGCTAGAGAAACAGTGTACATTTTAAATTACATTACCCCAGCAGTGTTATGTTTATCACTCATTTAGACTAATCTTGATGTCTTTGTTTTTAGGTGACTCTTAATGTGGGACCAGATCAAGATCTAGCCATCCTGCATGAAGTCCGACAATCAAATGCTCGCACCAAGAAGATCCAAGGGGAGCTGAAAACCCTAAAAGCAAAGATATATGGACTGGAGAATGAGTTGAGATTCAGCTGATTTCTAATGTGTACTTTTAACCTTTTTGAGCCTATGTATGAAGCAAATTAAATTAAGTTCACCATTTAACTATTTGGTTTCATCAAGGGTAACTTGTCCTTTTAGGATTATGCTATCTATTTTTAGTCTACCTGCATGCAGATCATACTCATAAGTGCAGTAGCCAAAAGGTTTTATGTTGTGGTAATGTTCAAATGTTGGCAGCTATGACATAAGCTGTGGTATGCTGTATTTTTTGTTTATGTGTGATTGTACATGCAGGGGGTCTTTGAGTTGAACAGATCTTTTCCTTCGATAGTGAGGCAACCTGAATTTTGGTGAATGAACCTGAATGCACAAATAGTTTGCCCCCATAGTCCATAAATATGAGGCTAGCAGTGTAAGCCAAGTGGGAGAGGGCGTTGTAAATTCGAAACATTGTATGTCAAGACTGTTGTAACTCAAAGACCCCTGTATTAATTCCTATTGTGATTTTAATTCAAACTTTAATGTATTTTACTGCCGTATTCTAAACCCATGGAGAAGCATATTGTTTTCTGTAGTAATTTCTGCAACGAACGTCCCAAAACATTTTATTGTCTCTCATCAGGTGCACATTTACAGACTGAAAGAGACTCAAATAAACCTGACCAGATTCCAGAAGTTACTAAAACCCCTGCTAAATTTCTTGACCAGTTATTAGAGTGGATTAGAGTGTGGATCTAAGCAATTAACTTAAAAAAAAAGCCTCAGACCTTCAAACTTCAGTTCAGAGTTGACATTAACTGCTTTCAAAAAGTCTGGTAAGTAAATGCCTTGGCAAAAATGACCATTACCTCAATAAGGGGGTGTTTACATAAGTGATGTCCAGTTTCTCATTCATAAATGGAATAGATAAAATGGATATTACTCTAAAAATAAAATAATACATGGCATAATTGAATATCGAAAAAAAAATAGGATATCAAAAAAAATCCTGGTAGATGTTGGCCATTCCATCTTAACCTCTAATAAAACAGATTGAAATCATGCATAACTTTGTTGTTCTGGGTTTATTCTTGGGGAAGCAGCAAACAGTCCTTACTGGAACCACAGTGTTGCTACAGAAGTTAATGAAGTCCGTGATGATGTCCACCCTGCTGTCAGTGTCAGTCAAAAAAAAAAAGAATAGTCTGTAACTGTGGTGATATTCATAATTGTGTTGTATTAATCAGAAGTTAGGACTAGAGAGCTAAGTCATCTGTAGAAACAACGAACTGGACTGGAAAACTACTTCAAGAAGTAAATCAAACAGTATTCTTTTTTAAGTTTAGTAGGCAGTTCATCTTAACATATTCTAATTAAACTGTATTTTTAATATGTAGCATAGACTGAAAATGGGTTCAATTCTCTATGCTGAATACACACTGGAAATATTTAAAATTCCATCACATCACAACATTCGTCCTGCCCCATTTCTGTTTGACTTATACCTTTATAAGACTTTAGCTCCAATCTACTTTGATTAGTATGGTAATCAGGGGCTCCTGTTTGCTGGCTAAAGCATAATTAATGATACATCTATATGGAAGATTATAAGCACCAAAATTCAAATGAAAATACATTTTGCAAGTCACAAATCAATGAGCAATGTGCTAGTGCAATCATTAATTCATTAAAACATATTTTAAATAATATTTAGAATTACAAAGCACTGAATTGCATTGCTGAGAAGATTGTTCTTTTAGATCAGTTATTCTCAGGGGCGTAAGAGACCTGGGCGGAATTTTCACGGCGGAATTGTCACTATCCTCGTCATAGTTGTCACATGACCAGTATTTATGTTGCGTTTTTGTCATGTGATAAATGTTTACTCATGATTTTCGTTGACGAAAGCAACACTAGAAGTAGTGCTTCACATTTGCTTCACATTAATAATTTTAAACATTAAATAAAGCAAAAAATAATAATACAGTAAATTGATACAAATTATTTTATGGACAATACATCAGTGTGTTCCTTGTGGAAGCCATTTATCACTTGTAGTTAACCTCTGGTTTACCTCAGTAAGTACGTCTAGATACGTCGGTAAAACTATCCAACCAGCTTCACTATGTCCTCAAGTGTATGTCCTTTGACTTCAAATGATGTAAAATGTGGGGGAAAAAAATAATAAAAGCTGCAAATTAAATAACTGTTGGCTTTTACTCTTGGACTGTAAAATCGTTGTAAGAGACACACTTTTGCAAAACACTTTTTTGAATTTAAACTTGGCAAGCTCTGCAATTCTACTTTTAAGTTTGGGGCAAAAACAAAGGGTTAAATTCTTGAAATTGCCAACGGAAAATCATCCAATCAGGATTATTTTCTGCTTGGTATCTAGGCAGGGAAAGCTAAGGAAGCTGTTCTCTTGCTTAGAACTTCAGGTCTTTCCTGTCAGCTTAGCCACCAGCTTAAATAGGAAGTGACAGAGAAATAAATCAATTACATTAAGATAAATAAACCGGGATCAGTTTCATGAGGGAAAACACGCGAAAAAATTTCTGGTATGTATGTACAAGTGTCAGATGTCTAAAGCAGCCAAAAATGTTTATTCAATGCCATACGTGCTAACATGACTAGATTCTCAGAGGGATGCAGAAAAAGCTGTTTTCCTAATTGTTTCAAAATCAAATTACTGAATAGTTAGTCAAAGGATGTAATGAGGGATTAAAAGCATAAACAGGCATTTACTATTTGTAATATGATTTATTTCTAAATCAAACACAGTATCAGGGAAAGTGTCTAAATTAGCTGAGGAGACCATGAATATCAAATGGCATAATAACATATGAATCGTACCCAAATATGACAGGTAAAAGAATTTGATTTCACTTTGCTACATTTTATTAACAAATTCAGTATAATTTTGTTAGCACGTTTATCCTCACAGTTTTTCCCTCCAGGCACCAACAGAGAAGACATGTCTAGAAGGATGCTGTCTGGGTTTGACTTACAGACATGGACATCAAACTCAGGTTGAGCTCCCTTGCAGATCTCTGTACTCTTTAAGGTGGTGTAACGTGCCAGGGTCTGCATCCACCAAGCCAATAGAGAGAATTTTGGCAATGAAATGAAGTTCTTGTACACTAAGGTCCTTCTGTGAAAGAAGAAATCCTGTTAAAATCCAACCAGTACATTTTACTTTCAAAAAAATAATCACTGTCCATTCTTTTCTAAGTAATCCAGTTTGATGGATATAATTGTTTAATTTATTAAGTTCAAATTAAATAGTGAAATTATTGGTAAAGACTGAAACAAGCACATCCATTATTCTTATTTCCACTTCAGGCACTACATAGTGCTAGGTTCAAAAAAATCGATTCACCGATCAGTATCGATTCTCCATCAAAATATATGATATTGATTCAAAATTCACAGATCGATCTATTCCTGTCAACTACGCACTACTTCTCGCGACCGTGTTGATAGTTTTTTATGTCTTTAACCAGCTGTGGTCATTGTTGTTTTAACCCTGCCATGGGTATTTTTATTCAACCAATGTTATGTTTACAGTTGTTCAACCGTTTTTGGGGTTATCATTTCATTGTCAAATAGACATTTTCAAAACAGGGCTACTAACTCTGTCATTGTTATGAATGTAAGAATTTAAATAAAACCTTTAAATTCTTCATTCCTAAATTCTGGACTCTCCCTCTCTCTCTGTTCCTCACACAAACACACTGTTTCACAACAGTTACAGTTATTCATGATATTCATGTGCAGATGTTGTTTTAATTTAAACAGACAATACTTTAATATTGGTCAGCCACATTCAATCCAGTTTTCTTTTTTGATTTAGTATCATTATTTGTTTAGTAGTTTTATCATTAATTAATAATACTGAATACTTAATAAGAAAAGACTATTACAAAAAAAAATTCCAGCTTCACAAATGGTAGCTGTTCTTTAAAGGAATTTTGAGTGGAGGGTAAAGCATTACATTTGTATGACCATGACAAGCTGTGGAACAAGATTTCCTTTAAAAACACACAAATAAAAACATAATAAACCAGCTTTAGCATTGGTTAGAAAATGAGATTACCTTCTTTTTATCTAAGCTGGTACGGTAGCTTGTGGTGCACCTTTGTGTCCCCTGTAATAAAAAAAAACTAACATTTTTAAACTGACATGTGATCAATTAGCCATGTTCCAGTTGTTAATTTGTATGAACCCCATAAGTTTATATATTTATAATAAAAAGAACAATCGCTAGCAGCATGAACTATGAATTCACTATGAAATACTTTAGTTTGATAATTCCTGTAGATTTTGTTTTATCCTGAAGAAATCTAAAAGTTAACTGCTGTTTTGCTCAGAAGTGTGAGTAAAAAACTTTAATCTACAAAAACTTTTCCAGTGAAAGCTTTGGGATAGCAAAAAGCAGTTCGCCTCCACTGACCTGTTTTAAACTATTCAAAATGACCATTCTCATCCACATTTAGCTTTAAAGGGCTAATGTCAACGAAAACTGAAATGTCCTCACCTTTTTCAAATAGAGTACACTTTTGTGTTATTGTGCATATTGTAGATATATACAGATACGGCTTCTACTACATCACACTCATGCTACCATTATAATTGCTGTTTCAGTCTGAACTGACCCACCTGTCAAAAAAATAATGTTAATTTATAACATTGAATGCTAACCTGCATGCTACATCTCTGTTTTACTAAAAGCGTTTGGTTGAACAGATATCACCCATGGAATCATAACATTTCAATGCCAATCGTGTCTGCCATCATTGTCTGACATTCTGCTGCTTCATCAGCTCTGTCTTCACTAGGGTTGGTGCAATACCACTTTTTCATATCTGATATGAAACCGGCAACCTTGAGTGTCCACCAGTTTCAGTACCAATTAAATTCTTTTAAAGCCTTTTTCACTTATTTGAAAAACTAAGCTGTTAATAAAACATTAGTCAGATGTCACTGTTCTCCAGGCCCGCAAGATTTACACCATAATTGAAGTTCTTCATCTTTTTATTTGAGCCAGACTCAAAACAGAAGCCTTAAACACAAAGGAGATCAAAGGAATTAAGAGGGTTGACCGACACTACATGTTGGTCACACACCAAACTAAATACTAACTCCAAAAATTAGAAAATTATAATCATAATATTCGGTTTTCTACAGCCATTTATTGCAAATGTGTGAATTACCAGTAGCTCTGTGTCAGCTTATAAGGTTCACACCAGGCGCGAATTAAGCATTAAGCGTGAGTGATTTAAATGTTAAGTCAATGCAAAAAAATCTGAACTTTGGCGAAAATTCGCGCTGCGTTAACCAATCAGGAGCTTGCTCTAGTGGTGACGTGATTAGAGTGGGGAGGCAGAAATCCCAAGCAAAAATGGAGGACAAAATCATCGTGGCTGTGTGTGGACACTCAAAGCTATATGACACATCTTTTATAAAAACATGAATAAAAAGGATCTTGCTTGGAAGAAAGTGAGTGAGCTTATTCTGAGTTATGAGTTATTTAGCTCCTGATTGGTTAATGCAGGGCAAATTTTCGCCAAATTTCAGATTTTTCAACTCGAGCATTCACACGTCAAACACGCCATTCCCGCGAATCGCGTCATTTGCGGCGCGCCATTCGCGCGATTCGCGCCACAGGATGTCTATTCGCGTCTTTGCATTGACTTAACATGTAAATCACTTGTGCATACGCTTCATTCGCGTCTGGTGGGAATGCACCAGACTGCTTATTTGGGTGCACGATTGCAGGGAGCAGGGAGCTATTTAAGATCAGTCAGTACTTGGCCTTGGTGTTCATGGCCTGACACATCTCTTTTTATTGGCATGATGCTCAACATTTAGCTAAGCATTCATTTAATATTTCGGGTTATTTTTGATATCCACGGGAACCATATATAAAAATACCTTAAGTATTAAACAGATTACCGGGTTTAAGTTTTCATCATTTGAAACTCTGTTCCTTAATTTAACTATTTAGATGCAAATAAAACCTCTCTGTCCCTAATAACTGTTTACTGTTTACAGGCCTCCAGGGCCATAAACAGAGTTCTTACACGACTTTAGCGGTTTCATAGCCAACATAGCTGTTCAATGTGACAAAATTATAATAATAGGACATTTCAACATACACTGTGAAAAAGGGCAGGATACTTTAAAGACTGCTTTTACATCTATACTAGATACAGTCGGCTTCATACAGCATGTAACAGGGCCTACAC
>JBBMFX010000122.1:11068361-11079912 GCA_037832545.1 Rhabdalestes septentrionalis
TGCTTTACAGTAGATATGGTGTTCTTTGGATGCAACTCAGCATTCTTTCTCCTCCAAACACGACGAGTTGAGTTTTTCCCAAAAATTTCTATTGTGGTTTCATCGGACCATAGGACATTCTCCCAATCCTCTTCTGGATCATCCAAATGCTCTGTAGCAAACTTCAGATGGGCCTGCACATGTACTGGCTTAAGCAGGGGGAGACATCTGGCACTGCAGGATTTGAGTCCCTGGTGGTGGAGTGTGTTACTGATGGTAGCCTTTGTTACTTTGGTCCCAGCTCTCTGCAGGTCATTCACTAGGTCCCCCGTGTGGTTCTGGGATTTTTGCTCACCGTTCTTGTGATAATTCTTACCCCATGGGGTGAGATCTTGTGTAGAATCTTTTCAGTGGTCTTGTATGTCTTCCATTTTCTAATAATTGCTCCCACATTTGATTTCTTCACACCAAGCTGCTCACCAATTGCAGATTCAGTCTTCCCAGCCTGGTGCAGGTCTACAATTTTGTTTCTGGTGTCCTGGGCCATAGAGTTTGGAGTGTGACTGTTTGAGGTTGTGGACAGGTGTCTTTTATACTGATAACGAGTTAATGTGCCATTAATACAGGTAACAAGTGGAGGACTTGCTTGTTTGTAGGTGACCAAATACTTATTTTCCACAATAATTTGCAAATAAATTCTTTAAAAATCAGACAATGTGACTTTCAGGATTTTTTTTCTCACTTTGTCTCTCATAGTTGAGGTATACCTATGGTGAAAATTACAGGCCTCCACTGTATGCTAAATATCTTTTGAGCAGCTCAGCTGATAAAGGTCCTAGGACTAACCTCTGAGTCCCATGGGGAATCCTCCTCCTCATCCTCCTTTTCCATTCCCAACTCTGACATAAAATCTGAAAGGGAATTATTAAAATAAAATTACAAAATACATTACCCTGCCAAAAAAAGTCACTGCCTGGATTTAACTAGGTGTAACTCTGGTTACTGTGCCCTAGTCAACATAGCTCATACGAAAGACACACAGAATGAATAAAGAATATATACATTCACATTTATTAACCCAGTTTAAAGTCGGACCGAGGTGCGCTGTGTTTTAGTTGACCGTGTATGTGTCACTACAGTAAATAGATGTGCATATCTGGTGAGTGAACATTTATATTACATTTTGAATAGATTAGCAAGCTGCTAATTTAATGTGTGGTATTAATCAAATGAAATGGTTATGCTGAGGTTATCTAACCTTATGTGTTTGTTGGGTGTGTGGTTGTTATAATAGACAGGAGAGTTGATATTTAGGCATTCTATTTGCGTGATGTTAATGATTTATGTGTATGTGCTTGTATGTGTGTATATAGTGTATATATTTTTATGAGAATGGCATTTTAACCCTGTATCGGGCTATGTAGGCCGGGTCTTTTTTTCTTTGTATGATTTTTCTACTTCTGTGACACCCGAGACCTGCACATGGATTATTCTACGGGGATCCTTTCCATTTTGTAGAAGTGAAGGCAGATCCCAGCACTTGTGACGAGCTAACCCAACTGGAGATAAGAACTGTGTTGTTATCGATTTAGTGGATACATGTATATTTAAATTATTATATTGTTGTGATATTCACATACTGACGGATACTTTGTTCATATCTTTATTAATTTTATTAATTATCCACATTGCAAATTGTAATACCCCTTTCTCCAATAGCAAACCTAAACTTTTGATGTACTGGTCTAAAGGTTAACAGTTAACACATATTATCATAACTCTAATAATTATTATTAATAGTGAAAGCTGAGGTAGGTTACATAAGCAAATAGGCAAGAGCCTCCTATTGGATATTTACTCCATGTATGAATATGTTTCAGCTGGCAGCAAGTTATTTAATCCTAACTGATGCAGTAAATCGCTTCTCATTTCTTAAACAACCATGTTGGAAGACACACCTTGTGCTCATAAAAAGATGTTAATCTATTTCAAAAGGGTGAAATTATTGGCATGCATCAAGCAAAGAAAACACCTAAACACCTATGAACAATCTTGTGAATCTACTAAAATTGGGTTAAGAATTGTCCAAAGTATTACTAAAAATAAAAATATTTTGAGGTCGCATAGATTAAATTTTGGGAGCATATGCTACCAAAATGGTCGCAATTTCGAGCCCTGCATCTATGTTTAATAGCGAAAGTAAGAGCATTTCCATACACACAATGTGTAGGGAATTCAAGGACTAAACCGGTGTGTAACCAGGGAGGCTAATCAAAAATAAAGGCTTCAATTTCCTAGGATGCATAAAAATTGGACTCTAGAGCAAAGGAAGAAGGTCTCCTGTTCTGATGAGTCCAGATTTACTCTGTTCCAGAGGGATGGGCACCCAGAGGGTAAGAAGAGAAGTGGATGAAGTGATGCACCCATATTGCCTAGTTCTGAAAGTACACGCCTGAGATTGCAGTGCCATAACCTGGGGTTGCTTTACTTGGTCAGGTTTCGGTTCATGTTATGTGCCCTAAGAATGAGGTCAGTTGACTACCTGAATATACTGAATAACCAGGTTATTGCATCAGTGGATTTCTTTTTCCCTGATGGCATGGGCATATCCCAAGACGGCAATGCCAGTATTAATCCGGCTCAAACTGTGAACGCGTGCTTTAGAGAGCATTAGGAGAAATTTTCACACATGGACTAGCCACCACAGAGTCCAGACCTTATCCCCAATGAGAATCCATCATCACTAAAAGATCTTGGCAACTTCAGATGGAAATAGATGGAAATAAATGATGTCACATTACAGAAGCTTATCGAAACAATGTCCCAGCAAATGCGTGCTGTAATCAATTTTAAAGGCGGTCCAATGAATTATTAGAGCATGTTACTTTTTTTGGGCCAGGCAGGTACATTAAAAGCAAATATCTTTCAAGAAATTGTGAAAATTCACATACCACGTTGCTTATCCTGAGATTCAGGTTTTTGAGGATGAGTAGCACCTTCTTCATGTGCAGATTCATCTGAACAATCAGGTTTTGATTTGTCATAGTCCTCTTCTACATCGTCATCATCATCATCATTTTCACCTTCTGACAATTGTTTCTCCTGTTTTCAAAAAGTTAAACAAGGAATAAACATATCATATTCAATGATATATTACTATTCAAATTATTTTCAAATTACATTCAAATTGTTGAACAGACAATGAAATTAGATGTAAAAACATACAATAAAAAACATACAATAAATATTAAATTATGAGATGAAGTACTTTATGGATTATAATCAAATGTGATCATGGAAGTCAAACAGGGAATAAAAGAACCGGTTTTCTTCTTTTACAGCCAAAAAATGATCACATGCAAGCCCACTCTTTGACACTATACATTTTCAAAAGCTTTCCATCTACTTAATATTTGCCTACATTAATCACAACAACAGCAGCATTCACAACCATGCAACTACACCACACCTACCATTCCATAGCCTACAACTACTGTCCCAAGTACCTGCAGTGATGCTTGTTCTAAAATAAATTGATGCCCGACGGACTCAACTAGTTGCATCTTTAAATTATCAGGTTCATTCTCTTCAGCATCCTCCTCAGAGTGGGAAGCCAAATCAACATCATCAATGGCTGTGTGAGGAATTTCTTCACAACTTTTCATTTGGCTTTTCTTCAGAATGTGTATACCATCTTCACTCTCTTCACCATAAACTTTATTATCAAAAGAGCTTGGATTTGGGTTAAGATGTTCCATGTCAAGAAATCGGTCAATAACTGTTATCTGTGAGTCTGGGTCATTGTCCTCTGATAGACAATGTATTACCTTTGAAGGCGATGGGCTGTGCAGAAACAGAACAGAATGCATTGGTGAACCTGTGGTCTGGTAATTTGATAGATTACCTTCAGGCAAAGATTCATCCGTTTTCATGTGAGTGTCCATTTGACCTTCACTTTGGATGTTACCACTTTTCAGTATAACATCAATATCTTCCACCAGAGAATTATCTTGTGAGTCATCAGAGTCAACACCTATTTCTGTAACTTTGAGAGTGCCACTTGCAAAGTCATACTGCATTTGCTGAATCTCACTGTCCGAATCCTGATTCTTGTCATTATCTTTGTCATCAAAATCATAATTTTGGTCATCACATCCAACAATCATTGATACTGGCATTTTATCATCATTCTGATGCTCCACTGTCCAGTTTTCTGACCCAAAACTTGCCTCTAATGGGGAACTGTGTTTGATTGTGTTTGGTTTCATGTTTGTTGTTTCCACTAATTCTTCTTTTTCTGAGCCAGATCCCCAGGAGTCTTCAGAGCTTTCAGTTTCTTTTTGTTTCAGTAGTGTCATTAGTAATTTTGATGGTTTTGGAGCATCAACATTTTCTTCTTGTTCATCATCATTGTTATCACATGTGTCATTTGTGTCAGTGGTAACATGTTCTTCATTAACTGTTCCACCAGGTTGTTCAGACACAATCTCAGCTCTCTGACTTAGTGGGGATATAACATTTGGCTCCTCAAACACTGGGGTATCTGTCTCAAAACGTGTGTCATCTTCTGCACCGCTTTTCACAACTTCTAGGAGTTCTTCGTCCTCTTCATCATCCCACTCCTCCTCATCACCATCATCTTCATTGTTACTCTCAGTTCTGCTGTATCTTGTTACACTTGTTAAAGGTGTTCTAAATGCTCCTGTGGGACTCATGTTGTATTCTGAAAATACTTCATTTTCCTCATCTGAGATCCTTGACTCAACCCTGATGGCAGACACAAGACAGTCGTCTTCTACATTTAAAGTCCGTGGAACTGGACTAGCACCAACATCACTAGTGATTTCTGAGCTCATCGTCTCAGAAATTACTTTCCCTATGTGCTCCAATTCTGTCCCCATTTCAGGAACACTGTCCACTAAGACTTGTTCCTCTGTCTCACTGGATTGCTCATTTGTGGTAACAGTTTTCTCTTCCAATATATCTGATTGCTCAGGCTGTAACTGGGATTCAGTATTTACATCATGCTTCATCTGAACATCAGGGGTTTCTTCACTGCCCTCTACAACTGCAATTTTTGCCATCTCTGGATCCTCTATACCATCATCAACATTTTGTGCTATTGCACCATTTGCCTCTTCCTCTTCTTCCTTTTCAAGGTTACTATCTTCATCTTCTTCTTCTTCTTCTTCTTCATCCTCATCATCATCATCTTCATCATCTTCATCATCATCATCATCTTCGCCTTCATTATCATCATCATCTTCACCTTCATTATCATCATCATCTTCCTCATCCTCCTCCTCCTCCTCCTCATCTTCCTCTTCATCACCTTCCTCTGAGCTTTCTTCAGGGCTTTCACTGCCCTCAGCATCCTGTTTGCTGCTGCAGGGCATCTCTGAAAGTTCTGCTCCATTGGCTATTCCAAAGAAGGTGATGGAATGGGATGGACAGAGTGTGAAAAAAAGATAAAAGATAAAAAAAAACAGAACAGTTAGATGACAGTCATGTTGAGATAACTACCCTCAAGTTACCTTTTGGGAGCTGTTGAAGGGTGTGGAAGTCATCTGGGGATGTTTGGACAAGGAGATTGATGTGGGGGCTAGAGGGGTCTGGGGAGAGGAACTGCTAGCAGGGACAGTCATGGTGAATGCCGGGGGTTCAGCGGACTTGCCCTCACTGTTGAGCTCAGACTCACTTCCACTCCATGATTTGTTTGGATCCTGATCCACAACAACTACAGGGCAGAGGTTTAAGCATAGGCACAAGCTAAAGTTAAGGCATAGGCACAAGCTAAAAGGAATACGCACCAAACCTGACTTGACACTTACCCTCCTTTTGTTCTTTTTTGGAGGCACTCATTAGTTTTTTTAAGTTTACTTTTTGAGGTTTCTGTACAAAAAGAACAGATATTAAGAACCTTCCACACATGACATTGTACCCAAATATTTAATGGCAATCTATTGGGAAGGGAATGCAAGCTGGAGTTAATATCCTGATAAACTGGCTCATAGTCTAATACAATGCGCAGGAAATAACCACGAGTGCTAGTTTGAAAATAACCAAATACATATCTGTGAAATACACAGAATTTTAGACAGCAATTCTTAACATTTCTGTGATGATTTCGTTTTTTGGTTTAGTTTCATGAGAGAAACTATCACAGAAGTGCATTTAGTACATGAATCTAGAGAGAAAAGGCAAAAAAGTTTACTTTAAAGCACACTGCCAATATTTGTACTGAGGGAAAATTTATATCATACAAATCTATGCATGCCTAACTACCTTTAGGCTCAAATCTAACTCATCATCTTCATCCGTAGAGGGCCAGGAATCAGCAGGGCCACTCCTTGATGCCCTAAAAATTAAAGTTCTTAGCAAAATAATTTTGTACATGGACACACAAATAAGAGTTTCATAGTAAATTTGTCAGTCAAAGGTTCTAGGCATTTCTGCATGTTTTCTTACCTGCTAAAAGAGTCTGCATGAGAATTGTCCTCTGTATCTGAGAAAAAATAAGTGGAACTTTAAGACCACTGTTAAAAATTGAGTTTCAAACTAAAATTCTCAATGCAACATTAGCAATGCATAAAAGACAGAAAGTATTGTTCATAATTTCAAATAAGAATTCTAATACAGTAATCCCCCACTTTTATGCAGAATTTTTGAGAAACTAACAATTGTTGTTCTAAACAAACTAAGAATTGTTCTAAATTAATAAGATAAATACAATTTACTAAGTGCTTTCTGAAGTTTGAAAGTAGCCAATAAGATAATGCTATTTATTTCTCCTTACTGCTGCTGTTGTTTAAAGCATCTGTTTGCAGTTGCAAACAAGAATTTGCTCTATAGAGCTTCTCAAGTGTTTTTGAGCTCAGTCGCTGTCCAAAGTCTGCTTTAATCGGTGGGTCGCTACAATATGACTACTCCGGATGCTGCTGAATGAGACGCACTGCTCATTAACACTGAACTATTGAACTGTAAAAATTATTGCTGATTACCCCTACATGTTACTGTATATTTATTACAAAAAATACATTCATTTATTACTGTATTCACCAGCTTATACCAAAGAAAAAGACAGCGCATACCAAAGAGAACACCCATGCATATATTACAGTACAGTCTATACGTAACCCCCACGAAAAGCATGTGATTTGTAATTTAAACATGTAATAAATATATAGATTTCCAAAAACACCAAAGAAGCCAGTCTAGAACCCAGAATCACTAGACCCACAAAATGCTCCTTCTATTTAACATACATATGACACAGCTGTCAAAAGTTTTAACCATGAACTGACAATAAAATAAAATGACAATTTTGCACTAATTAAACTGCTTGGTTGAGAGATGCACCATCCATGTTTGCAATACCTTTCCCTGCATCTTTGGAGCTTCCTTCTGCAGCTATCCATTGACATAGCAATATGAATGTGAGGAAAATAAAAAAGACACAGATGGGAACAAGAAAATGGAAGCATTAGGAAATGTAGGATGACTCACGTTGTCATGACATCTGAGGCGAAATTGAGGAGGGTTATAACTGGTTTGCCCAATGAAGAAACCCCTCTTTGGGGGATGTGTGCCATATATACAGTGATTTGCAAAAGTACTTAAATAAATCAGCTTTATCTGGTTGTTTTTTTCCACTTATTTTCTTAACATAATAATGTTAAACATCTTATTTTTATGTTTTGTTTTGTTTTGTTTTTTTCAAACAGTGACACAAATTCTTGGTTGGATAGATCTTTGACTGTTTTCATCTTTTTGTTGTTCAACAACTCATATGACTCTTGGGCCTTGTACTTGAGCTCAATTTTGGAAAGTATGAGTAAAATTATAACTAAAACATGAAGCTGACACATAATATGTTCATTCTTGTGGTTGCTGGCAAACGTCATACAAGTTTTAATTTATTTTTCTTCAGCAGATGCTTCTTTCTACACAGAACTCTATTTGACTAATCCACTTTCCCTTCAGTCTTAATCACCTAACACTATAGCTCATTTAAAATTATTGCGGGCCCCTCTATGGCTTCCCTCAAAAGTCCTGGAACTGTTGTGGTTTTGCCCGTGTGCTAAGATGCAGCTTCCATTTTTCTCAAATTCGAGCCAACGGTGCTAACTGGACCATCAAAACAATTGGATGTTACTTTACAACCTTTTCCTCTTGTGAATGTCAATAACTTTATTTGTAATTTCTTTAGAATGCTCTAAGGATGTTCTTTAATTTCATAGGTTAATTTAGAACCAATGGCACTAGAATTAAGGAGGTAACCTAACACACTGAGAAACGAAAATGAGGTTAATTTACGAGTAGAGACCAATTGTGCAAATCTTTAAATTCTGTAAACCTGGGGCATTTTTTTGGTCCAAAGAAAGTAATGCTAGTTAAGAACTACAATTCTACAGAAGATTCTCATGTACTCACCATCTTTGTCGAGAGCAGGATGTCCAAGGGAGAAGCCAGCCTCAGGACTGCCCAGAAGCGAGGCCTGCTTCTTTTTACCAGAGGTTAGATTGGAGGGTGTCTGCACGGACTTCCTCTTTGTGCCTTGTTCAATGATCAGATGTGAACAGCTGAAAGTGGGAATCATTTTCAACATTTCACCACTCATCAACAAGAGTAAACATGAAATATTAATGTACAAATGAAGTGCTTACGCATGGTGCCCATTCATTACTGCATAATCATCAGAAGACCATCCTTTATCATCTTTCACAGTGATGTCAGCATTGTATTGTAGGAGTAGTCGCACCATGCTGATTTGTCCATTGCAAGCAGCTATCATCAAAGAGTGTCTTGAAAAAGGTAGATTTCGAAAAAACATATTTGTAGTAAAACATTACAATATGCTTCATTTAATAACAAAAATATTGCACACAATATTACATTTAATTTATTATTATTATAATCACACTTATACACAAATACTGAAAAATTTTCTATTTTCATTAATCAGCAAATCAACACTGCTATTTAATACTAACAAACATTAGGAATGGAATATTGGAACTGGAATAATAAAACAATATATTGTCATTTAAAAATCTACATTATCCCTTCTTTTCAGCAGTGTTACTAAAACTACCTAAAACCAGTTTGTCAACTGTAATTAAACAATAAAAGAATAAGATATAAAAAATGTGTATTGCTGTGATTAGCTGCTACTGTACAACCAGCAGCAACAAGTCGAAGTCTACTACAGCTGTCAAAAGGTTCTTTTGGAACACCTTACCTAAAAATAATGGAAATCGGGAGGTGCATGAATGGGTCTCTTTCTTTCTCTTCTTGTGTGTGTGAGTGTATGGAGTGTTGGTCATCAAAAAATAGTGAATATTTTTTCCAGTGAATATCACATAGTGAAATGTGATATTGTATTAGTTTGGAATACTGGGAGTCAAGGAGGCAGAATGGGTCTCTTCCCTTGACGAGAGCCAGGTGAATGGCTCCTCAGTAGAGGATAGGGGACAAAGATCAGAAAGAGGAGGGACAACAGAGATTGGAGAGGAAACATGGATTGGAGAAATGAAGACAGAGTGAGCGAGCGACCCCGTGTTTTATTCATCTGCACTGGTGTCTGTGTGCGTTCATGGGAGTTTACGCTATCCTTTTCCATATGCATCATCCATAACTTCATTATGTTTTAATGTATGTCTGCATAGATTGTAACAATTTGGGGTGCTTGCTGAAACTGCTGATCACCCTTACCGTTGTTCCTGGTTCTTGACATTAACATCTGCTCCCTCCTTAAGTAAAAGTTCAGACATCTCTGCATGATTTTCCTCCACTGACAGAATTAAGGAAGTGTTGCCTTCCTGTGAACCCAGGGAACAAGATATTTAGTTGCTGATTTAGATAATTTTTTTTGTCAAACAAAATCTATTTATTTGTGTTTATCTACTCAACATCTACAAATCTATCCGACTGGAGAGCATACCATCCCTAATATTGTTATTATAAAAGCTGGGCAGTTATTTGAATAAAAGTATGCTTCCCTACTTCACTAGACTGTTGCCTTGTAGGGGTTTAATTTCATGGAGCCACCAAGCTCCTGGGATCCATTAACAGAAACGTATCCCTCATCATGTATCCGACACCTGTCGCGTTGGAATAAAGCTAGAGGTAATCTGGAGTCCTGGTGAGATCCCTGCTGAGGTGTCACCTTATTTTGAGCGTTGATGTTTGCCTCGTGTTCCAAAAGCTGCATGGCCACAGGGAGGGAAGGGATGCGGGCAGCCAAATGCAGCGCTGTGTTGCCATTGATGTCCACCAAGTTGGGATCTGCTTCATGCTCCAGAAGGAGCGACACGCAGCGATCCTGCTGACACTGCACCGCCTGCCAAGACCCACAAATAAACCAACCAACATTTTCAGAGACACACTACACAACAGAATGAACTGGTGTTTACTTTGTCTCTTTTCTAGTGCTCTTTAAACTCCAGCCCAGTAAAAGCTGTGCATGTTGGGGAAGGCTATAAGATAATTAACTAATTGGAACAAAGCAAAACAGCTATTAAAAAAAAAAACAGAAAAGGAAATCCGGATATCATATCATACCTTCATTAATGCGGAGCGGTTTTGATTGTCACCTAGGTTGAGCTTAACTTTGCTCTCCACCAAAAACTGAACCACCTCTGTATGTCCATGGACACAGGCAATATGCAACGCAGTTCTGCAAAACCAATAAGAGAGACCTCAATGTGGATTTTCTGGCCCCTCCTAATATTTTGTGCAAAAACAATCATGTATATGATTATTATAAAAGCTGAGCCTTGCGAATCTTAAGATTAGCTTGCTATGTAAGCTAATTATTGGACTAAAGCTGACCAGACTTACCTGTTTTCTTTATCAAGCTGATTTAAGTCATTCTTTTTTGCAAGTTGCTTGAGTTTAGCAAGATCCCCGTTGAATGCAGCCTTGTGAACTTTTCCTAAGTCCTTCTCCTTCAAGTCATAGCCAACAGAAAGCACACTGCCCGTGTCAGACGCACTGGGTGAGCCTTTTTTTTTCTTGGTGAAGTTAAAGATCTTCTTCATTGTACTGCGAGCTGCAACTGAACAGAGCAAGCCTGAGTCGTCCTTCTCATCAGTATACCTGAGATTTAGGTGCTGACATGGGATCACTGCATCTTTGGCATCTACTAAAAATAAAACGCACAAAGCGGATTAAGCAATTTGATAGCCCCATAGTGTAGCATACAGTTGGACACTTGGCATTTATGAGAACATTACAAAAGGTGTCAGTACAAGTGGCTGACTTGTTGATGATCGATCTAAGTACGTATTAAAGAAAGAAATGCAGTTAATCAAACAGACGGTATAAAGCATCACTGAGTCGCAATGGCTAATAATGACAACAATCTAGATTTCACACCATAATCAAGTCCAGAACATAGACACTTGGAATTTATGGGCACAGTACAGCTGTCAGTACGAGTGGCCGTCTGGTTAATACTAGATATAAGCAGGTATTAGGGGGAAAACTGCCTGTATCCAATGGAACAGACAAGATAAAGCATCACAGACTAGCAATGGCTAGTGATGATAACAATATAGATCACACATCA
>JBBMFX010000122.1:11080138-11099831 GCA_037832545.1 Rhabdalestes septentrionalis
CAGAATCCAGACTCTCATTGGAAGCTATAGGAAGCGTTTAGAGGCTGTAATTTCTGCAAAAGGAGGATCTACTAAATATTGATTTTGTTTCTTTTTTGTGGTGCCCAAATTTATGCACCTGCCTAATTTTGTGTAAACAAATATTGCACACTTTCTGTAAATCCAATAAACTTCATTTCACTTCTCAAAAAAAAGCCTAAAATGCCTTTTTTATTGTTTAAACCCTTAATATGCCCCAAATATTTACCCAAAACACTTGAATTTTTATGCTTAAAACATTACCCTACAAGAAAATGTAAAGGTTTTCTTTAAGGGTGACTGTAATGCTGCACTCTGTTGCTTGGAAGGTCTACCCTGTGGCTAAAGAAATGAATTTTGCAAGTCCTCCTGCAGCTTAACCTTTTACATTTTAATAAAGTAAACTACACTTTTAGACTGAAATGTGATATGCTCAGCCCTTCATCCTTCCCGAACTGCAACCGTGGACATTTGTATCATTGTTTCTGGTTTGGTGTCGGAAATGTTGCACCCTATATTGTGAAATCTCTAGTATGGTTATTGCTGGAGATTAAAATGTATGGGTTTGTGTTACAGTGATTTCAGTACAGAACCAGAGCTCATGCCCAAGACTCCATCACAGAAAAGAACAAATCGCAGGAAACGGGTCTCTATGGAGCCCAATGAAACTCGAGGCAAAAGACGGTAAGAGTATTCCGCTTGTTTAAATATTTGGTTCTGTTTAAGGGTTCACATGATTTAAACTAACATGAACATATCCCCCATCTCTTTTCAGTTTCTCTAAGGGAAAGCGCAGTAACTTGCGTCGCTCCTCTGTTCAAAACACCCTAAATTCTATCTCTGAGCTGGTAATTGCACACGCTCCCAGTAACAGCCCAGATACTGTCACTGAGGAGCCTGTTCGACGCACCCGGCGTAATAAAGCTGCTGCAGCGGTGGCAAACAGTGAGCCTGTCAAACGTAGCACACGCACCAAAGGAACTGCCAAAGCAAAGGAGCAGGCAGATATGATTGAAGAAATAGGGGAGATGGCTGTGGAAGTTGATGCATCACAGCCGCCTGATGTCCCTGAGAGTGTTCCAGAAGTGAAAGAACCAAGCAGATGTTTATCCCCAGTGCAGATACTTGTGTCTGAAGCTGTAGTGAAAATACCCTGTACAGATGTTCTTTCTGTTGAGAAGCCACTAGAGAGTGTTCAATCTCCAGGACGCTCTGCAGATAAAATTACTATCGCAGCTGCTGCGCCTCAGGCTCAGGACTCCTCGAGGGGCTCGGTCCGATGCTCTCTGGTTCTGCGGCGCTCCCTGGTGGGTCTCAGACACAGCATGACTCGGGAAGCAGTCCGAAGTGCCTCACGACGCTCTTTCCTTAAGAAGAAGGCCAGACAGGGTAACTCCACATGCAGCAGCTCTGTCAGTGGTGAGTCTGCACTTGCTGAAGAAGGGCCATTAAATTAAACAGAATGACCATGAGTGATTTGTTTTGGTAAAATAGTATTGATCTTGGTGGCACAGGGATGGGAGAATCTGTTATCTGTTTCTAAGATTAGTTTAAATTAAGGATAAATTTAAGAATGAAATGAATCAAAATCAGTATAATAGAATTTCAAATGAAGAGTTGTTTTTGTTGGTAGTTTCATGTAGTTTCAGCAGAAAAGTGTACTTTGCATTATTTATTGTTGCTCATTGTGACTGACCCATTTCAGATGTCAAATTAAATAATAATATACAATAACTGTATGGCAGCTAGTTTGGGTTTCTATATAACATTTCACTTTCCTAGGAGACATTTCCATGGATGTGGAACCAGAGGAGAATGACATGGTAATAGAGGACATGATTGAACAGTGAGTAAATTTACTTGTTTCCTGAAGCTGACTGTCTTTACATGTAATTCTTCTGCTTTGTGTAAGCAGTGCTAATTTGCCAGTAATTATCATCACCCTGGTTTCTAGAATTGTTACTGAGGAAGAGACGAGAGAACCAGAAACTGAAAACACTGAAACACCAACAGCTGGGCCTGAAGTGAGAGAAACTCAGAAGATTGCTGCAAGTTTAACTGCCTTAATTTTCCTAAGAGAAAGAAGTATTTATGGCTTATGTAACTAAGTTTAAATGTGTTTTTATCAGGAGCCCGCGCAGCCAGCGGAAGATGAAGCTCTGGTACAAGGTGTGGACCAAAAGCAAGCAACTCCCACTGCTGAAGAAAATTGCCGTTTCACGCGGTCCATGGCTCGGGTGTCAGAAACGGGTACTGATGTGACAAATAAGCAAGAACTCCTCAGAAAAATGGCCAACCAGAGCAGGAATATTAACCCTTTCATTGTTTTTTGCTATTTAAACTGTAACATAAATCATTTTACAATTGAAATCAGAACTGGAATTTTTAAATAACCTGGCACATAACTATCAGAAGTTGTGATCAGCAGTCACATATGACTGCTATACACCTGTTAAGCCCAAGCAAGAACACCGCAAAATGTTTATGAAGCTTGCTTTGTCATTTAACATAAGCTGTTTTTATGTTGTTTTTGGTTGTAATAATGTAGAAATTCATAATATAGCACAAATTAGAATTAAATTCCCATTTTTCTCTGATGCTAGTTTGCTGCAACTTTAATTAATAAATAATTCTATGTCTGATTCCAAATGTAGACTTGAGGATATGAAAATTTGGACAATCTTATTAGTCTTTTGCTCTTTTCTCTCCCCCTTAACATAGATGACGGTGGGAAAAAGTCCCAGGAGGATGTACGGTGAGTTAATCTTGCAACTCCTTTTAGGCTAATTTTGTCTTTGATAAATGCATTAGTCTCTAGGCGTCTCAAACCTGTCACGAAAGGGCAGCTGTTGGGTTTTTTAATTAATTTTTTATTAATTTTTTTCTTTTCTTTTCGTTCCGAACAAGCAGGAGACACACATTCTGTAATCAGTTGGTCTTGGTTTTTTGTTACTCAGGTGTGGGTTTTTCCTGGTTGGAACAAAAACCTGCACCCACAGTGGCCTTTTCTTGACAGGTTTGAGACCCTTCACTAGACCAATGGTTCTCAAACCAATTCTCTTTTTGTATTTCACTCTGCATTGTGTGTTGTGTTAGGGTGAGCAAAAATGTGAACCATCTGGGGACACTGGAGGACTTGTTTGAGAACTACTGCTCTAGAGTATAGTCTGTTCTGGAGTTTTATAATAGTCTGTCTTTCAGAGCTTCTCGCTCAGGCTCAAAACGTCGTGCAGCTGAGTCAGCGGCAGTGGCACTCAGCACACCCAAGAAGAAGTACTCACCTCCCAAGAAGTGCATGACCGTAAGATTGCCAAAACTACCTGGCATCTGTCGAACTCTTACTTGTGTACCTTTTTAATAGGAATCCATAAATCAATCTATCTCTCAATCAGATTTTTAGGCGGATGGAACAAGGCTGATAACTGGGTAGGGTCTAAAAACATATTTTAAAAAAGCCTAAGAATGCCCATTTTAATTGTGTAATACCTAAATATGCCCCCAAAACATTTTAATTTAAACTCAGCTTAGTACATTACCCTTAAACGATCTAAAGGTAAACCCGCATTTGTACTGTACAGTTTACGCTGAACTCCCGCATTGTTAGAATGTAAATAGTGATGTTACACCTGTGTAGACCGTACTGTAGTGCATGTGCTTGTGTTTTCTTTGGTGTGCGCGGTCATTTGCTTTCGAACAAGCTGGATAAATACAAAAAATTAAATACCTATACAGTTATAAAAAGTCAGGGCTTTAAGAAGAACAAAATGAAAACGTGTCTACACCCCCTAGTCCTCATGCAGGGTTGTTTATGTCTGGGCTCATTACGTTCATGTGGGTCTGATAGCATTGCTAACCGGTGTACTAAAACATAAACAACCAGCAGAGGACAAGAGGCATGGCAGGTGAGGCACGGACACCACAAAAGTAAACAAATGCTGAGGTGTCTGCAGTTTCTGCATGAATGCGTTTCCAAACAATTATTAATTTGGTTCTGAGAATCAGTGAGAGACTAATTGCGACTGTTGAACCACATGTAAGCAGGGGTTGCTTTATTCAGTTTTTCAGAAAATAATTATCTCGTAAAATTCCTTATTAATACTTCAGTTAGTGATCAACTACCAGTTGTTCCTGCTCACTATGCTTCTTTGTTTTTTTTTCTTCTTCTACTTTTTTTTTATTTTTTAGGGCATAACGCCGAGCATGCGGTTCCTGCAGACAGTACAGAAGAACCAGCTTCTGATGATGACTCCTGGCTCACTGGGCCGCAGTTCCATCATGAAATCCTTCATTAAACACACTGGAAAAACTGATGTTAAAGTAAGTCTCTGCTAATATTGCATACATATTATTATGCTTGAGAAGATTTTGGATCCTAAAATTCTATTGTAGATACAAGAGTTGAAAATAGTCAGTAAGTTTAGTCGAATGTTTAAAAAAAAAAAAGGTTTATTGGCTTTTCCCATTTGGCTGGGTGTGCTTACCCGTGCAAAAATTCAGAATTTTGATTGTTGGACACCTAAGCTTTTTCCTACTAAACAGACTGAATAAGAGTGAATGTAGAGTTGAGTTGGTAATCCTGTTCCTCTTTGTCCCCTCAGTTAGGCAGTAGCTCCGTGGTAAGTGTAATCTTGGTGATTAAGCCACTGTAACCTTATCACTGGTGTGTACGTGTGCACTGGGTCACTTTCCTTCTGCTGTTTAGCTTAAAAAGGTGTGGGATTTGTCTAATAGTGTAATTTGGGTCTTTGTATTTTTTATTTTAGTGATTGACTTTTTGACAATACCGATTTTTCTTCTGTAATACACATCAGTGTTTAGGGTTGGGTAATCGGTATGTACCGGATGGAAACAGAATGCGAATTTCGGTGCTTCCCCCTGGTGCCACTTAAATGGCTGAACTGTTGATTGAAATCAGACCTCGACCCCCGAAGCACAGATGATGAAGTGATGTATTAATCATATTCCTGTTTTAGGGTCTAAAACGTTTTATTTTGCACATCTTAAATCGAAAATCTGAACATGACAATTAATTTACTATTCTCTTCCAGCAAATAGCTCAAAGCAGGGCGTCTTTATTTTTGTTCTGGGTCCTGAGACCTAGCTGCCTCACTGGTGCCTGTCAGAGTAGCGGTAACCATAGTGTCCCTTATCCCCCTATCCGACTGACTGACTTTAACACCTGTAGAACTTGCAGGATGAAGCCACGAAAAAACTAAAAATAATTACAGCGTTTTTCCAAAAAACAAAAAATGCGCCTCTGGAATCGCACTTTTTCCACAGATTCAGATCCCTAGCCAGGATTGTAGAGATGGACCCTAATACAGTATTCGGAAAGGCACAAATAACATGTGTTTTACGAATAAATATTTCGAACAAATACTTAATATTTGTTTTGGGAACAAGAAAAACTTTACATTAAAAGCTGCATTTCCTCATGAGACTGCAGCGCGCACGACAGACATTCAGAAGTCTTGGCTGAGCGAAAACAGACCATCTTTTTTTTGGTGAATGGATTTTGAATATATGTACCCTAATTGTGTTCCGGAGGCAGTTTATAACTCTTTCGGGAAGTGGAGTTTGATCGGGAGATTATTACGGTGTATTACTGACGTCTGCAGCTGGGGCTCTCATGTTTACTCCGTTTACGTAGCCGTGTAAGCTCGTTCATTTATGGGGATTTTCCACTGACTGGTACCAGCTCTGTTCGGTTTAACTCTACTCGCTTTTTTGCTTTTCCATTACTTGAATCTGGTACCTGGTGGCGTGGGGATAATAAAAAGGAACCCATTTCCCAAGCCCCGTTCCAGACCACGCCCCCACCACCGGCCACACCCCCATCGATTCATTCCCCCGTATTAAACGTGCTATCTGCACCCATGTTTGAAGCGGTTTAGTTATTTTAGTTGGGTTAGGTGGTTTATGTTGTATTTGCTTATATATTCATATATACTTTAAACTTTTAATATATGAAATTTCAAGTATTCCTTTTTCTCAATAAAAATTTATTCTTGAGACATCCAGCATCATTTTGTGGCTTTTGTAAAGTACCGGTTCAGGCACCGTTTTGGCACCGGTATCGAAAAAACCCAAACGATACCCAACCCTACTAGTGTTGTATGTATTAAGAGGGGGGGAAGCATATTTTATTTTCTCCTTTGACCCAGTTCCTTTTCATCCCTCTAACATCTCATTTAAATAACCTAATATTTCTCAGGTTTGTCCCTTGGGCTGGGTAATTTAGTACTGCTGTTTCATCGACCATATTACTTGTCAAAAGATTGTCTTGTCACCCATAATCCCATAGGCGTGCGGTACTTAAACCAAGACTACTGATCATCTGGAAAACACTGAAAATTTGTCCTGGGGGGCTGTTGTGATGATGCAGGGCTGTGCAGCCCCAAAGCCTGACATGACTGGTCCCCAGGACAAATAAGTTTGAGAAACGCTGTACTAATATACTTTCAGCTCTCATTTCTAGTTTATGCCATACTCAATATAAAGGATGTATTGAATCATTATTGGTCTTTACATCCAATATTTTGGCTATACACAGCCCTGTGTTGTGTGTCTTGGAGCAAAACTACTGTTACTAGTGAAGTTCCAGCCCTACTAAAATATCCTCTGTTTCATTAGGAGCGGGAACGGCAGAAATGGGATGCTCTAAACAAGAAGATTGAACAGGAAAATGAAAGAAAGAAAAAGGTGGAAGAGGAAAGAAAAAAGAAACAGGAAGAGATGAAAAGGTGCGGAAAGATATATTGGAGAAAACTTAAGATAACTTAATTTTGTTTATATGCATCTTTATAGACACATCAATTTTGTGGAGTAATGGTAATGTGTTTTTTGTTTGATTTAAGAAAAAGGGATGAACGTTTAAGAAGAGTTGTGGAAGCCAGAGTGAAAGGAGAGAAGGAAAAGGAGCAGGAAAAAAAGAAAAAAATAGAAGAAAAAATGGCACTGCTGGAGAAGAAAAATGACATGGTTGGTGTTTGATTTTCTACTTGATTTTTTTTTTTTTTCTTCCAATTTTCATGCTTAATTAGGACACTTGCATTTAAACTTTATGTGCATGAAATGTAAGTGAATGTAGCAAAACATTTAATTTTGAAATGAAAAAACTTTGGGAAAGTGAATCCAAACGCTATACCAGTTTTGTGAAAATCATTCCTATTAAATATTGCCTCTTTGTTAAATAAGTTAGTTAAATGGGTTGCTTGTATTTATGAACACCTCAGAAGTAAGTCAGTGTATTTTTTTTTTCTATTTATTTTAAATCTTATAACAGTTCAGTCACACTGTGAACACTGACCAAAGAAGTGGATAATATCTTGTTAATATGGAACCTGTAACAGGGGTGGGGCATGTCAATTATGGGTCAGTCTGTAATGTTTTTTTTTTGTGTGTCTTTGTACACTGACCAGCCAAAACATTACTAACATTGGTACTCTTTACAATGTAACCTGTCAGAGATTTGAATATATTAGGTAGCAAGTAAAGTCAGCTTTCAGAAGTCGAAAAAAAATTGAAACGCATAAATATCTGAGCGACTTTGACAAGAACTGAATCCTGATGACTTCATGCATCTCCAAAATAACAGGTCTTCTGGTGTTTTCCTGGTATGCACAAGTGGTCCAAGAAAGGAGGGCCAACAACGGGGTTATCGGTGCCGAGGTTTTACTGATGTTGATTGCGAGAAAATGCTAGCCGGTCTGGTCCAATCTCACTGAAGAGTTATTTTGTAGCATAAAGTACATTGATGAAAAGGTGTTAAAACACGGTGCAGTGCAGCTTGCAGTTGGGGCCCTGCAAACTGTTCAGAGTGCCTGTGCTCAGTCCTGTCCACCTATATGCACCTGCAGTAGCCTCTTGACCATGAACTAGGGGTGGGCGATATGGCAATTTCATATCACGATTTATTTACAGTTAAAACACAATTTTGATTTTATCGTCGTATTTATATTACTTTGTGACTATAGATTTTTTAAATATATATTTTGCAAGTTACTGAAAAGTACAACCAAAATATTTACATTAAATATATTTAGGAATGTAAATATATGTTAGTAAATAACACCACCATTTGGGTGTTCAGGAACTTTAAGTTTACATGTATACACTTTATTTTTGTTCAGAGGGAAACACATATTTCCTCTAAAGGATTAATAAAGTGCAGTACTGTGTCTAAAATGTATTATAATTAACACAAAAAATGTCAGCCAATTTTTAATCCCTCGTTTCCTACAGTTTTGATGGGAACCATGTCTTTTCTGAGGTAAAAGGTAACTGCCTCTGTTATCTCTTTCCATCACTTGCTTGTCCTCTCCTATGGAGTGCCTTTCTCAAAAGTCTGTGTCAGTGATTTTTGTTTTGGTTTTGTACAAGTTGCCACTGCTGCTTGTGGTGTGACTACTCTTCTAGCCTGTATACCAGGGGTATTCAATTAAGTCACTGAGGTCCAGCTTTAAATTTTGTCCAAGTAGAACGTCTGATCTGAAGTCCAATTTATGTCTTATAGCTTTCCCCTATGTCCAAATTTTAATTTGTTTTCCACAATATTTATTCATTGCCAATGCATGAAATTGCCTGAGTGTCCAAATAACACGTTTGCAATAAATTAAAGTAGTCCCAGGCAAATAAATAAGTTACAAAACGCATCTCATTATCGAGCAAAACGTGTTGTAAACTATTAGTTTTTTTTCCTCTGGTCAAATAGATTTGCAGGTTGGCTGGGGTGGTTCGGATCTCCTGACAAGTCGGTTTGGGGCGGGTGTTTAGGGAAAAAAAGCACATACCACCTACCAAATTATTGTTTGCATACTTTCATGTCAATGCCAAATGGCAGTGGGCTTTTTCAGCCAGATAGTGGGGTCTGCCACACTGCAAATACTGTTCCCAGGAAGTCTAAGGAACATAATTTTGCCTCCAAATTTTCCAGATCTCAAACCAAGTGAGTATCTGTGGGATGTGATGGGCAAACTAGTCCGATTCATAGGCCTCAATTCTCAACTTGCAGGACTAGCTAATGTCTTTGGTGCTAGGCACAACATACCTTTTTAGAGTTATTGTCTTGATGTGTCTGCTGTTTTGGAGACTTGAGCACAGTATAGTGTAGGTTGACCAATTATAATTCTGGCCTATATTTGGCAGTTTTTTCAATTAATAGACATAGTTGATTCTCAGGTTGATGCGTGGCTTAACAACGATGGTCTTGATCAGATATGATATCCGTTTCGGGTCCGATATCTTTCTCTCAAAACACAAGGCCAACGTTAATTAAATACAGAAGTTGTGAGATTACACTATTAATTGTTGCTGCTAGAATGTACATTATTCTTGGACTATTTTGATGATTCAGCCAAGATTGTTGTGTTGCTGCTACCTTTTTCTGAATTGTGACTTCCTTTTTGGAATGCCTTTTAAATTCCGTTTAGTTATTTTGGAATACCTTTTGTCACATATTGGCCATTGGCTTACCCTGCTTTCTAAAGATTGGCAATGGCCATAGAAAACACCTTGTAGGTTGACCTCTAGTTTTTAATGTTCTGGCTGATCAGTGAATATTGTTTGACATAGCATTCTCATGCAAGTCAAGACCAAATGAATAATAAACTGCTCACTTGAAGTAGCTTTCTTGTGGGCCACTGTTGAGATTCTGATACCTGTTCGTTTTCGTATTGCTGACATGAGCAATTATTTTGGCAGTACTTATTCAAGACAGAAGGTCACTTATCAAAATGTCTTTAACTTAGCTGCGTGTGGAACGTCTGGCAGAGGAAAAAGCCAAGAAAAAGGTGGCAACTAAACGTCAAGAGGAGCTGGAACTTCGTAGGAAGCAAGAAGAAGCAGCACGGAAGAAGAAGCTTCAGCAAGTTGTAAGCTACCCTTTAAATACATGTTTATTATACTCTCACACTGAAAGGGGGTGTGGGGAAAGTCAGTTTTTTATAGTGTAAACCCCAAACATGCCCCCAAATAGGCAAAAAAAAAAAACAATTAGTAAATTTTTTGTCGAATGTAGCAAAAATTTTGCATATTGCCACGAAAAAGCTGCGACATCTGGGCCTCGTTCCTTGATGTCACGTAACCAAAAAAAAAGATGCAGAGGATCTCCACCATTTATTTATATTTTAATATATGTATAGCTTAAATTATTTGTTCGGTTCTAAGCCAAAAAATGACTGAATCTGAAACTTTTAATTTTTAATTTAGCTTAATTTATTACTTTAAAATATAAAGATAAAGCCATGTGTGCACTGTAACCTAAACGAAACAACGAACAGGAGAGTAGTAGCCAGTACCTGGAATTTTGCTGGATGTATATCTGGATCACTATTTGTTACAAAATTTGTAAATTATATATACATTTTTAATTTAGAGCACAAGCAAAAAATGCGGAATATTTGCAGTTTCTGCATTATTGTGGGCATTTCCACATACAACTAATGTTAGTTTTTTTTTTTTTTTTATCCACGTTGGACGAATTCCGTGACTCCATCTACAGCAGTGGTTCTCAACCTTTTTTGCACAAACACCCCCTAACCTCATCATGAGCTTCTTAATATACTTTTTCATTTGTTCACAGCTGTTTAAATAGGTCAGTGCCGTTATCAGTGAAAGTTTGCTGTCTGAACGGAGTCCACAAACATTAATATGTTAAAAAGCTTTCTATAGCGAACGTAAAAACCGAGCTCCTTAAAAACTCCCTTGCTGTTTTAATATTAAGTAATATTCAAATCTTTATAAATGCACCTTTGTTAATTTCACGTGTTCTCCCTTTAAGCTCCAGTTTAAAGCGCCAGTTTAAATGTCAGTATTCATTTGATACAGGATTTTGACATACATTTTCAAAAGCATGTGGCTTGAACGGGTTTACAGTTCCTGTAAATTAGAAAAATGTTGGTCATTTTGAAGTTTGAGGTGTCTGGGTGCACCGCGAAGCTTTGCTTCATGGAAGGTCCGTGGTGGTCAAAGGTAATGGGACATGACGGAAATTTGAACGGATTTTAGCTAAATTATGGATTATGGCAAACAAGGGATCTTTGGGATGGTCTTATCGAGCCCTATCTAACTGTGAAATTTGACGAGGATTGGTGCTCAGTCCGCAGAGCTATGCTGCTTGTAATGTCCTTAGACTGCCTCAGCACCAATGCCACTAGACTCAATTGCACTGCTTTTTACTGAAACTTTGAACGGAACGATGAGGTAATTTGGGTCTTAAATCAAATTACTACATGTCTGCTAACTAGTAATAGGGAATCCATACACTATATTACATGATATATGTAGCTGAAGTCTATTTTATTCATGATGTCTTGTCGCCGTTCTGAGACTTTGGCGCTTAGAGGGTTAAGTACATAAATAATTGTACTTGCACGACAAAATGTGTTAACAGGAACAGCCCACCGCACAGCACGATATAACCATTTTTACTATGTCTGTGGATCCCTGTTTTCTGTTTTGAACTACTAAAACACTTTCTGACCAATTGCACTAAAACTTCTGCCGTCCAGCATGAACGTCCTTATAGGCGTGGGAAAAAGTGACATCACATGCACATCATCAATACGTAACTGCTGGTGCACATTTTGTTCGGATGTGAGAATTTAACTTGCGAAGGTAAAATACCCAGAACAGTCAGAGTACCAGGCACTGGTATTCCCATTTATTTCAAATCATTCCATGAATATATTGTCACATCTTATTTCATGTTCAAATGAACAAGGTCTGTTTGTTGTAAATCTGATGCTTAAAAATTTGAACTAATAAAATTGACTCACCCCATTTGCGTCTGAATGCCCCCCTCTCAGCTGTCTCATTCTCAACCTCTCAGCTGTCCCCCGGTACCGCCCCCTTTGAGAAACACTGATCTACACAGACCTCTCTGTATGACATAACCTACGTCTCTGTTGTGTGTATGAGAGATATATACACACACACATTGTGTACAACAATCTTATCATTCCAGTAGTCATTTTTCTTTGTCTGTGTTAATTAACCCACATTGCCCATCCATTTTTCTCAGGAAGAGGAAGAGCGGAGGCACCAGGAGCTGCTGGCCAAGCGGAAGGCAGACGAGGAACGGGACAGAATGCGGAAGCAAGCAGAGGCAGCGCGTGCTCTGGAGCTCAAGAAGGATCTAGAGAGGGAGAAAGAACGGGAACGAGAAAGGCTGGCTGCTGCTGAGAGGTTGGTGGGGCCTGCCAGTACTATGTTAGGTGTTTGTTTTTGAGTGCAGGATGGACTATAATATTGTTTGCTTGTATTTCATATTGTTGCAGGGAGAGAGTAGAACGGGAAAAGGCTATTGCTCTTCAAAAAGAGCTGGAGAGGGCTGCCAAGGAAAAGGAAAGAAGAGAGCTAGAAGAAAAGAGGAGGATGGTAGGAGCCCAGAGACACTTCTAATCCTCTTAACCTTGTAGAATAAGAAACAAATACATGATCTTGGAAATGGCTCGCTTATGCTCTTATGGCTTTCATTTGAGTGTGTATCACCTTACAGGAAGAAGAGCAAAAGAGGGCTGGAGAAGAGAGAGCTGCCCAACAGAAATGTGCTGCTGCTGCAGTAGCCCCTACTGTACAGGTTCTTATTTTAATTCAAATTTTTTTCTTCAATCATGCGAAACTCACGTATAATGTAATAGCGTAACAATTTTATTCTTTCTCTTTCAGACTTCTGTTAAAATGCCCTTGTCCAAAGCCTTCAATTCAACTATGACACACAGTTCAGCACTAAATGTTACTGTCGATATTGAGGTATGGTTCATTTGGTAGTTATCTAGTACACCGCATTCCAAATATTATGCAAATGATATTTTTCTAAGTTTTTTCTTAATAGTTTATGCAAATTAGTGTCGGGCGATACCAATTTGGCATTGTACAATGTTTAATTTGAAACATTGCAATGGATGATGGCATCGTCGTGGACCGAGGGGGACCAACATGGTGTTTGTTTTACCCTTTCAAACGAAACCTGGAGCGGTTCGTTGGTAAAAAAAAAAAAAGTACTGTGCCTTTTTGGACTAATCCAGCTGCCGTAGTCAGCTGCGCTGTGCATTATGGGATGAGGAGATGAGCTGCGGAGCCTCATCCAAATTTGGTTCAATGACTATATTAGGTCCCAAAAACTCATAAATGTATTTATAAAGCACTTTAAAACAACTACAGCTGACAAAGTGCTGTACAGTGAGACTAAATAATCAATGTTCATGAAAAATAAAAAAAATCATAATACTAATATTATAAATACTAAAAAATAAATAAATGGGCCAATAAATGTATTCATCAATATTAACAGTGAAGGGGCCTCTCTAATGTGCAAGGGAAGGCAATTCCACAGTTTAGGCACCACAACAGAAAAAGCCCTGTCCCCTCTGATCTTCCACCTGGATCTCGGTACTTCCAGGAACAGCTGTTCAGCTGACTTAAGAGACCGACAAGGTAAAGGTTAAAGCGGGGCAAGGTTGTGAAAACATTTAAAAACAAACATAAGGATTTTAAAATCCACTCTAAAAGACACGGGTAGCCAATGCAGTGAGGCCAGCATGGGTTATGTGCTCTCTTTTACGAGTCTTGCAGTGGCATTTTGGACCATCTGCAGGCTTGAGAGCAGCGACTTACTTACCCCCACATTACCCCCAGTTACAGTAGTCCAAACGATAAGTAATAAAAGCATGGATCACTGTTCCAATGTGCTGCCTAGCAAGAATGTTTCACTCTTGCCAGACGCCTTAAATGATCAAAACTAGGCTTCACCGCTGCTCTAACTTGGCTATCCAATTTAAAATCACTTAAAACCAAGGTCAGTAACAACAGGTTTAAAATAAACTTCCAACGGTCCCAAATCAACAGAGGAAGGGTCACAGGGACCGCTAGGCCCAAACACCAGCACTTCTGTTTTCATTAAAATAAAAAAAAAATTTAAAGCCAACAAAGCTTTAAGCAATATTTGCTTATTTAGCAAACAGCTCAGGGAAAAGGGGTTTAATAAATCAATAGAACAGTGCAGGGTTAAAGCAAAGAAACTCCGCCAGCAGTCTCCAAGTGCGGGATTCCTGCACGTTAATTCTGACCAATTGAAAAGCAGTTTAGGAAATGCGTTCAATGGCAACTCTGGCCAGCGAGTGATATGTTGTTAATAGAAGCATTTTGGTTCGTTCCAACTGGTTGTGTAAAAAGGACTGTTACTGAACAAATCTCCCAATGATGATGGTATTAAAAAAATAAACAATCTAAAATTGACTGTTACAAGTTATGTGCAAAAGGTTGTCAAAACAATTTATAGGTTATAAAGAGGTTTGTTTAATTTGCAGTATTAGGCAGACTTATTACTGAAATCAAAAGTGATTTCAATCAAAAACTTCAGTCCTTGCATCCATTGAACTTGTGAGGTTTTGGAGAGTTTCTGCGTGAATTTCTTTGCAGGGTTTCAGAATAGCCTCCCAGAGCTGCCATTTGGATGTGAACTGCCTCACACCCTCATAGATCTTTTGCTTGAGTGTGCTCCCAAGGTTCTAAATAGGATTGAGGTGGCCACACCATGAGTTACTCTCCTTTTATGTCCATAGCAGCCAATTATGCAGAGATATTCCTTGCAGTATGAGATGATGCATTGTCATGCATAAAGATAATTTTGTCAGAGAAAGCATAGTTCTTTTTTTTTTTCTTTTTTTTTTTGCCATGGAAGAGGGGGGTCAGTTAGAAACTTCATACTTATCAGAAGTCTTTTTCATACCTTCAATGACCCTAAAGGGGCCGGCCAGTTCTCTCCCCATGATTCAGGCCCACCTCCTTGCTGACGTCGCAGCCTTGGTGGGACATGGTAGCTTTCCACCAACCATCCACCACTCATCCATCTGGACCATCCAGTGTTGCACGGCACTAATCAGTGAACACAATGTTTGAACATTAGTCTTCACATAGTTCTGAGCACACTGCAGCCATTTCTGCTTGTGGGCATGGGCTAGAGGTGGTTTTAGCAGCTTCTCTCCTAATCCAATGTATTTGTCTGGATGAAACCTTCCTCGTTGTGCCTTTATCTGCATGAACCCGTGTGTTCTGAGTCAGCCACAAATCTCTTAAGAGTACAGTGATCATGCTTTAAGTTTTCTAGATATATCTATGGTTTAAACCTTATCCAAGACATTCAACAATTTCATACTTTTTGGCAGCAGAGAGATCCTTTCTTTCCCATATTGCTTGAAAATGGTGGTCTGCTTAATAATGTGGAACGTCCTTCAGTAGATTTAATTGAGCTCACCAGGCAAACTAATTATCACAGGTTTCCGAGATTGATTTCAGTGATCGAAGGAACCCTGAGACACAATAATATCCATGGGTTCAGTTGGAAAAACAATGTTTAATTTGCATAATTTGGATTGTGGTGTAGTGTTTAATATATGCTCTTAGAGGTAATAAAATTATTTAACTAATTCCTGTCCCTTCAGTGCTCTGTCATGAAGACCCCTGTGAGCAAAGGAACAGCTCATGACATGACGATAGACAAGGGAGCAGGGCTTAATGTCACTGTAGAGGTAAGATCCACACTTGTCTCCACTTTGTTTAATGCTCCTTGTCCTTATCCTGACTAGAGCTTAAGCAGCTCTGTCTGCTAATAAAAGTCCAGACTTGACATCCAGTACTGAGACTCGAGATCAGCACTGCATTCTCACTGTATGTAGGGAACTTTCCTGAGTCAGTACGGTAGTGTGCTAGTGCTCAAATGACCAACTGATTAAACAAATGATTAAACAAGTAGTCTGCTTAAATATGCTTGTTTTGGTTGTAATTTAATTCTGGAGCAACGTGCAGCCCTTTGCACATGGAATCCCTGCTGGCCAAAGTCCCGGTGTGAAATACAGTACCACCCTCTGCTGTCTAAACTAGCCAAGTGAATGCGGAGTTAGACTGAAGTGACAAATTAGAATATATTTGATAAAGAAGACTTAAATGTCTTTTGTTTCTTCTATGCTACAGCAATCTCCTCAGTCCTACCAGATTACACCTAAAGGGAAGAAGGTTGATGTTTTGGTGAATCCTGAAGATTACGGTATGGACCAGAACAGTGATGACTCGACAGATGATGAATCGGCTCCTAGGAAACCAATTCCTTCCTGGGCTGAGGGTAAGAAATGAGTGTCGATGACCATGAGTTTTTGTGTACCATTTGAATTATGTTTTATATTATTTATTCTGGATGTAACGATGCTTTTGCCAGTAAAAGCATGAATATAACAGTAATTGCAAATAAATGGAAATGCCGACTTTTTAAAATTTAGTTTCAGATAAAACAAGTTGTTACTGAACAGTCAATACTAGCATCCAATATTTTGTGTTCATATTTCCCATTCTGCAACATTTTAAAAAATGTAGAAATTGTGATTATACGAACATCACAATTTTCAGAAATATTTTTTTATTTTTAAAACAAATGCAGGAACTTAAACACTTGACATTTTAGTTCAGTGTTTCCTAAACATTCTACTCTTCTAGCCTATAATAATCTAATATTGGTTTGAATCTGTCTGATGTTTAAAAAAAAAACTATATATATTGGCAGTCATCTGATTCTGGTAGCTTTGCACATGACATTTTTGATTATACTTCTGACAATATAAATGACTATGTATTTCATGTTTGTTAAGTATTTTTTCAATTATTATGTATAATGGTGTATAAATGGGAACAAAATACTGGTCTTATGATAAAGAACCATAACATTTTCACCATGTTTATTTGAAAAGCAATGCTGCTGCCTTCATGCAACATTTGATATTCCTCATATCCTTTTTGTGTTTTTTTGTTTACAGGTATGCAGCTTCAGGAGGCTGTCAAGAAGCGTTATTATAACCCACTAGATCTGGACTCTTACTTTGGGGAAATTGAACAGCCCAAACTGGAGAAAATCTTTCAAAAGACCAAACCACGCTTCTTCAAACGTACTAGCTCAGCTGTCTGGCACTCCCCTCCTCTTAAGGGAGCCAACTAATAGAGGGATGTTAGTCTTCTGTTTTGCTTGTTTTTATATGTAAACACTTTGGATTTGGTTTTATATAAACCTCTGGATTTTAACTGAATAAAGCGCTATAAAATGTATGTGAATATAGAGTAGTAGGGAAATGATCAAAATATGTTCAAAATCAGAAAACGGTTTTGCAGCCAATTTTTGTTAGGATTTTGAGGTTTATCGTTAATATTTGTAGTATTATGGGAATTGGTGAATTAGCCCTACCTCCATTGGTATGTGGCTTTTCACACAGGAGCTGCTATGACATTGTAATGGTCACAAGAAGAGACACTTTGGCCCATAATCTCAAGACACAAATATCACAAAAGTAAATTCCCCTCCTTAAAACCTGCATAATAAACAGTGCCTTTGAATTGAAAAGGAAAGAGGAAAACATTTTACTTGATAACAGCACTTGATTATTTTTTTAAGTGCATCTCAGTTTATTACGTTGAGGGCTGTTTTATATTCATGTTATTTCTGTTTCTTTAAATAATTATTTTGAAAAAAAGTTACCCTTTTCTTTTTCTTCAGTCCTGTTAAATAGTATTTAGAATTTAACAGCGTTTCGATCAAATGCCATGTACAGGGCGGATGCAATGTGATCTAATCCTTCTGGTAAATTCTACTTCAGTGCTTCTGATCAGCTGGAAAACTGCGTCACAGTGTGGCCTGAACGACCAATCACAACCATGTTTGGATCTGTGAATTTAATACTAGTTTGGTTTTTTTTGTTTAATACATTGTAATGCACAACTGCTTCTTGCTGCAACTCTTATGTTTAAATGTGGTCCATCTACCTTAAAGAAATAAATGAATACAGTTTTTTTTTTTTTTTTTCAATTGGGAGAGGGGCGTCTCGTTTTGAAGCGTACCGCTTTCTGACCAATCCCTTCAGTTAACGGATCCACATATGGTCGGGAAACACTACATTCTGGTCTTTGGCCTTGTCGGAGTTCTCTAAACTGTTTATTTCGGATCTTAGTCTTATTCAGGTGCAGCAGGCTGCTGGGAGTATAGCCCCTCGGGCATTTTATCGAGGTAAGTTAAAAGCCTCACGTTTTGTTTTTCAAACATGTTTTTGTTCCTTAAAAAGCCTTGGGGTGCCATGGTTGATCAAGCGTTCTAAGCTTTGATCGTACAAAGACGCAAGAGGTGAATTAAGCGGGGTAAACACTGTTTTTAAAACCGTTATTCGTCTCATAATTTAAGACGGCGAGCTCTGTTGCTAAGCTAACTCCATCTACTGAGGTATACGTTATTTCTTCCTCATTGTTATTAATGCTTGGCTATATCTGTTACTTTGGATACGTAAACTAGATGAATAATCCAGTTAATTGGTATCGATATGCTAAAAATTTCCAGCGGTGTTTATTTTTTCTAGAAGGTGACGTTATTTAATGGATTTTCAGTCTTATCCACCTGTGCCACGGGGGGGGGGGATAACGTAAAAGAAGGTACTTCACTGTAAATCGTTGTCGTATCTGTGTTGGGTCAAGCTGTTTAAGCATTATGACATGTCAAACATGTCCATCTACCTGTGTCAGTAGTAGTTGTTTGTAGACAGAACCGGCAAATAAAATACATGCTCTAGAATGCACCGCGAGGCCTGGTCGAACATCCGGGTAATTGATGTCCACACGCCCTAAGATTGTTGGGGTATTCAAAAGATACAATATATGAAAAAAAAATATTGGGAGGCTTGACCATTATACCAACGGATTTTAATGATATCGCATTCAAATTTACAGTCTTCAATATGGGGTTGGTTCCCCAATTGCCGCTGTAACAGTGCCCACCCATCCTTAGATTTTCCACAAAAAAAGTGTTTCAGTGGGAATTTGTGCCCATTCATTCTGTAGAGTGTTTAGAGGTCAGGTACTGATGTTGGACAAGAAGTCCTTCCTCATAATCTCCGTTCCAGTTCATCCCAATGGAGAGAGAACAGCTCTTGTGTACGCTTGTACCCTGGAAAACGTTTGTCTTTTTACAAAAAAAGAAACATTTACAAGAAATCTTCAGTAAAAACAAAAAAAGTAAGCCTTGTGTGGAGATCTCTTTTGTTTTGTTCGCTGGTTGTCTAGCCACACAGTTACGTGTCGTGAGGGCAGCACCGTTAGTGTTTATAATATTGAGTGATTAATGTATCAGTTGGTGGAATTCTGTTTCTGTAGTTTCAGCTCGTTGAAATAACAGCATTTTAAGGAGGGAAACGGGGTTTTGTGCCCATTAATGAGTTTTAATGCATTTCATAGGCAGCATATATTGTCAGGGTTGTCATATTTTTAAAAGTTTAAAAAGATTCGGGGCTTTTGAAGTGAGATTCGGGGCTCCAGTCCCCAAAGCCACCCCAAGCTCCGCCACCGGACTGCTCTGAAACAGCCATACACAGAGGCAGCTGCCGTTTCCAAATGTAGGGTTCATTCACAAACACCGAATATACATTATCCCAGTGCACAAAGTGAGGTCCATAAAGACATGGTTGGATGAGTTCAGTGTGGAACAGCTTGACTGACTCACACAGGGCCCCGACCTCAGAAACATCCAACACCATAAACTAGCTCAACCTCACCGGAGAAATGCCCAAGATAATCATAAGAATGCTCACTTCCCCTAAACTGCACGCACAACACCATAAAGATCCTTTTTGGTACAGATGTCCCACCTCGGTCG
>JBBMFX010000122.1:11139479-11155245 GCA_037832545.1 Rhabdalestes septentrionalis
TAGGAGCTATTTGCTTGAAGAGAACGGTAAATGGAGTGGCATGTTCAGGGTTTCGAGTTAAGATGTGCAAAATAAAACGTTTTAGACCCTAAACCAGGAGTATGAGTAATGTCAATGAGTACATCATCTGTGCTGAGGTCTAAATTCAATCGACAGTTCATTCATTTAAGTGGCACCGAAATGAGGCACCGAAATTCGTGTTCTTTTTCGGTCCGGTACATACCGGTTCTATAGATGCCGGTGCCATATTGGCATCGGTTTTCTGTACCCAGCCCTATTCCCGAGTGGAGCCACCTTGAGTGTTCGTGTGTTCTCATGTTTTTCATGTTGTTCTTCTTAAATATCTGTATTCTTATTACTGTAATTTAAATGAAATTATTACTGCATTTATCCTGCTTATACCAAAGAAAACAACCAAAAAAATCTGTGGGAGACAGCCGTTCAGTGCACACTGTATGTCACGAAAAAGGGTTTACCATTACATTTTCTTTATGGGCAGTGTATTAAGATGAGTTTTAAATGAAATTAAAATGTTTTGGGAGGATATTTGGTGGCATATTTATGGTTTTCACTGCTGCTAGGAAAATGGAACTTTTGATTTGAGCGAGCAGTAAATCTCTGTGTGAGAGTCGCAAATTGTCAGATGAACCGAATGTAGATTCTAGGTTATAAAATAACAGAACTAAAACAGCTTGTGGGAGCTGCTCCACTCCTGTGCCCTCCAAGAAACTCCCCCTTTTCTGCACAGGAAATAAAGAGCCACTAGCTGTATTTTTACATGTTTTAATAAAATAAATAAATCTTTACATCTATGGGACACAGAAAGTACAGACAAGGCTCGGGAGGATGTTTGAAACCTTGTGATTCACAAAAGAACAGAGGAACTTACATGAAAGGAGTTTTGCTGTCCAACGAACATTTATGAAGGATCCATGAGACTGGAGATCTAATACCGTCCTATACCATGAAACTGGTTTAATTTTGAAAAATACCATGATGTTAATTTTAATCTCTATTCAACAATATAAAAATATTTCATATGTAAACCTATCACAAATTCGCATTTTTTCTTACAATGTAACTGCTGTGAATGTGGGGGGTTTACTGTACATGCAAACTCCTTTGTTCCCTCAACACATGCTGATACTCTGCTGAAGTTATGTGGACACGTAGTATTGCATGACATCCCATTCCAAAACAATGGGCAATGATATATGATGTTGACAGATACTGAAATGTGATTCATTATTCTAAAGAAATCCTGTCCAATGACAGTGTGCCTATGGATGTGGCTGAAAAATCTCAACTCAATAGTTGGAAGGGGTGCCCACATGATTTTGGCCATGTATTGTACAAAGTGTGTGTAGATGTTTTTCACTAGATAAGTATATTTGCGCACACACACACTTTCACACATCAGTGCATTTGTCCTGTTTTGTCCTGTTTTAAAGTGTTATTGTAATATATTTGCTGATGACTGTTATTTGCAATTTAGGTTGGCTGAGCAGTATAAGAGCTCGCTGTGCACTAAAGAGAAAATTCTGAAAGGAATCGAAATGAAGAAAGAGTATCTCAGCAGCCTTCAACCAGGCCTGCAGGCCATTATGCAGGTAATACACAGACACTTTCTGGAGCGGACTCTTCTGTCATGATTATTCCATTTTTTTTGATTATCAATGATTTATTGTGTTATAAACTAATTAGCCATAACACTGAAATCACTTACTAATACTGACTCCAAGAGACATCTGAAGGTTTACTGTGGTAAAAGCAATAAGTTCTGTAAGTAAGGAGGAGGGGCATATATGCATGATAAAAGTTTGTCCAGCACATCCCACAGATGCTTCATCAGATTGAGATTGGAAAATGTTTGGAACCAAGTAAACACACTGAGCTCATGTTTTTCTTGCTGGTGTACAACATTCAAAAATTGTCCGACTGTCTCTTGAGTTCTGGCTGTGATACAGTGAGGAATATCCCAGCTGAGTGAGATGGCAGTTAAAACAATATTGGCTTTCTGTTCCATGTATCTGTGCGATCAGGGCGTAACTCTTTCAGATATGACAGCCATGAAAACAAAGTACAGAAATAAACTCGACTCAAAAACACGCTCCGAACGTGCCTGCCTCACTTCGCCGAGTTATTGGCAAAAAGCAAGCAGATCAGGCACAGCAATTTAATTCAAGTTAAGTCAGTTAGCACATTCAGCACCATTTGGCAGTGTTCACAATTATAGTTAAAAAAAGTAACTCATGTATAGGCATAGGCCCATAATAATAATAATAATAACAGTAATGATCATCAATATTAATAATAATAATAATAATAATAATAGTAAGAGTAATATAATAATAATATTAATGAAAAGTAGTAATAATAATAGTAGTAATATTACTTATTAGTGATAATAATAATTATTATTATAATAAGGGGTTCACTTCAATTCATTTTAATACGGCAGACCCTTAATATTAATATTAATAATAATAATAATAATAATAATAATAATAATAATAATAATAATAATAATAATAATAAACACATCAGCCTAATAACTACATATCTGTGTGTATATATACTTGGCAATAATATTTATTTTGCAATAATCTCAAAGTTAGAAAAATACTCCAGTTAGGTCTTGTTTAAGATTGTTCTAATATAGTCCTTGTTTTACTAGTACTAATAGTAATAATTACAGTAGTGTTAGTGGTATGATAATATTGTACCAGTCATTTTTATCATACATTTAAGATGGCCCAGATCACCTTGAGCACTGCTCCAGCTGGCTTGTCATTTTTCCTACAGTTCATCCTAGTACCTTATCTCTTCCCGGGGTAACTTGACCGTGCTCATGATTAAGTAAACATGGTACACCCCAGGCCCTCTTTTTCTTTTGCTCTGTTGTCCTGTTCTGATGCTCAAATGCTCATTCTAGGCACTTTGTGCTGGCTGGCATGGGCACTGCAACTGGTCTACCGCTACACAATTCTATACGCATCAAGCTGCTTTACACTGTATGCTGTCATATTTCTGTCACAACTACTATTAACGTTGTAGTAATTCTTTCGCGGGACTGGGCCAGATGGGTTAGCCAATGCCACATGCATCAGTAAGCCTTGTCCCTGACAGTGGTTCACCAGTGGTCCTTCCTTGGATCACTTTTGGTAGACTTTCTACTATAAACTAAAAACACCCAACAAGATCTGCCATTTTTAAATCACTTCTTCTTTTAGTGGTCTTAGTGTAATGGCAGACTGGTGTGTAATTGTGATTTGGTGACTAAGTACTAATTGTTACAGGCCTACTTTAGAGGAACTGTGCACTTCAATTTCTCTTTTTGTTTCAATAAGAAGCTAATAAACAACTTTCTTTAAAATGCTGTTCTAAATGCAATGCTCAATGTTTGTATTAATGCTGTCTGTCTTGGAAGTACTCATTAATTCCTCTCTCTCCATCTCTCTCTCAGGCCTCACTTCCTGTGCAGGAATACTTGTCCATGCCATTTGAGCATGTGCAGAAACAGGCTGAGGTTGCACGTCACCTACCTCCTCCTCTGTATGTGCTCTTTGTGCAGGCCAATGCTTATGGACAAGCTTGTGGTAATACACATGTTTATCCCTGTCTTTTAATACTGTCACAGAGTGATGAGAAAACAGCGGTTGATGCACTTAAATTGGCAAGTAAAAACTGATTGGGCTGTAAAATGATAGAGTATGCATTTGTATTTCAGACAAGAATCTAACTGTGTTTATCAATGGAGATGTGGATGAAGCTAAGGCCCTTTCTAGACCACCTGAGGATTCACAAGGTAAAACTTCGAATGCATGTGTTACAGAAAAATATTCATTAAGAGTATGAGTGGGTATGCATTTCTTTGTTCTTATTAAGTGATTTTATATTTCATTTGCCTGGTTTATTTAATTCAGATGATGAGAGTGATTCGGATGCAGAGGAGGAACAACAGAACACTGTAAGTCATCTTATTCTTTCCACCTTGCAGCTTGCTGCCTGTAATGCCTACTGTCAAACCTTACTTCACATTAATAAGACACTGAAGAGGTAATTAAAACAAAAAGTTCTGTGGTTTCCTTCAGAAACGACGGCGAGCTACAGTTGGAGTTCAGTTGGATGACAAGCGCAAAGAAATGCTGAAAAGGCATCCTCTCTCTCTGTGCATCGACCTCAAGTGTAAAGGTGTGCCAGTCTGTTTGTTAAAGACCAATGCCGAGCATACAAGAAACACTTGTGTTTTTGCTAGCACCTTGTATGCTACTCTTCATGTGCTTGACCACAATCTTTATTCTTCTTTCTCTGGTGTAGACGGCAGCATGTTACATTTGTTCTTTTACTATTTGATGAACCTCAATATTCTGACTGTGAAGGCTAAAGTGTCTACCTCTGCAGACCTCTCAGGAGCCATCAGCACTGGGTGAGTCCGATCATGATTTGTTCTTCAGAGTCAAATAAGAAATACGAGAACCTAATTGTTTCTCAGGTAGTTCTTGGAGTGTTTACAGTGTTTTGCAATACTGCCTTTATTCTGTAGGGAGCTGCTGAACTCAGAGTCTCTGTTGAATTGTCTGTATGCCTCTGACCACGGCCAGGAAACCCCCAATCCTGCCAACCGCTACCAGTTTGACAAAGTGGGGTATGGCTAATATTTCGTATGGACCAAAGCAATTGGTTATTTATTAATTGTATTAAGTTCCAAAAATCCGTAGTAAATTTATATCTATTAAAGCTCCAGCTTGTTTATTTTTGTAGCATTACTACATTTGCGGATTATGTATCTGAACTGGGACATCCGTACAACTGGGTGCAGAGCCTTGGGGGGCTACAATTCTCTAGTGAAACCCCACAGGTAAGACTCTTGCAATTAAATATTTAGTAAAGTAGTTTTTTATGTGTTAAAATGTGTTCAGTATCTTGGTGAGATGCAGCCCTGTATCTGGATGTTATTACTAATGTTATTAATGTAATAAATAAATGAAATGAAATTATGTTACAGGCTGAAGGGGTCCGCAGCTCTCTTAGTGCCAGTCATATGGAAGCAACCATGAAGCTTCTGAGAGGACGAGTGCAGTCTCGCCTAGCTTTGCACAAACAGTTCAGCTCCCTAGGTAAGTATACACAATCGCAAGACACATGCATGTTCCTTAATGCCTTTGACATGCTTTGGTTTGCATTCACATTCAGTTCAAATCTTGTGCACAGGACATTTATGTAATTTGTTCCTGGTTGTGTCTTTTGTTGTAGAGCACAGCATAGTCCCAGTCTCCAGTGAGTGCCAGCATCTTTTCCCGGCTAAAGTGGTCTCTCGCCTTGCACGCTGGACCATGATGAGCTATCAGGAGTTCATGGTAGACATCCGTTTACAGTTGCTTTGAGCTTTTCACTTCCATAGTGTTACATTATAGAATCTAAAATAAATGTTCTTTACCTGTTGATTATGAATATGACATGGCACACATTACATTATGTTAAACGTAAGAATGAAGCTGGGTCAATGCAGCCCAATAAAGTCATATATTTCTAAAGTGTTTTTGCATTGTTGTATAGGTAAACAAGAATTTTTCCTAAATGTATTAATTGGCCTGAAAATCCATTTAGAATTAAACTTGTAACATACAGTGTGGGCCATTTATATGGATACACCTTAGTAAAAAATGGGAATGGTTGGTGATATTAGCTTCCTGTTTGTGGCACATTAGTATATGTGAGGGGGAAAACTTGATGGGTGGTGACCATGGTGGCCATTTTGAAGTGGGGCATTTTGGATCCAACTTTTGTTTGTTTTTTTCAATAGGAAGAGTGTAATATGACACATCAAACTTATTGGGAATTTAACAAGAAAAACAATGGTGTGCTTGTTATTAACGTAACTTGAAAAGTTTTACCCCTCACATATACTAATGTGCCACAAACAGGAAGTTAATATCACCAACCATTCCCATTTTATTAAAGTGTATCCATATAAATGGCCACCCTGTAGTATTTGTCCATTTTCATTTTGTAGCAGAGTGAAGAATAATTAAGTTAAAGATGGAATAAATAGCAAATTCTTTGTTTGTGTTCAGGAACTCAGCTATGTGCAAAATGTGGCAAAGGCCGGCCTGGTGAGAGAGACTGACCTGTTCTTCATGGCAGTAGTAGAGAGAGGAACTGGTGAGTAGGGAAGATGGAAACTGTTCTTAATGGACAATGTTAATGTTATTACGTTATATGCTCTTGTATACTCAGTAGGTAATTTACTGAAACAAAGCACCTTAAGTTGAGTGACTTCTCTCTTTTTGTGATCTATTAGCTCGTCTGCAGGCTGCAGTAGTATTAAACCCTCGCTATCCAGAGATCACTCCCCTCTTCTCTCTGTCACTGCTCTGGAAAGGCGAGCGCAGTGGTCGCACGGATGATAACCTGCGGGTATGAACTACATCACCATCTTGCTTGTTTGATATTCATGTCACACCAAGAAATATCTACAGTCCTTATTTCTTGCTGTTAAAAATGTTTTAAGTACACATCCATGTATTGTGTGTGATGTTTCTGAATGGTTCTTGTTCTAACAGGCCATGGAGAGTGAGGTGAACGTGTTTAGATCTGAACTACAGGGGCCTCGTCCTGGTCTACAGCTCCTGACCAATCAGATCCAGCGTCTGTGCGTGTGTTTGGATGTGTATCTGGAGACTGAAAGCCAAGTGTGTGACGGCTCAGAAGGTCCAAGAGAATTCCCAAGGGAGAAGATGTGTTTACGCACTGCCAGGTAGAAACAGCAATTTATTGTTGAACAAATTCTCCTTTTTTCATTTTTTTTGTAAAACAGGTACAAAATATTGACACATGTGTTTCTTTTTCCTTTAGGGGTCCTAATCGCCTGAAGCCTTTTAAGTACAATCACCCGCAGGGATTTTTCAGTCATCGCTGAACATACACAACAATCGTCCCTAATGACCCTTATTTTTACTCTGAATAATTTTGTTTTATTAGACGTTAGTGTTTAAATGCATACTGTAGTTCATACAGAATATGAAATAAAACATTTTGGTTTTGGTTAAGTGTGTGTTCATTGTTGATATTTGATATATATGATTTGAAATTACAGCCTTCAGTGAGTCTTTGTGCAAACATAACCCAATAACCAGAATTTTCGTGTTGATACATGTGCTAAAATAACCAGTGTTTGACTAACAAAAAAAACTTGAGTTTCCTTTGCTGTTTGATTGTGTAATGATTTATATTTGCATTGGCATTGTCAATTATAACTGATGGTGAAAAAATGATTACTGACTAGATTTCTGTATGTACAGAAATCTGATAAAACTCATGCATAGCATGTACTATAAATGTGTTCAGTGGCAGGTTAAATTGAAAGAAATGCTATAATGGACAATTAAGAAGACTGAGTGAATTTTAAATTGTTAAAATATAGCTGTTGGACAAACACCATACAAAAGGAGCCACATCTAAAATGTTTATCCAAGCTAGCGAGTTTGCCATGCTGTGTTATCCTGAGAGTAGTAATGCCCCACACTTGGCACCTGAGGTTGGGTGGCCTAGGACACTTCTAATTTACTCAAGTCAAGTAGGTTTATTATTATTTCAGCTATATATATATATACAGTGAGATGAAATAATGTTCCACTAGAACTGTTGTGCAAAACAAGAAAAATAGCAACACAAGACTACATTTTTGCAGACAGGACAAAATATATAGTGCAAAGATGCATGAGGGAATGCAAGAACAACAGGTGTATAGCAGTAGCTATAAATAATTGTGCAAATAATAGCATCAGCAGGACAAATAATGCATTACAAATTAACAGGGTATTTTGTTTACAGTAGAATATTATATGCATTGAGTTAAGAGAAGAATCAGTCCAGGGATATGTTTAGGTACAGCTTATGGGTCAGTTCTAACAGTTTCCCATTCCAGCAATGTCCATACACTGTGAAACCTACAAGACAACAGGAGGGAGAAGAGGGTGTGTTAGGGATGCATGTGATCATCCATAATCCTGGTGGCTTTATTGATGTTGTATATGATGTACATGTCTTGGACAGAGGGAAGAGAAACCCTGAGAAGCTGTCATGAATATCCTTTTTAGGATCCTATGATCTGAAATGAAAATTTCCGTACCACAACAGGATGCAGCTACAGAGAATGCTCTCTATAATCTCTCTGCAGAGAGTGGTGAGACACTACTGGGCCTTCTGGGTGTTGAAGCTAGTGTTGATTGTACAAATGATGTTCTCTTTGTTGTGTACACCAAAAAACTTAGAGCTCAGGATCATCTCCACTCAGGTGCCTTTGATTTTCAGTAGAGAGGGATCACATTGTGAGATACAGAGAATTGGCCCACCTGGTCACACATCTGTACAAGTTCCTGGGAACTAGGAACTTAACGGCATTCTGGTCATCCCTCCAGCTGTCAGTCTGGGGTAACACACCTGATTGGATCATCTTAGACTTTCCTGCTGCTGCCTGTTTATGAGCAATAGCCGTGTTCTGCTTTCTTTGGTGTCTTTTCAAAAAAGGGAATGTCACTGTGTTTGTGTTTTTTAATGATCAGGGAAAACCAGCCATGCATTCACTGAGGAGCCTGTGATGTTCAGTAGAGAGTGATCACATCATACTTTCATGAAGTCAACCATCTCTTCTGTCTGCCTGCATTTAGATAAAGCTTTCCTGCATCAGTCCGGTTGCCGTGGCACCTCCTTTCAGTATGCCACCTCATTCTCACTGATAAAACTCACCACAGACGTGTTATCAGTAAATTAATGGTGCGGTTTAATCTCTGCATTACTATGCCATCATGCAAGGATGTGTTCAGGCCCATCAGTCTCACCTTCCCCATCAGATATTGAGGAATGATGATGTTGATGTTGATGGTGTCCCTCTCCACATTCATTCTCATAGTAAACAGTGAGTTATGAATCAAATAAAATGTAGCTTCCAGTACACCATATATATTTTCTCATTTAATAGACACTAAAAAGGCAGTGATCCATCACAGAGGTCTTCTACAAATTTGTTATTTTAAAACAACGATTATGATGAATGCTTTGATCACTATTGTTGATGTATTTAAGAAGGGCTCCAAGATAATATTCCAATTCACAATAGCTCATTCATTCAGGTTCAGCACCTTCTTGGTTCAAACACAGGAAGCATTTTTAAAATCATCAGGTCACGTGACTGTAAGCGAGCCGTGGTTGCTAGGCTAATCCAGGTGACTGATTACAGATATATGGTCTACAGCCTTCTGCACTTCACTGGTGTTTTACAGCTCCAAAACTGACACATATATATACGGGTAAGTAGTGACACAACATACGCTCTTTCAAGCCGTATGTAAAAACGTTTGGAATTTGAAGCACCAGAGTCTCTGGCAGCTTATGTTTGTGTTTACGTTCCACCTGTGTTCCAGCAGGACGGCTGAAACTGACAGACCAGTCAGGTCTTGGGCAGAAAAATGCAACCCAAACAAAATGTCTTACAGTTATAGCGTTTGTAGCCTCTTTACTTTGCCTGCTTCTTGAAATCCTTCTCGAGTTTGTGGCTGTTGTTGACAGATGGTTTCTATGTGGGAGCTGAAATGTCAAACGTGCCGATCTGCTGAGATCACTCCATCAAGATCATTATTTTTTTTTTAGCTGTTCATTCAAACGAATTGAAATTTTGTATAACAGTACTTATCCTCAATTAAAACTGTCTGCATTGCTACTTCCAGTTTCACATGAAGCTGGTCTAACCACAAGATCTATTTCCCCCGGAAGAGGAGAACACACTGAGATGAGAGCTGTTCTGATTTTTCTGTACATTTGTATATCTGTCCCCGTGATCAGAGGTACTCTCTCAAAAACAGATGCCAAAAAGTCCAGTAAAGTACAGGAGGTAGAGGTAAACAACTACATTTTTCATACTGATATACTTTAGAGAATGTTTATGGCTATAGGTAGTTGAAGAGTTGTCTCTACCTCTTGGGGTCATGTTTAAAAGTGTATGGGGTTGGATTTTGGGATACATATTTTAGATCATAACAAATAGGATACATTTAAACAAAAAATTTAATCTGTGTGTATGTGCCTGTCTTAGACAGTGGTAGCAGAGCGGCCAGTGCAAGAGCGGGGCTTGATAGTGTCAGATCCCCAGTGGAGAGATGTGGTCAGAGAAGAAAAAAGATACTGCCCTCGCACTGTATCAACACATAACTTCCAGGGAGCAGTGCTGGGCTACATCACACCGGTGACTCCTCAATTCTTATTGTTTTCTCTTTGTGTTTTTGTACAGCCCTTTTCTGTATTACTTATCTTTATATCAATATTGACAGGTTAATATGATATTTCTTGTGTCTGCAAATGATAGAAATCTTGGACTTCGCATTAAAAACCAACACAAATGAACTTCGGTTCAACCCCAGAACTTGAATCTCGGCTCTATATTTCAAACAGCCCAAAATTTGTGTAACACTATACATAAGAACGTGAACAGCATAGAATGCACTAGTATGGCTGTTTACTGTTTTTATTTATTTATTTATTTTTACTAATTTCTCTTTCAGTGGAACTCCCATGGGTATGACATTGCTAAGTTGTTTGGGCCTAAGCTGACCTCAGTATCTCCAGTGTGGCTGCAACTCAGACGCAGGGGTCCAGAGAGCTTCCATATCACCGGCCTGCATGACCATGACCCTGGTGGGTGTATCCCCTACAGTTTTTTTTTTATTACTGTTTGACTGTTGTGGACAGAGGCTGGCTTCTGCCATCCCTTTTTAATAAAAAAAGTATAGACCAATTTAATTATCATAATTCCACGACTCAATAAATCACCACATTTCTATACCTTACTAAGTTGTGGTTATGTATTAGAGACATATTTCCATGATTAGTAAGTTATTTTTTATCCAGAAAAGCTGTCACCGGCAGGGCTCCATCATTTTCATTGTAAATATGAAAACTATGAAGTTCTGTATTTTAGCACTTAAAAATATGTCTTCATTTACTTTTAACAGGCTGGGTCAAAGCTGTAAGGAAAGCAAACAGAAAAAATAAATTATGTGAGTACTTTTTTTCTCTGTAGATTTTTCCTTCACCTAGACTACACTCTTATTGCAGTTAACAACCCCCTGTTCATCCCTCAATGTTTTGTGCAGTACCTCGGTTGTTATTTGATGGCTGGTCTTATCAGGACTACATGAGCGTGCTGGACAGCGAGGATGAGACTGAGGAAATTGGAAGAGAGATTGTTGAAGTTGCAAAGGTATGGTCAAGCATTAAAATGCAGCCCTACTTTGGGATTTAAATTAATTGTGTGTTTGTAAGGCGAATGAAATGGAATTGGATAACAACTGGATCGTATGTAGCATATCGTTTGTAAAGAATCAGTCTGCTGTTTTGTGTTTCTTAGGCTGAGGGATTTGATGGCTACACTCTGGAACTGTGGAGTCAGCTGGGAGGAAACAAGAGAAAGTCAGTTTGTTTGTGAGAGCGTCTCTGAGGAAGACAAATTGTGAATGTGTATCAATAAGAGACTAAATGTGACTGGATACTGTCAACAGTCTGTTAAAGCCACTGGTAATGGCAGATCGTCCCTGCACTGAGCGCATGGCTGAGTGTCTTTTGTCACCTTTTTGTGATACAGGGAATTGGTCCATCTTGTCACACACCTGTGCAAGTTCCTGAAGGCTGGGAAGCTCACCTGCATTCTGGTCATCCCTCCAGCTGTCAGCCCTGGGTAACACACACCTGATTTGATCACTCTGTTACTGTCTTAGTCTTTTCTGCCGGTGCCTGTGCATGAGCCAGATCCATGCTCTACTTCTTTGGTATCTTGTATATAATGGGAGGTTCACTGCTTTTTTGTTGTTTTAATGTTCAGGACAAACCAGCCAGGCATGTTTGGGCAGGAGGACTTTGAAAAGCTGGCTCCCTACGTGGATGCATTCAGTTTGATGACTTACGATTATTCCAGTCCTGGGAGGTGAGACTCATGTCGCATACACTGAGAAACAAATAAAGGTCTTGACTTTGTCACTCATAGTCCCAGCCTTCTCACTTGTTTCATGACCCAAAACCTAGATTTGCTTATTTAATAATATGAAACCTCACCTGATTGCTAAAAGAAAACTGGTTGTAAAATTAGGCTTTATTCCAATGCCCCTCCTTGAAAGCAGGGAGTGAGGATATTTCAAATGATAAATGATTGACAGATGTTGATCTGCTCAAAATGAGCTATTTTTATACCTAATTTTTATAAGCATTGCTCTGGTGTATTTTGTACTGACTAGCTTCAGGTGTTTGTGGAAAAATAAATCTCCATTTACAACTTATTTTTAGGTTTACATATCGATCACCAAGTACTATTGTTGATATGAAGGCTACTTGGGTGGTGATTAGTATGTGGAAATGTTGGTTTTGACATGTCCCATGTTACTATTCGACTTGTGTGTGTGCTGTAGGCCCGGGCCTAGTGCTCCTCTTCCCTGGATGCGAGAGTGTGTGTTCAAGCTTGCTCCACAGACCCAGTGGAGGCACAAGATCCTTCTGGGTTTTAACTTGTATGGCCTCGACTTCTCCACCCAGGGGGGTGCTGAGCCTCTGCTGGGAGGCAGGTGTGTTCAATTTGATAATAATGTTTGAAAATAATCCAAAGTTAATACATCCTTCGTACAATTCACTCAGCAAGCATGGAGTGTCCTCTTAACATTAGCATGCTTCTATTTTGGTATATTATTGAATGCCTGTAAATGTTACAAAAATCATGCCCTGTTCTAACTGAATTAGATTAATGTGTCTTTAAAATGAAATTCCCGCTGGATGAGCTAGTTTTTACTTTCTACAAATTCAGATGTTCGTGTCATACATGGTCATATGACAATACAAAATTAAAATCGATCATATTATGGTTATTAATCATTTAATTTCTGAAGAATGCTACAAAATTTAAAACAATTTGAGCACATTTGGCTGCGTATTTTGTCGTTCACAAACTGCTTCTTAAACCTTTTTTTTACTAGAACTATGCTTTTTTCTTGTAGATATGTCGAGCTATTGAAGGAAGCCAAGCCAAAGCTACTTTGGGATGAATACTCAGGAGAGCACTATTTCAATTACAGGAGGTCAGCCTCACAAGCAAAGGGGAATGTCTGACATTTGACGTGGCTTTATGTTATGAAAGCTCCTGTAGTTACTATAAAAGTCATTCAATATTTTTCTAGATGTAACGTCTGTTCCCTAGTTCTAATTCTCACTTGTCAATCAGTTTTAAGTTAAAGCTGTTAGAATTGTAAACAACTATGATTTATAACAGGATTAATAGTTTGTGTTTATTGCTTCTTTATATTTCAGGAGTAATGGCGTGAAACATGTAGTATATTACCCAACTCTGAAGGTAAAATAAACTGTTTTTGTAATAAATATTTGTGATAGATATTAGCACAAAAGTTCACTTACAGAGTTCTCTCTTTCTAGTCTCTCCAGGTACGCATAGCTCTGGCAGCAGAACTGGGCACAGGAATTTCTATGTGGGAACTCGGACAAGGATTGGACTATTTCTATGATCTGTTGTGAACTGGCCTGGGATCACTATTGCACAAACAATGTGTTACAGTACATTGTTATTTTTGACAATGCCAGTGCTAAGCATGCCAATACAATTATTTTTACTATTTCTGGTTTATCCAGGATGTAATGAACTGAAAATTATTTCAGATAAATATATTTATTCATACAAATATATATATTCATAACTTGTATGAATATATATGTTTTACGTAATAGGGGTGAAGTGAAGCAACATATTTATATGAAATGAAGTGATTTACACATTTAAATGAAATGGTATTTATATGTACAACTCTTTAAATAGAGCACTCGCTACTTCATTGTCACATTTTGAACCAGTGACGGCACATCCAAAGTATTACATGTCATAAGGTTTAGGTAACCATGGTAATTAAAATTAGCATACAGAATAATGATCAGATCTGGTCCCATTAACTTCGTTCGTCTTGTCACAACACTAAATAGTGCAAGTAAAGGGAACACAAAAATAAGACATTCTAGATCTGAATGAATGAAATATTCTTGGGGTGCTTTCACATATGTGGTTCGGTTCATTTGGTCTGGACCAGAGAGGTAGAGAAAACTCTACGGCTCTGGTCTGGCCCAAGGGCAACAAGTGATAAATTGAAGAATTTCTCTGCTGGGTCTTTTTCACACAACACTTGAGTACTCTGGTCCGGACCAGTTGAAACAAACCAAAATGCAGTCACATGTCAACATATACATCACTCGTTGGCTAGATATGCCATTGAATATTTTTCCTAAATTGCTTTTCAATTAGTTAGAATTAACTTGCGGGTATCCCGCACTTGGATACTGCTTGTGGGGTTTCTTTGCCTTAACCCTGCACTGCCCTATTGATCTATTAAACCCCCTTTCCCTGAGCTGTTTGCTAACTAAGCAAAATATTTTTTTTAAGTTGGGACCTAATGGGGTCATTGGACTAAATTTCGACCTCCTCACATCTACAAGCTCCATGGGGCTATGTTGCTAAAGTGCTAACTGTAAACAAATACGTTTCCTCACCCCATAATGCACACCTCAGCATGTGTGAAAGCACCCTTATTATTAAATACTTGGTTATTTACATCTTTGAATGTGCTGACAACAAAATCACACAAAAATTGTCAATGGAATTCCATGGAGGTCTGGATTTGGAGTAACACTCAAAATGAAAGTGAAAAAACACACTACAGGCCAAGCCAACTTTGATGTAATGTTCTTAAAACAAGTCAAAATGAGGGTCAGTTGTGTGTGGCCTCCATGTGCCAGTATGACCTCCCTATGATGTCTGGGCATGCTCCTGATGAGGTGGCTGATGGTCTCCTGAGGGATCTCCTCCCAGACCTGGACTAAAGCATCCACCAACTCCTGGACAGTCTGTGGTGCAATGTGGCATTGGTGGATGGAGCGAGACATGATCTCCAAGATGTGCTCAATTGAATTCAAGTATGGGGAACTGGTGGGCCATTCCAAAGCATCAATGCCTACGTCTTGCAGGAACTGCTGACACACACCAGCCACATGAAGTTTAGCATTGTCTTGTTTTGGAGCAGCCCAGTGCCAACTGCACCAGCATATGGTTACACAAGGGTCTGAGGCTCTCATCTTGGTAAATAATTGCATTCAGGCTGCCTCTGGCAAGCACATGGAGGGCTGTGCGGCCCCCACCCCAAAATACCACCCCACACAATTACTGACCCACTATGTAGTGAATGAGTGAACGCATGCATACAGTTGAACACAGTTTACGTATGGGCACAAATTCCCACAGAAACTCCAAAATCTGGTGAAATGCCCTCCAAGAATATTGGAAGCTGTTACAGCTGCTAAAGGGGGGACCAACTCCATGTGACGGTCTTTATGTTTGAATGTCATTGCAATCCCTGCTGATGTAATGTGCAGGGGGCCTAAGGCTTTGAGCTGTACAGAGAACAGAAAATTTGTGCTTAGAAACCTTCTGAATCCGGAGTGTCCATAAGAATGTGACCTTACCTTCTCTTTTCATACATTTTCCATGTGTCACATCATAAGCCAAGTGATGGAGACACAGGTGCCGGTTCTCCTTCAAATACTTTAAATGAAAACCAAAAAGGCTTGAACATGCAGAGATGAGGGAATAGATGAGGGATGAGGAATAATGATGGTGGACCGACAGTGGTGGCAAAGAGTCCATTAGCCCCTCATGGCCCCTCTCCAAAGGGTG
>JBBMFX010000122.1:11174992-11186518 GCA_037832545.1 Rhabdalestes septentrionalis
GAAAGCTGTATTTTAGTCTTTTTTATTAATGCAAGTCAAAATAGTATATGTACTTCAGTCAAGCCTATAGCCTCAAGAATACTGTACATCCATTCTAGACATGGAAGACACTCTGATTTGAATTTACGACATTTATTTTGCCATCTATGTTAGAACTTGTACACACACAAATGTTTTAATAAAATAAATGAATAACATCCCATCACTAAAGAGTGCAAATACAATGTATACAATGTGAAAATGTGTGTGTCTCTGTTGCCATAAAATCCACATTTGTAAAACTGGTAAAAGTCTTCACTTTCAGTGTGTGTGCCTGATTTAAAAAAAAATCCTGAACAAATATAGTCAGTCTTTTTGCATGAATATGGGAAAGGCTGCTTATAAAAATGCTGTGTGTGAGAGACTATGTGTGTGTCCCAAAATTTTGTGCACTCTAGATACATTTCATTCACTTTAGTGCTTAGAACGGGCCCCCCAAAAAAAACCCGACCCGAGCCCGTGCGTCCCGGCCCGACACATTAATTGTAATTTTCAGCCCGAGACCGATTTAAATATGAATTTTTTATACGTGGCCTGTTATAACACACGTTCTGAACCGTGGGTGCATTCTTAAACTGTCACTCAGAGCTCCGAGACACTCAAACGCTGGATCACGGCCCGGTCCGACCTGAGTGTATAGTGTTAGGAAATATCGGGCCGGGTTCGGGCAGGGAATCTAAAGTCTAATTCACAGTGCCTCTCAATGGACAGAAGTATTGGAATGTAATGTTGAGCATCCTAACTTTTTTGTACAGGAAATAACGTATCGTACAGGAAATAGCGTCGCGTCTCATTTTGGTCAACGAATATGAAGAGACATTTTAGCATAGTTTTTATCTTGTGAACCACATTTAGTCTCGTTCTTATTCATCAACAAAACTACATTATTTATTTAGTTTCATTATCGTCACATGACCAGCATTTACGTCGCGTCTCGTCTCGTTTTTGGCACGTGAAATATGTTCATAGACAAAGATATTTCGGCATAATTTTAGTTGACGAAAACAACACTACTGGAGGCCCCATCTTATGCTTACCGTTTTGATTATGATCCCTGAAACTGCTGACAAGAGAGGTCACCATCAGATCTGACCTTATAAAGCCTTGCAAGAATTTGCCAAATTAAACTCCAGCCGAGCCAGATCATATTCTTTATGAAGTCCTTTAAATCTGATAGCTTTTGTCGTGCTCTTTAATTCCGACATGCCTTTCAGGTCTGCTAGAGTCTAACATCCAGTGGCATTGATTTCGGTCACTGCTGTGTTTGTGCCTTCTTTGCGATTTCTATGTTTTATACATGATGTCACCAACTGAATAACCCAGTCAGGAGGGGGACATGCTGCATATGTGCTCCTCAGTTGGATTCTCATTTTAGCATGAAGTTTTGTTTTCTAAATGCTTTCCTGAGGCTGACAGGAAGTGCAGTTTCCAGGCAGGCCAGCAGAGAGCATACTCTGGGCATTTGTTTAAACAAACTCACACACTCACACACACACACACACACAACATGATAGTGAAACTAGAGGGCAAATTAGCGTGCACACTGCTGTTTTATTGTGTAAGAGGCTGTAAAAGTTGAAGAGTACTACAGAGTGGAACCGTGATGAGAAGAGAGGCCTCCATGAACAGGCTGTAATTGGTTAGAGATTGATGGTCTTGATGGATGCAGGTGTGTGTGTGTGTGTTGGTGCTTGTGTGTGTGTATGTGTGTTTGTGTGCATGTTTGTGTGAATGTGTGTGTTTGTGTAAGAGAGAGAGAGAGAGAGAAAGAGAGAGAGAGAATTGCAGTATTGACTGCTGTAGATGACTCAGCCCTCTTGCCTTGTTTAGGTGGAACACAAAGAAGAGGCTGGCTGACCAGGTCAAAGAGCAGACACTCACACAGACAGAGGCAACACACACACACACACCCTCCAGACACACACACACACACACACACCCTCGCAGCTCTCAATTACTATATATTGCTTAACTAATTAAGTCATTTGAGCTGTGGTGGTTGAGTGGAAAAAAGTGTTGCTTTGCACATAATCTGATTTTCTCGCTTCTTTCTCGATTTTCTCGTTTCTTTTGCTTGGTTGCTCTTTAACGTACACACGCACACACATTAGTTAGCAGTGAGAGTGCCAGCTGCTGATCTTTGCACAGTTTACTCATGATCATCACTTCATCTAGCCTAGTGTGTGTGTGTGGGTGTGTGTGTGTGTGTACAACTTGATCCTCACAGTTAGGGCCCAGCATGGTGTAGGGGTGCTGATCTATGGGGGGATGCATATTCTAGGTTAGATAGTTCTTGGTTCTGAGTGAAACTTTGCAAAGATCATCCTATCATATCTATCCTGCCTTCTGTTTCTGTTTCTCTTTCTTTTTACTCAATCTCCCTCAGTCTCTCTGTCCCTCTCTCTTGTTTTCCCATTCAAATATGTGTTAGAACAGCATAAAAGTTCACAGTGTACCAGCACCACTAGATATATATTTATCACACACACGCACACAGACACGCACACAGACACACACACGCACACACACACACACACACACGCACACAGACACACACACACACACACACACACACACACACACACAGCAGTCTGCTGTGGTTGCTTGAGAACCCCACACTTTCTGTGATGTAGCAAACCATATACTGGAATAAACCAGCTCCATCACTATAGCAACTGTCTGATCTGTGATTAGCTAAGGAACAAGTGCACAGAGAACATAAGACGAAACTCACACACCCACACACACACACGTCTACTGTAGGGAACTGAGATGGAAGTAAAGAACAGAGGAGTGCACACAGAGGTTACCTGTCCCTTTCTCTCTGTCCCTCTCTCTCTCTCCTCATTTTTTTGTATTTTGAAGTCAGTGTTAAGGCTTCCTCTGCATGGCCTACTTCCACATGTACTAATGGAGAGAGAGAGGTGAAAAGAGGTGAAATTGCATAGAACTGAAGTGGACTTTGTCTGTAAAACATGGAAGAGTCAAATACATACCCGGACCTGGAGCGTGCTGGAATTAGAAAGTAGGGCTGGGTTCAAAGGATCGATTCACCGATCAATATCGATTCTCGTTCAAAAAATATGATACCGATTCAAAAATTTGTGGATCGATCTTTTCCTGTCACCACTACTGCTCGCGACTGCACAAGTAAAGTTATAAAACACTCACTCCACTCCCGCCGAGGAGCCGGGCGGGTAATGGCTCAGTTGCTACAGCCCTCGCCCAGCGATCAGAGAGTGTTGGTTAGATCCCCGAGACCGTCAGAAACCTCTGAGGTACTGAGCGCGGTACCGTCTTCACACGCTGCTTCCCGGGCGCCAAGTGACGGTCTGCTGCTTCACTCAGTGAACGGATTAAATGCAGAGGAGAAATTTTGTGCTGTTCACGTAGAGCATTTTCACTTTTCCTCCAGAAAATCTCTTAATACCTTATCAGTCAAGCAGAATTTCCCTGATTGTATTTGCTGTGGTTGCTGAGCTAGAGTTTATAGTTTTAACCAGTTTTGGTCATTGTTGTTTTTTTATTTTCATCACAAGACAGCACAAGTATGTACAGGACAGGATTAAAAACTAAGTGCAAAAGAAAGAAAGTGCCAAATTCCAGAACATTAGCAACAATACAGTAGTACCGGACAGACATTATAAAGTGCAACTGATAAAGCAAATACAGCATTAGTGTGAATGAATAGCATCTAATTCATAGACAGTAGAGAATAGAAGAGGAGAAGGAGGGGGGGAAGGGGTCATCCATAATGCTGGTCACTTTACAGTTATGAGGCGTCATCTCTGAAAAAGTGGGGAGAGACAACCCAATGTTCTTTTCGGATGTGCTTGTCATTGTAGGGTTGTGCTGTCCAAGAAAGGCCCAATTGTTTAACCAGGCCATGATGCAGCTACACAAGATAGTCTCTATAGTCCTTGTGTAGAACGTGGTGAGGATGGGTAGTGGTTTCCACTCGAAGTAGCAATAGAGCTGGTGTTGCAGATCTACATGAGGTTCTCCACAATGTGATAAAACTTGGTTAACAAACTTGGTGCTCTGGACAATCTCCACAGAAGAGCCATCCATGTTCAGCAGTGTATGATCACAATGTGCTCTCCTGAAGTCAACAAGCAACAGTTTTTCTACACCAGTCTGTTTGCTGTTCTAGGTTCTTTCCGTGCACTGACTGTTTCACTCTGACAGGTATGAGCCAAAACAGTGTTACTGAAGCTTAGAGACTTGGGCACCAGTGACTTTCACCAGTTTTAGTAGATATTGCATGCTAACAACAACCACAAAGCCTGACATTTTGGAGTCATGGAGAGTTTTGCCATTGTCAAAGTCACTCAGATTCTTTTGCTTGCTCATTTCTCCTGCTTCCAACATAAACTTCCCTGTGTCAGGTGCCAGGACTATAAATATATATATATATCCTGTTGTGTGTTTGTGCGCGAGTTCTCTCGTGTTGTGTGTGTATGTGTGCACGAGTTCTCTCATGATGTGTGTGCGCGAATTCTCTCGTGTTGTGTGTGTGCATGCATGAATTCTCTTTTGTTGTGTGTGTGCGCGTGTGAGTTCTCTCGTGTTGTGTGTGTGTATCGACCCATGACTTTCTGATCGCAGGGCGAGAGGGTTGAACACGTCTGTGCGTGGCACAATTCGGCTGTTCATGGCAACTTCTGCTTTTTTGACCAGAAATCATGGGCGTAGTCGCCATTCAACCAGAGGGGGACGTGTCCCCTTCACATTTCATAATTACTCGTTTGGATCCCCAAATTGTTTACTGTGTTTACTATTATTTGATGTATGTGCCTCGTCCACCTACCACCGATAACGTAACTGAGCGACTGAAGTTAGAGTGAGTCCACAGTAAGTGCTTGGGATCAGCATCTCCCTTTGTTGTTGTTGATGGTACGTAGAGACGATCATTCTGTACGTATTAATAGGTGGTGCCACTGTAAAAAACTTTTCATCAGTAACCCAGATGAAGCTGATGCTGTGTTCTGGCCACGTGCTGAGCACCGTGCCCAAACATAAACAGCCCAGCACAAGGACGAGTGGGCGTGGTGGACGAGGCCCCAACCTCATAGCTTTTTTCATGGCAATATATAATTTGTAATGAATTTCAGTACTAAAATATGAAGAAATATGTAATTTACTTATTTTGTAACATAAATTTCCATATTATTAATGACAATACATGTTTTGGTGCTCTCCAGAGAACACAAAGCAAGCGTGTCTTGTGATGGTGAAATACCATGGTACTCAGAGATGAGAGGTTTGAAAGTAGCCAATCAGAGAGCGTTATTTATTTCTCCTTGCTGCTGATTGGCTGCTGCCCTTTAACACAGCTGCAATCCAGAATTCCCCCCCTGGAGCGTTTCAAGTGTTCTTTTTGGTTTTGTTATACTTATAGTCCTGTATTTTTATTACTGTGAATTAAATTAGTTTCTTACTGTATTACCTGCTTATATGAAAGAAAATGACAGCGCACACCAAAGAAAACAACTGTGCGTGAAATACTGTCTTTTTAGACCATTTCCTCTGACATTTGATTGGTTTGTGTACCAAAAAGGTTTCATATTTCAGTATAAATTCATTCTTACAGTACTAATTTCCAACCATAAAATAAAAAAACAGGACGTGTTAGTTACTTTACCCCTAGGGTGATACATGGAACCTGTCTCTTTTTTTATTTTTCCTGCCCTGTATTGCAACCCGTTCAAAAGACAGCATGAGACAGAAATATTCATTAGAATTTCAGCATGAACAGGTAGGGTTTAAAGGCTGTAGGCCGAATAAGGAGGCGTATGGAAACATATGTATATTGTGAGATCACAGGCAGGCTGTTTTTGCAACTGTGTGGATATTTGCATAATTTTGGGGGAAAAAACAGGCCTATTTATATTTTGAAATGCATTACAACTGCAATATGTTGCAGTGAAATCTTGATACATACATTCAATCCAAATCATGTAGACCGAGTGTGTATATGTTTAGTGTTTTGAGAATTTTTGTGGTCTGTTTAATTCAGAATGCCGACACTGCAAGTGTGCTGTACGCTGTCCCCGTTTTGCAACCGAGTTAGTGCCAAATGTAGTTACAGTAACCTCAGAACAACCTCATTTCTCCTCACAAGAAATGAGGTCTGAATAGCGGGGGGTTGTGGGGCAGGGAGAGAAAGAGAGAGTGAATGGGAGGGAAGAGAGATTATAACACAGTTTCAGACCCCTATGATAACCCCCTCAAGGGCTCCACATCTCTCCCTGTCATCTTTCTGTTTCTCAGTCATATAGAAATAGATCCATCTGCTGGAGATAAAGAAGAGACAGAGAATGCTGATGGATAGAGAGAGAAAATGAGGAGGCCAGTAGCTGCATCAGTGGAGAAGCTGTAAAATGGAGGTAGAGTGAGAGAAAGAGAGAAGAGAAACATGGGAGAGAGAACGAGAAGGGGAAAGTATATATGTGCCGTGTTGCCCCGAGATACAGAATGTCGTAACGGGATGGAGGGAAGGGAGGGAGAGAGGGAAGGAGGCATGGCCTGAGCCGTAGGAGGGGACAAGAGAGTGAGGGAGTGAGGGATGGGTGCGTTTTGCCCTCCCTCGCTCCACAGCACCCCCCTCCCCTTAGGCAGTGGTTTAGCCTGCTGCGCTCACGGCCTCTGTTGTTGTGCAGAGCTGCAGAAGCGCCTGCTGAGCCAACCACTGCGCCGAGAGAAAGAGAGAGACAGAGAGAGAGATAGAGAGCAGCAGGCAGACAGTGAGAGGGAGCTCCACCGTTCATTTCCTCATCATCCAGGAAACAACCAGCAGCAGCAGCAGAGGGCAGCGGAGGACAACAGCATCTAAAAGGATAACAAAAAAATCCTTCGGTCCAGGAAAAAGAAAGAGTGAAAGGGGAGACTGAGAAAAGGAAGGAAGGAAGGAAGGAAGGAAGGAAGGAAGGAAGGAAGGAGGGAGGGAGAGGGGTGAGGAGGGGCTCCTCACGTCGCTGGAGTCTCCTTGCTCACACGCAGCAAGATTTCTATTCCCTCTCCATATAGCTTTCTCTAGCTTGCTTCCTTTTCTTCATTTCTCCTCCATCCTTTTATTTTCTCTGTGGAAGAAAGGGGAGAAGGAGGAGGAGGTAGAGCCCCCCTCACCTCCTGGCTGAGACGAACAGCACAGAAAGGAGTTGAAGAGGGGGAGACGCTGAGGAGAAGAAGAGACAGATAGAGAGAGAGTGTGTGGTTTTATTCGTTTTTTATTGCCTCTGTCGTTCCTCTGGGAGCGAGCGGCTTGAAGCCTCCGCTCATGTCCGTCAACTCGGAAAAATCCTCGTCCCCAGAAAGGTAACACTGTAATATCTGTCCTTTTTAATTTTACCTGTACATGTGACTCACTGTCTCCTGCCCTCCATTCCACCTCTATTCTGTCTACCACTCCATCTTTCCCTCTCTCCATCTCTCCATCTCCCTCTGTCCGTACGCATTCTGAACAGGCTCCTGTCTTCTTTTATTGTCTGCGTTAGCTTTAACACCCTGAAATGGAGAAGAATGTATGCATGCTGGGATACACAAAAATGTGTTTCATACTGTACCCCCCCAATCCCCTCCCCCCAAAACACACACACGCTCGCAAAATAGGGCGCTTTAGCCTTCAAGCTTACAGAGCCAAAGCATAAAGGAAAAGCGTACGCAGGAGTAGAAAACACAAAATGATAATTCAATATTCTCAGAATCAGAACACAGTCGTAGCATGAAGCCAGGCACAGGTGCGTTCATCTCATTATGCCACATCTCAAACAGACCCAGCTAGTTTTGTGCAATGAAAGAGCCACCACAATTTCTGTTTACATCAAAACAAGCCATTCTTAGTCTGTGGGTAGCAGCTAATTTTAGTATACTGTGTTGATGTGTAGGTCTGTAAACCAATGTCACAAAATGTTAATGAACATTTTTTCATGCAAGGCCAAAAGTAGGACATCAGCCAAGACGAAACGTTTTGGCTGTGTTAGACAGAAGTTCACATCATCACACGATGTCAGCACAAAAGTAATGCATGTGTATATCCACATTTATTTCCACATATTATGTGAAAAGTTAGAATCAACCAGAAAGTAGAAACTGCCGTCCCTTTTTATTTTACAGTGTTTCGCAGTATGAAGACTTTTATTTTATCAATTTATTTGATCAATATGACAGATTTTGATTCATCAAACAATCATAGCGCTGGAAAAAAGACATGAATATATATTTTATCCATTTAAAACTCAAGCAGATCAAAGCAATTGTAACACAAATGCGGATATGTATACACAGTGTGTCCACCTTTGAAATACAGGTAAAACATTCAAATGGTGTAGGATTTCGACTAGTGCATATTTCACTTTGTATATTGTATATTCGCAGCTGTAGCCTCACATCTTCACAATGTGTTTATGGTGTAGTTACATACATGTTCTTGCACACATTTTCAGGATCTGTGCAGAAATGCTCATGAATGTGCAGTGGGCCTGTATATATTTAGAGAACTGTGACGTCGCCAGTGCCAGGTGAAGCTAGCCATGCTCAGTGAGTCACCGCTCACGGAGGAGGTGCCAAGATGCTGTGAACACAACAGCGCAGTAGCGGGCAGCAGACTGGCATCCAGACCCACAGAGGGGCAGAGAGAAAGAGAGAGAAAATGGATGGATGGATGGATGGATGCATAAGCTCAAAACTAGCTATGCCAGGACTGAGCAGACTCTTAGCATCAGTACTTAGCAGCAGTAGGCAGTACACTGGAATTCACAATAAATAGAATGGGCATGAAGAGATAAATGGACAGTAAATGGACATAGATACATGTGCTAGAGAAAATGAGACTTGTGAGACGCAATTCAGTTTGTGTAACAGTTCGGCTGGGTAAAAAATACCAACTAAAACTAGGTTTGGTGCAAAATGTGGAGAATATAAACCAAAAGCATTTAAAAAAAAATTCCTCTGTCTTAAAAGTCAAATGCTCTGCATTAGTAGTGTTTCTGGCATTAGTGGGGTGGCAGGAATGAATTGGTGTCTAGTGATTTTTTTGTTTGTTTTTATTTACCATGCATAGGCCATAAACATTGAGTGGTATAACAGTTTTCCATATTGCTTTAGTATTGCTACAAATCCTAATTTCTATAAACCATGCCACTTACACCACTCCTTTTCATACTATGGAGTATCACGTGGCTCGAAAACATTGATGCTTGAGCAGAATCCTGTGGCTCAAGCACAATTATCTGCAATTTAAATTTCATAAATGAAGTACATATAATAGTGATTCAAATTCTGTTTCTCAAACACATTTAAGAGCAAAATTGGGACCTAAATATGTGCCTGCATTCTCTATCGCTGATCATGAAATGGCATACTCTCTATGTGACAAATATCACATGCACCATGAGCCAAATTCTGCTTTTAATTTAAAACTAGTGTGATTAGTAACCCATCAAGAAAAGATTAACATTAGCCTGGCTAATTTGCACAGCCTTTTTTAACCTACTGAGAAAATTTTCTCCAAAGCTTTTCCCATCTTGCTAGAGTTATTATGAGGAAACACATTTGTGGACAGAGCATGGAATAGTTTATTAGGTGGCTAGAAATTGTCCTTCACATTCAAAACATACACCATTCTAACAAAGCAATGGACCACACTAGAATATATGAACCACCAGATTACACAAACTGCAGAGTAAGATTTTTGAATGTGTGTGAATGTTTTTGATTAATCAAAGGATAGAGCCCCATAACTGAATTGGCTGAATAAAATTGCAAAACTGAATCCCAGTACTTAGAGCAAAACACACCCAAAGCTCCAAGAATGTATCCAGTACTTCTAGGAAGTGTGAATGCAGTGTGAACAAGTCAACTATCCTGGTCTCCCTGCCTCCACTGGTGCCCTTGAGCAGGGCATTTAACCTCCATCTGCTAGAGGGACTTACGAATATGGCTGACTGTGGCTTTGGCAACGGAGTTGACCGCGTAAATAGATCAGAGAATCTAGAAGGAGAGGATTGGTATTTAAGCCCAAACAGTGCAAATAGTGTAAATAGAGATGATCAAATTCATGGCTTTAATGCTTTTAATATTATTAACAATAGTCACCAAATCCGGACATAGGTCTTTAGGATTATGATGTTGGGCCATCACATAATATTGTTTCATCTTAATTGGATCTATTAAAATGGATTAACAAGGTGATCTACTGAATAATGCTTAGTACACCAGGACTGTCATGGCCTCAAAAGACTAGACAGACAGTGATAAGTGGCCTTACTAAACACAGCATTCAATAAAAAATATGTTCATTAAAATGTGACATTCTACCACAAAGTGATAATGAAAGTGCAGTAGAAGAGAGTGGATGGTCATAGAGTCAAAGAAGTGAATGCTGCCCCGGTTGAAACTAGCGGGAGGGGTATCCTCTATCCTCTTTCACTCGTTTGATACACTAGTACACTCGTCAGAGCATTACGGTGCAAGTCTCTTGTAAGCGACTGCTACTATTGAGCCAGTTTAGAGCTCTGCGCATTCAGTCAGCTAAAACTCCAGCTGATTACCTGGCCAAGGTGAGGTGGGAACAAGTAAGGAGCAAGAATATCACTTGAATAAAGAGCTATTGAGGACGGAGTTTCTGATTTCTGAGCTAAAAGAAGAAACAGCCAGCCATCTTACTTGGCAACTATTTGAAGGTTTCTGTGTTTCAGAGAATGTTGTACGGTTTCCAGCCAAATTTGGCAGTGCAGGCTGGGGTATCATAATTTTAGCAGTCAGTGAATGGCATTATCTGGAAATACATTGCAGCCCACCCTGGTTTTCTAGGTCAGGCTGTAAGATTTGAGAAGGTGAGCATGTACTATCCCAGTCCAGCGTGAGGTTAGGAGGAGTAGGAATGGTGCAGTAGGACATTTTTTCACACAACTCTCTGGTGCTAGAATACAGTACCTGTCAAAACATAGCATTCATCCAGACTGAAGATATTGTTGATGGCACTAAATGTTGTCGTGTCTTGTCCAGTTGATTTGTTGCTCTTGTGTTTTTTCTGGCACACTCTCTTGTCCTGTCTGGACTTTTGGTGTGTCCTGTCCTGTTCTGTTCTTGGACCTGGAGGCACGTTGTTAGGTTTCAATGTGTGAAATGAAATTGGGATAAGGAGGGAACTGTAAAGAGCCTTATGCAAGATATTATCATGTCTAAATAGAAAATAATAAAAATTATAATAATAAAATATGGCTGAGAGGGGAAAAGGTGAACAGAGGAAGAAAGAAGCTGACGAAGGACACATCAGGGTATCTGTGTTATGTGTGTTACTGGGATATGGGTTACACAGACACATGGGGTCACTGACTTGCCCATCATGCCATTTAAAAGGCCTCTAGCTCTCTTTCTCATTACACATACATACACATAGAGCCTTGTTGTGCAGACGGTCAATCCGGAGGCGATCTCGGCCTCATGCTGCTCACATGCGTTCTTTACGCTCTATAGATTAAACAG
>JBBMFX010000122.1:11231144-11243517 GCA_037832545.1 Rhabdalestes septentrionalis
GACCACCGACACACACACAGCCTTCGCCTGGACCACCGACACACACACACAGCCTTCGCCTGGACCACCGACACACACACACACAGCCTTCGCCTGGACCACCGACCCACACACACACAGCCTTCGCCTGGACCACTAACACACACACACACACACACACACACACACACACAGCCTGTACCACTATCACACACACAACCTTCATCTGTACCACTGCTACACACAAACTTCTTATTACTAACACACACAACCTTCATCTGTACCACTAATACACACACAACCTTCATCTGTACCACTAACACACACAACCTTTACCTGTACCACTAACACACATACTGCATTTACGTCTCTACCTGAACTACTAACACACACAGCCTTCATCTGTACCACTAACACACACACACCTTTTACGTCTCTACCTGAACTACTAACACACTACCTTCTACCTCCCTCTACCTCTACGACTAACACAGTCTAACTTCACCCTTACCGCGAACACACACACCTCTGTCTGAGGGAATGTAGAGCTGAGCTAGAACCCAGAGCTCCACTCTGCTGCATCAAACACACTGGACTTTCACAGCCGGATACACCCACAACCCCTGCAAGTAAAAGAGACCCCGGTTCAGTCGTATAAACCCACTTAGTGTGTTCTGCGTGTTCTCCAGCAGTCTGCTCCGTTAGCTGAGCTCCGAGGAGCCGCTCTTCTGAATCTACAGCACAGAACATCGCAGTCTGCCTGTCATACCCGCACATCAGCGCACAGACAGCGGAGAACCGCAGAGCGGCGGGGCTCATAGTGTCCGGGGATGAACAGAAACGGAGGATTAACACTGATTTCAGCGGTGGAGAAGACTGAAGGCACCCACCATGATGGATCAGCAACAGCGAAGAGGACCTGAAAGAGACCAGGATGAGTTTAACAACGGAGACAGGACCAGCTCTCGTCTGCCCCCTGTTGGAGCGGAGACTGAGGGATAGACAAAACTATTGGGACATATCTGGTTTTAGCTATAACCAAGACATTTCGGACAACGCCATGCTTCCAACTTTGCGGACACAGTTTAGTGAAGAACCTTTTCTGGTTGGATGAGTTTTTATTTGGAAGAATTTGACAAGTTCACGCAAAGTACTGACCTCAACCCCATCCAACACCATTGAGATTAACTGAAAGTGGAGATAAAGCATAATGCCGTGTTTACAGAACTTGAATAATTAAAAAAATAGGTCTTTTTCACAAAATGGCTAGTGTTTTTTTACTTTTCCTCATTAAATAAGATTTGTTTAATGTGATTACCAATCAGTGCCTCATAAAGCAGAATGAGGTGCTTGTGTAGAAATTTAAGACACTGGCATGGAGGATTTTTAATATTATTTTTGCAGATGTGAACTAATAAAGTACTATACCTATTATTTTCATTGTGCTATATTTATATTTATACACAGACCCTTTCCAAAAAATGAATATCATGGGGAAATTATTTCCATAATTCCATTCAAAACATTAAACTTGCATATGTTATAGATTCAGGCCCACAATTTAAATTATTTCAAGTACTTAGTTATTTTCTTGTACATAATTTGGACTTCTAGCTCATAAAACCCAAGAATACAGGAATTCAAAATATTAGAACACTGAAGACATCAGCCCAAATTTTACAGGGATTATCAAACAGGACAGATTCAAGAATCTGGCAGAGATCCAGAAAGAGTGGAATGAGGGAGGACTCCTGCCTAATTCCACTCTTTCTGGATCTCTGACAGATTTTTGAATCTTCCCTGTTTGATAATCTGCTGAAGGCCATGGTCATTTTTTCTGCTGGTGCATCGTCTCCTACCACATTATGCCCTTCCACTATAGACTTTCCTTTGATCTGCTTGGACCCAGCACTCTGAACAGCCAGCCTCCTTAGCTATGAAATTTTGTGTTTTACCCGGTCTATTGAGGGTATCAATGACGCTCCTCTGGCAAGTTGTCAAGTCTGCAGTCTTCCCCATATTGAACCTGAGACCAAAGTGAAGCAATTTAATGACACCTGGGAAAACCTGTGCAGGTGCTTTGAGTTTCGTAGATGAGTTGTGTGTGTGACACTCAAAACATTCATGCCCTGTAAAATTTGGGCTGATGGCTTCAGAATATATATTTTTAAATTCCTGTTTTCATGGGTTTTATGAGCTGGAAGCCCAAATTAAGCACAAATAAACAAGTAAGTACTTGAAATCGTTTAAGTTGTGGGCCCTGAATCTATAATCTATTAAAACTTAATGTTTTGAATGGAATTATGGAAATAAATCAATTTTTCCATGATATTCAGATTTTTTGTATGCCTCTCAATTCATGACTCTGACACACGATGAAGGTTAAGAGAGATTTTTTATTTGACATAAAAAAGGGTCCAAACTTGAGGTTCCCCCTTGTGGGTGTAAGGAATAAAAAAGATTTCAGCGAGGTTGCGTGTGTCTGTTCACACGGGGCCTCTGAACAGCAGCCAACGCGCACAAGGTCAGCCTGGCTGTCCGCAACAGAAAACGATCCAAAATCAGATAAATTGGGTTCTTCACACCTGGAGCCCTTAAGCACAGTAAAAGCATTAAGATACATTTTAGAAGTGACATTCAATATTTTAACACAATATTAGGCCTATTAACAATACATTTTGTGGGCCCATTTTTCCCAGACACAGACTAAGCCTTGTAGTACAATATAATAAAAAGATTTTCCAAGGAAAAAAAAAAAACCCCTGCTGACATTCACTCCAGGGCAAGGCCCAAACTGTGTCTGGGAAAAAAAGGGCTCTTTAGGACTGAACCTGTATCTTTGTTACTCAGAAACCACAATCAGACCAATACCAGACAACTGCTTTCATAGCTTTATACAGGGCTTTACACAGTTTAAGAACGGGAAAAATATATATTAAAAAAAAAATCAAAAAAAAATTTTTTTTCCCCCATGAAACAATCCAATATTTTACATCATTTACAACAGAATAATATTCAGCAGCCAAACCAAAAACATGATCGATTCATTTAATTTCAAAGTCCATCATATCAGAAGTTGCGAAACGAAACAATGGAATGTATTTCTCACATCTCAAGCCAAAGATGCAATGGGTGACTCTTCACAATGGCGCCCAACACTCAAAGTTAACGCTGTTCCCACACACTAAACAACCTTGGCTCTCATATAGGTTATATAAAATCCCTTTTAACTGAGGTTAAATCTGTGAATGAGAAAAGGGATGATATATTTTAAGTATTCTAATGGAACGTTGATGAATGATTCTCTCTCAAATTGTGGCTTCTCTTTTTCAAGCATGGGCTGCTTCACTTAATAAACAACAGTGGTTTAAAAAGGAAACAAATACTTAATACTTCTTCCACAGGATACTTCCATATGAGCACATCATGTCAGTGCACCCTCCCTGACAATAGGCCAGTTCACTGCACAAATTCAGACATATGTGGAAGGATATGGGTACCTGGCACGAGAAGAATTAACAAAAATACTCTGCCTGTTTCTAAGCCCCAGTGTACCAGCATTTAACAAAACCAGAGCTGAAACCGGTCGAGTGACAAAGGCAAATAGACAATAAGGTTCGGTTTTAACAGGTCTCATCACACACTCCTGACAGGAGGAAATACATAGTTTACTGTTATTAGAACTTGCAGATAAAAAAATAATAATAATAAACCTGCAATCATTACAAACGCAGCAAATATGAAATCCAAACTTATACCTGAATACATAAACCTGGATCAGTTAAACCAACCAAGGACGATTCTACTCTCAATACTGCATCATGTCTCCAGTGCACAGGGGCAGGATGAAGCCATGAAAGAGATCAGAACTTATTCACATTTACAAAAAGCTGCTCAGTGTATATCGCCTGCCTCTGAACACTCAGCTTTAAGCATGCCACGACTAGCAGTAACAGTAACAGACATAACCTGACCATACATCACCTCCCCTAGGATTCTTTACAAAAGACCCGCAAAAAGAATGACAAGTGCATTTTAAACTCAAGTACAGTTAAAGACTGGGCCAGTAAGCTTCCAAATGAATAAAACACATTCATAATATTAAATATAAAAAAAAAACACATGTAAAATCACACAAATTACAAATAATACATTATACATCATCAAACAAATTTACAGTTTTTTTTATGGCCAATTTATGAGAAAACCACAAATCCACCCAAGACACTCATCCACCCCACCAGGAGGTGCCACTGAGACCATAGTGTTTCCAAACAAAACAAAATCGTTCAAATATTCACAATAAAATCATAAACAAAGTGAGCACATACACTCATATACAGTGTACATGGACATATCACATTATATTTTGAGGCAAGGAAAATTAAAATTAAAAATAAAGGTTCATTTTGTTCAAGGCAAAACCTGAAAAAAGAAAAGTTCCATCTTTGACTGCAAGCATTATTCAAAACAAGAATACAAAAACAAACAAAAGAATAAGAACAGTCGAAGAGTTACAGAAGCAAACAGTTGCAGCAGAATTAATGCTAGAAACAGGCAGCTGATAATAACCTAATCATACACCGACATTCACTCAAAACAAATCAAAAGCTAGTTGGATGACAAAAGCAGAAACAAGTTCCAAAAAATGTATGAACAGGGCACAATGCAATTAAAGCTGAGCCTTATTCCTGTATTCATGTCATCCTGACTCTGTTGACATATGGTCCGAAGTCTCTCTCAAAGTATGCAGATACACCGATCAGCCATAACATTAAAACTAGTCTAATCCCAGGCCTGCAAGTGGCACCACTGAGGTACCCTTGAGCAAGGTTCCACCCCCACACACTGCTCCCCGTCGGTGGTAGCCCACTGCTTCAATTGGTGAAATGGTTAAATGCAGAGTTCCCATTCTTCACACTGTGTACTGTGTGTTCACGCCTGACTAAAAGGGGCCATTTTAGTAATAAAAGATTGAAATCGGTTGAATTTGAAGATAGAGTCGACACCTTGAATTTTTTGTCCCATTTCTCAAATGATTCCTGAACACTTTTTCCAGCATGCTAGGGCACATTATGTAGGCGAAAGAGGCCACGGCTAATAGGAAATAGCATAGCCACAGAGGGGTTTCCATAGTCTGCAACAGTATTTAGGTGGGTGTTACTTGTCGAAGTATTATGAACATAATAGTATTAAGGGCTTCTGACCCTTGTGTGCTCATTGTGGGTCTTTCAGCAGTGGACATGATGGACACTCTAGACAGACTGCAGCTAGACAGATCTATTCTGTATGCTGTGATGCATTGTGTGTTCATGGCCAGTATTCACTTTTCAGACATTTGTGCTATAGCAGATCGTCTGTGGAACCATGCATCACATGCATCAACGAGCCTTGGGCACCCATGACCCTGTTGCTAGTTCTCTGGTTGTCCTTTCTTGGAGCACTTTTAGATACTAAACAACTGCACACTGATTACACCAAACAAGAACTGTTGTTTTGGAGATGCTCTGACCCACTCGTCCGGCCATCACAATTGGGAACTTGTTAAAGTGTCTCAGATCAACTTCAAGACCTGACTGTTCACTTACTGTCTAATGTATCAAACTATTTGACAGGTACCACCTGAATGAGATATCTTTCATCTGATTTGTCAGTGGTTTTACTGTTGTGGCTGATCGGTGTATAGTTAGGGCAGGGACTGGTCCAAGAAGAACTGGATCTAAAGCAGGTATCAGACTGGGTTCTTTACCCAGATAAAATGGCTGGTATGGTTGCAGCTTGGCTGAGCAAGTCTAGTTAAGGCATTACAAAATACAGCCAGCAGGGGACACAAGAGCAGAGGCCTGAAGTAATGTGACAGAGCAAGTCCTTTCTCGTTAATGTTCCATCATACGCACACAGAAAACCCACGTTAGAAGACAATCAGTTGGTCTTGTCTGTGGTGGAATGATCGAAAACAGGAAATGGAAATTTACTGAAAAATTTGTTACAAGTGAGAATGCTCAGGGAAGAGGCACTGCACATTCAGCAGCGGAGATCTTCTAGATTGAAGTAGTTAGCAAACGTGCAATGCAGTTTTAAGCTAAAAATAAGTAGCACTGAATTGGGTTTTCTCTTTATACACCAGCTCTAAATGTAGTAAGAGAAGCCATGGGAAGGATCATGCAAATAACAATACGATTAAATACACAGGTTCATGAAATATGGCTTTTGGTTATCTAATCAAATGTTTCACATGCCACAAAGACCTTCAGGATAAATAGTTTAAATATATGGAATAATCTATGTTTCTGAAGGGAATAGGATCAAATACTTTGCTAGGTCAGACATTTTCCCCCAAATCCTTCATAACATCATTCTACATACAGGCATGGTATGTATTGTACATCTACATGCAGTCCACTCTCTCACCTAATTATGATTGTCATGAGGTGTTGGGTGGGATTTAAACACTATTCTTACTGTACCCCTGAACAATTCAGAATGAGGCATTATTCTGTGGTGACACCACTGTGCATGTTGGTATTGGTATTGCTGACTTTTGGTTTTAGGTGATGTTGAATCAGTGCATGTAATTGAGATTTATATTCAGACTGCACAGAACCTGAAGTATAAAACTACAATGGGGTGTAAACATATTGTGCTTTGGAGTCTAGGTATGATTTTCTCTTTGTCTAAAAGCATAGGGAATTGGGGAAACATGAGAAAAAGAAAAAAGCCAAACAGAAAGGCAAGGAAGGCCTGTGAGATTTAAACATATGGGTGTGTGTCATGGGGGTGGATGGTTTGGTTGACATTCCTGTCAAAATGTCCACAGCTAAATGTGTCCCTGCAGGAAAAATACAGCATGATGGTCCTCTATTGACTGGCTCTTCATTAGAACAGACCTCCACAGAAATAATAAATAAAAAACCTAAAAATCAAGACGAAAGGCAGAAACAAAAAGAGTGGAAAGGGGAGACACAGTCCTGCCCAGGTGCTTCTGGACTGTTAAGGAGCCTGTCTGAAGAGTCTAGGACAATAAACCATCATGTGTACGTGTCGGCCGTTTCAGTTCCAGCCATGAACGGCGTTCCCTGTGGAGGCTCACATTAGCAGTGCAGTGAAAACGAGGAGTATTTTGGCTCATTTGTGCCTTGGAGAACTCTTCTTCCTCTTACGTTTGAAGAAGCAGCAGCACCTGAGGGGGAGGGGTGTCAAAACACAGACCATTAGCTGCATATGTGAACTGGAATCCACAGACAGTGCATGTACAAGATCATATAGAACTAACACTAGCACAGCAATGATACTTCGTGAGAAAAGACGGCTAAGGGTTTGTGAAGGTTATGAGAAGAACAACATGAAGCTTAGGCCACACGACAACAAGAGGGCTGTTAATGGAGGGATGTAAACGCATGCCGTGGCGAGAGAACCAAGACACAGGAGTGGTTGATCAGATGGAAAATATTTAGAATGACAGTTCCTTTTGCTCAAATAATAAAGTCTCATCTCATCAAATAAGTTTTAGCAAATAAGTGGTGAAGAACATGAGTTTATAGTCCAACGCCCTGTCCACCCAGGCTCTGTCTTATAATAGAACTATTCAATGTGAGCTATAACCCGAGCGCTTGTCTGTGCCGCGCAGGTCAGTACTACAGTTTATCTTGCCTGCCCGTCCCTGGAGTGGGATGAGTACAGGAGAGGGGGGAGACTCACCACAAGTTGAGCATTTTCACGCAGCTACAGAAAGTGTAGAGAGAGAGATAGAGATTAATACTATACACACAAATAGGTGGAGTGACATGCAACAGCGCTGTGTGAGAGAGAATGCATTACACATTCACACACAAGGCAACAGACATACATACAGAACATGAATGGGGTGGTGCAAAAGAGAAGCAGCTAGACCCTGTGAATCTTAGAGGGGACAACACAGGGATAGGAAAGGAGGAGGAAAAAGACAGAGAAAGGGAAAAAACATACTTAGCCTCATCCACCACTTCTACTTCTGCATGCGTTGTTATTGGTGCATTGGAATGGGCTGCTAGTGGGTCATCTGCATTGAGTTCGCCATTGGTTGAGCTTACCACCTGCAACACAAGTTTAGTCAATCAGAAAGAAAGTTAAATGTAATTATTCATTTATGTTTATCTTGTTGCCATTGTTCCCTCCTTTACGAGTACAGAGAGCATAATCAAATAAGTACTGAAATGTGATATAGGTTGTATAACCGAAGATACACATACAAAAAAAAAGTGTAATAAAAAAATTGATGAATGAAAAAAAGTAAAAGCTAAATAAACAATAAACAAATGCATATTTCACTTTACACCAAATGCCAATTCCAATTTTTTGTTTGGTCTCCAAAGTTTAACCATTTTCACTGAAGCTATGTGGATTATCTCATAAGCTTCAAGATTCCTACAAACTGCATGCCAGTATTATCACACTTCCTCAAACTGTGTCAAGCTAAGTAATACTCAAATGAACACAAACTGTATAAAGAGTAGCAGAAGACTGAATTTTACTTCTTATTTTCAGAAAGAGGTTTCAGTTGCTCCAGTGCAAAGCTGAAGAAATAAAATTTCAGACAGTATTTGTGTCTTGGCAGATTAACTACATTTGGTGTAAAACTGGGTGAATGTTTATTTTTTTGACAAAATACTACACGATGAGTATCTATTGCACTCCTATCAAGCCCTCTCACGAATTTGCAACTTGCTGAGCAGGGGCCAAGATGAGAAAAATTAAGAGTGCAAACAGAAATATTGCAGGGCTGCAGGAATAGCATGTGAAGCACTGTGGATTGGCAGAATCAAGGCGACGACCCTGATGTGTCCAGAACCCCGCTGTACCTGTGCAGAGCCCCCATGCCGGTCAGCGGCCAGATACGAGTTTAGGTAGGACAGGTTGGTCTGCCGGTGAGGCTGCAGGTCCCTCGCTCCCCTGTGATCCAAGCTGGCCGTCTACCCCACACAAAAGTAACAGGAGGGGCCGGTGGGAGAGATAACGAACAAGGGGCGGTTGGGGTTGGGGGGCGGGCCATGCATCGCAAATGCAGAGCATGAACAAACCAACACAGGGGACAGAGGCAAAGCAGAGCAGTGTTAGCAGTGTGGTAAGAGCAAAGTGATGACACAAAATGCAGGGGGGATTGACAAACCCCACCCTGCTGGAAAAAGGAAGTTAAAATAATTTTTGCTTCAAATTTTTTTTACACTAATCATGTGAGTCTTTACTGCCTGTAACAGAGCTCATGGGCACCATATGACGATGAAAGGGCTAATACTCCACATGACTCATCCGTCTTTCAGCTATTCTCTCAGGTCAAAATCCCAAGCACCACTCCAGTGACTCCATTTTCCATGGACAACACACAATCCATCCATTTGCTCTTGTAAAAAATAAGCATATTTCAAGGGTGTGGCCAGAATGCGTTGCAAACAAGCTTCAGGTTACTTCAAATGGTAACTTTTGGAAGCACCTGAGGACAGAGGGGCTGCTAACAGTGATGGATCCACACAAAGCCTGATCTATAAAAGACGAGCACTTTTTTGACACATCATTTCTTCTTTCTATTTAATCCTTCTTTTCTTCTTCCCTTGTTCGTTCCCTCTAATACGGATCAGCTTACATTGTAGGGCTCACAGTCATAGGCATAAATGATTCTAGGTCAGCATTCTTAGATGCTTTATAAATGCAGGCCAAGGTGTAGCGCAGGGTGATGTCAGGAGTATCGGAGTAGTCCGAGATCAGCCAGACAAGCCACAGGACAGAGTTGCACCACTCCAGCTTAGCCAATCAAAGTGGTCCATGTTCAGCCTGGCCAATCGATATGCAGTAGGGCTGCTGGAGGAAGGGGGTGGTGGATTGGATCTTCTCCAAGATGGAAATTAATTTTTCTCTCCAGGGCTGTCTTTATGATTCCACAGCTCTTTGTCTCATCCTCTCGTCATCTCTCCTCAATCCGTTTAACACCTTACACATCTGAGCAGGTAACTGTGTAAACTAAAATGCTGCATACAATTTAACAATCTTTGTTTTTAAATGGTCACTCATAAGAGTAAATGGCAATCTTTCACCCCAGGTTTGTTTCTGGAGTAGTGGGGGGAAAAGTGCGGTGTACCTGATTACGCAGTGGCTGATGCTGTGAATGTCTTTCTCTGTTATTATGGGTATCTCTCGTGATGGCAGAGGCTCCTGAATCCACAGGAACTGACCCAACTGGTGTTGGCTAGGAGAGACACCAAGAGAAATTCAGACACACAGCACTAACTGAAATGGGCAAAGGTTAGCTAAAACAAAAAAAAACTCAGATTTGTACTCTTCCCTATGACTGAAAAATTGTAAATGAACACTCACTATTTGTCTGCCAACCCAGTCGTATGTGTAGTCAAAGGTAAAACCTTTTCTCTCAAAGAGTTCAGTGAAGAGAGTCCGCAGATATTCATAATCAGGCTTCTCAAAAAAATCTAACCGCCGCACATAGCGCAGGTACGTAGCCATCTCCTCTACAAATGCAAATTAGACACATATTACAAGAAGATGCAGCTATAAACCTTATAAAAACAATACTTGTATTTCAACATAGTTATGGTTAATATTCCAAATAGTGTAATATTCTATAACACAACAGCTATCTCTTTATAGATGAGCATTTTCTATGTAAGGAACTCTCTATACAAGGAAATACTGTGAATGTTATGTGGAGCTTATGATTTCATCCACGGTTCACCTGCATGCAGTTGTTAGGCTTTTAAATGTATACATCTGCAATAAAATTAAAACTAACATTTGTAAGAAATGCATTAAGCAATGCTATGTAAAACATTTAAGTCAGCCATATTTTTTATTAACAAGTTAGTGCACTAAATTTTTTTACATTAATCAGCAACAGTCACTTAATGAGTGCAGCGTATGTAAGGCATGAGCTGAAACACTAGACAACAGGTCCAGCCATACCCGGGAAGCTCTCACAGAGAACCTCAATGGGAGTGTTTCGTTTGGTGTCACCGATTTTCTGATAACGCTCCTTCAGTGTGTCAGCCTGTTGGACCAGGAGGAAATAAACTCATTCATTTTAATCACAATCCTGCCAAACAGTGAAAGGCACCTTTAAAAACACTTAATCAAGAAATATTTCATGGGCTATGAACTGTTGTGCCGAGTTACACTCACCTTCAAGCCCTGCCATGGTAAACTTCCCCTCAGGAAGTACATAAACATGTGACCCAGTGCTTCTAGGTCATCCCGTCGACTTTGCTCTGAAAATATATACAATGGATTGCATACAGTGACTGAATGATATCTCTCGTGAAAATGACCTAAAATAAGAACATTACGTGTCAAATTTTATTTTCGGTATGTGTAAGTCATTATGGGTATACCTTTTCCCAAGTGTGTATTGATGGACATGTAGCGTGCCGTGCCAGTCAAGCTCTTATGTTCTCTGTAAGGTATGTGTTTTTTAGTCTCTGGGTCGATGTACTCCTTCGCCAGGCCAAAGTCAATGATGTGGATGATGTGCTCTTTTTTACTTCCCTGACGACCAATGAGGAAGTTTTCTGGCTTGACATCCCGGTAAATTAGGTTTTTTGAGTGGACATACTCCATCCGACTTATCTACAAACAAAAACATAATACTGAATTGCCCTATGGCCTGAATGAGGACCACACAAATCAACTAGCTATGCTAGCTAAGTTAGAGGTTACTATCATCAAATCATCACATTTAAATTGTGTGAAAATGTTGCTTTATAATGGAGAAGCTTTTGTCAGATCAGTATGAACAGGTACAAGTGAGAGGGGGCGTGTTATATGACTTTTAATGGAAATTCATTTGAGGTTTTCTCCAAAGGTTAACATACTGATTCACCACATCAGCAAATGATCAAGCCCTTGATGGTCAAGATGATAAATAGCTGTCTGAAGGAGTGGGACTGGAAATTGCTCATGTAATTACATAAAACTGGCCCTGCTGTCAGGTGAGTGGGATAGTTATTCTCCCCAGTCCTTCTGCAAGGGTGGGCACCGGCCAACTCATGTACACAAAACTGGGTCATCAGTGTTCAGCTGCCTTAAGACAGCAGTTTGAAAAGATGTAGAAACTGGCTTCACACTTTCAGTGCCAGACTAACATCAGGGATGTTACTGAGGAAGGAAAGAAAAAATACTTATTTACAAGCTGAATTGCAATCATGAGGACGGTCTTCAAGGAAAATGTTCGGTCACACAGGTCAAACAAGTCTTCCAGACTGGGTCCAAGAAGCTCCAGAACCATTGCATTATACTTCCCACATGGGCCAAAGTAGTAGACCTGTGGCAACCCTTCCACTGAAAGTGAGAGAGAGAGAGAGAGAGAGAGAGAGAGAGAGAGAGAGAGAGAGAGAGAGAGAGAGAGAGAGAGAGAGAG
>JBBMFX010000122.1:11250499-11266763 GCA_037832545.1 Rhabdalestes septentrionalis
GACCGAGGAAGCAGAAAATGGTCTCGAGACCGGTCTCGAGTACCACAGCGCTAATCTTCAGGTATTAAAAGATTTTCTGGAGGAAAAGTGAAAGTGATATACGTGAACATGCCAATGTACACAGTGTGAACAGCGGGAAATTCCTCCTCTGCATTTAACCCGTTCACCGAGTGAAGCAGCGGACCGTCACTCGCTGCCCGGGGAGCAGCGTGTGAGGACGGTACCGCGCTCAGTACCTCAGAGGTTTATGTCGGTCTTGGGGATCGAACCCACAGTCTTTACTCACAGGGCAAGTGCTCTAGCAACTGAGCCACTACCCGCCCCGCTGCGCTATGGGAGTGGAGTGAGTGTTTTATGGCTTTCCTTGCGCGGTCGCAAGCAGTAGTGGCGACAGGAAAAGATCGTTCCGCAAATTTTTGAATCGATATCGTATTTTTGGAACACGAATCGACATTGATCAGTGGATCGATTTTTTGGACCCAGCCCTAGTATTGTCTATTTCAATTAAAACAACGTCTGCACATGAATAACTGTAACTATTTACAGGAACAGTGTGTGTGTGAGTTTGAGGAACAGAGAGAGAGGGAGAGTCAAGAATTAAAAGAATTTAGGAATTCTTACATTTATAACAATGACAGAGTTAGTAGCCCTGTTTTGAAAATGTCTATTTGACAATGAAATTAATTGGTTGAATAAAAATACCCAACAACAATGACCACAACTGGTTAAAAACTATCAACACGGACACGAGAAGTGTAGTCAACAAGAAAAGATCGATCCGCGAATTTTTGAATCATTATCGTATTTTTTAAACACAAATCGATATTGAAAGGTGAATCAAATTTTTTTTACCCTACCGTATATACCGCATATTTCAAATTAAATTTTTTGGAAATTCTACCATTTTTTGCATAGCTACATCTGACCTAACTGCACTAAACATGAACAATGAACACAGTACAGAACAAAAAAAGCAAACATTGGCAAAACTTTGTTTCACATCATCTGCAGCAAGGGTAAATGCTCAAGCCCACATGTTGTACCTTTAGGATGCCAAAGGATAACAGAACCCAAATCTCTGCTGTATAAGAATTACATGTTCAAAAGAGAATCCCTCTTTGAAAAAAGAGTGAGGTATGTCAGGAGGGACAGAATGTGGGCGGCTCATTAAAGGATGGGCAATAACGAAATAGATAAACTACTTTTGCTTTTAAAGCATATATCAGATCATTCCTTCATACACACCATCACACAATCAGTCTAACTACTCTTAAATGCTGACTCACGGTTTTATATATCACCAAATGACAGTTCCAGTGTCAGTAAACACCCCTCTTCCAGCATTAATCATCTTGGAGAGTTCAACAGGTTCTGCATGAATCACAACACATCATGTAGGTTTCTGGAAACAACAGAATTATGTAACTCGTCCCACACCAAACGTGAACCAATCAGAAACATTTTATGTGGAAAATCTCTTAGCTGAATCCTGACACACAGTCCTAGAATTAATGTTAGGCTTATACTAAACATTTTTGTGACATGTAAGCTTTACAGGAGTGATTTCACTAGCTGATTACTTTGAGGTTGTGTGTGTGTGTGTGTGTGTGTGTGTGTGTGTGTGAGAGAGAGATAGAGAGAGACAGTTCTGTGCCAAGAATCCAGATCATTCTTGTGCTTGAGAATCTATTAGAACATTATGTTGCAGTACACCAAGTCTAAGATAAAGGAAAATATACATTAAAGAGGGGAGTTTGAGACTCAACATCAGTATGTGACGGATCAACATCAATTCCCCTTACTTTTAAAGAGAGAGATCTGATCAGAGATAGTAAAGCAAGGGGCATTCACAGGAGACCCTCTGAAACAAACCTCCAGTGGGTGGGATTAGTGTCTGTGGTGCAGGTATGCAAAACTGCTTTCCTTCTAGGCCACATCTCTTCATTTTCCTATTCAGGAAATACCAGTGTCTGTCAAAGTCTCACGATTATATTCAAATGATTTGAGGCCATAGTCTTTAAATCCTATTGACATACAACTTGTACACAATGAATTTACTCAAATGTTTTGGTGTCTCACATACACTCAGCTGCATTTCACAGCAAAGCCAAGCTAAACTTCCTGTGATCGACAAAACTTCCTGTTCTGCTCTATGTGCAGAGATGAAATCTCCCACTGATGACCTAAAATGATAATCAGCACTTAGGAAGCATTACTCAGCTCCATCTAACATAGAGATACAGCACATTTACAAAACACTGCTACAAATACCCTATATCTGAGCCTGATATTACACTAAGAACATGCACGCCTTAACAGACGGGCATCCCCCTCATACACAGGTGCATCCAAACACAAACACACAGACAAACGAATGCACATGTGAACAGAATAATTCACACATGAACACACACTTAACATCAGGACAACGATCACGAGCCTCATCAACACTACAGGAAGACGGTTGTTCTCTGGCACCTGTGTTTTCAAAAAAAAGTTTATGTGAGAGAGTGTCAGAGTAACACAGAATTACAGTGAGGGAGTAGTAGGCATGTGTGAGAAGTATTTCCAGTGATCGAGTCGAGTGATAAAGACAAAAAAAAAAAAACACAACCATGTGTTCTATTCACATCCAGTGATATGCCAAACAATAAATCTAGATTATAAGAAGAGAAAGAGATAGCAGTTACCTGTGCTGCCCAGTGTTTTATAGAACCGGTACTCCAAATGCAGCTGTGGTGCCCTTGACTTTACAGGCTCCTGTAGGGTAAGAAACAGAAGCAGTGTACACATTACACCTTCAGGGAGCTTTACATTTTAATTTGCTATTCTCTTTCAACCATTCATTTTAGTACCTCATGGAATGTGCACCTCTCTACACATTCCTCCAAAAGTTCTTAATTCTGTGTACCATGCTGGCTAGCTTATAGAACACTGTGAAAGAGCTCCTCCATATTTAATTGACAACTCAGGATCACACGCTCATGAATCAAACCCTTCTGACTTTAAATCAGTAGGCTCTCCCTCAAAACAACTCAAACAGTCCACAGCTCCAGCAAACAAGTTAGTCATTGGATGCTAACTACTGGATCTTCCAGTAGTGTGTTGACTAGAGTTTGTTACCTCAATTGCTATTTTTATACCACCTCCAAAAAACACATTAAATCCAAAGAGCATAATTAACAATCCAAAATAGCTACTTGTTGATGATCTCCTCAGTAGCCTAATGATCTGACAAGCTCTAGAACTGAAAATGGATGCAACATTCCCACTTTTCTGCTTAATTTAGCTGTCTTCTGTGCCACCTACAAGCTAGGACTCCCTCAATCTCATGACATCAGGAACACTGAGAGGGTGAAAGCTGGCACATACTTCCACTGAGTCACGTGAAGTGCCACTGACCTGTCGCTAATGCAACACCATTGGACAGAATAACACACTTGGAGGAGAACGCTGGCTGCCAAATTTGTTATGTCAGCCAACAGACAGCACTGCAAGACAGACACACCTAGAACAGCTGTGCTGTTTTGGACATACAGCCATGGATGGCTGCAGCATCATTGGCCATTGAGTTTGCCATCTCCCGAAGAGAGGCCCTTCTACAATTAATGTTCTGAACATGAAAATGGCTACATGTAATTTGCATGGGCAGCTGGTGGTGTGGCGATCAGTTGCCCCTGTGACTAGAAGGTTGTGTGTTCAAATCACTGGACTTAAAACTGCATCACTGAGGTACATTTGAACAGGGCATCGTCCTCACACACTGCTGCACTATTTCACTTGGTTAATGGGTTAAATGCAGAAAACGAATTTCACATTATTCACATGGCGCTGTTCTGTGTTGTGTTCACGCATGACAAGTGGTCATTTACACACATGTACATTCTTACTCCAGCTATTAAATACATATTTTATGACACAGATAACATGCTAGATTGGGTGTTTGTAAATTATTAAATAAGTACATTCTTTTTTTCATAGTACCGACAATTATTTTCATTATAGTCACATTTGAATTTAAAGCTTTCTTCACTTTCTTCACAAAACTGCTGTCACTGGAGTAGTTCCCTCCCCTCAAGGGTACAATGTACAGTTTCTATTTATCTGGGCAGTTTCTAGCAGTGTATAAAGAAATATTTTCTGACACTACTTACCAGTTTTATTGCCACATATTCATTGGTGTAAAGGTTCTTACCTGAAAAAAAAGAAAAAACTGATCACAGCTAATTTCAGTGAGCGTAAAGCTTTGACTCTTTCGCAAAAATTACTTTAGTTTCCACAAACGTATTTTAGTAAATTATCACAATCAGTTTCTTCATATACTATGCAGAATTCCAAACCACACCCCGGTTCTGCCAATTTTATCTTGCATACTTCCAGACTGATGGAAGCAATGCTGGCACTGGGGATCCCATGCTTGCTACACTTTTGCTATTCCTGCCCTTGCCTCAACTCTGTCAAGAGCAGGGACATGTTTTAGAGCAAAAAAACAAAAACAAAACAAAAAATTGAGACTATAAAAATCCCCAGAACAAAGATTTTGTGTAATGCTTAAATTAACACCTAAATCGCACGCTTAAAATTTTCACTTGTGCAATTACTTCATTTGCTTGGGCCAAATGCTCAGGCATGCTCTACCACTTCTTTTCACTTGCCTACATGTGTAGAAATCTTTTCTTGATAAATCACACTATAGAAAATGTCAAGCAGCTGGCCTAAACAGCTTTGCTAAGATTTGGTAAGTTACATTCAAACTGAATCTATTCAAACATCACAAATAAATCTTTGGTCAAACTTTATTTATTCACTGCATATCATTGATTGTAAAATGTCATGGGAACTGTCATACACTCTCATGAGGTGTCTGTGTCATGTCTTAATCAAACTTTTAACCCTCTGGCCCTCCTCGTTTTTGCTACTCTTTCAGCGTCCTCGTGGCCAAAAATGGCCACCAACAGATTAAGTCTGAGATTTTTATTATATTTATGCTTTTTTGCTATTTTCACTGCATAAAGTGTTTAATTTACATTAGTACTTGTCATAAGTATAACATGTCCATTCTTTTTTATGTATAGTTTGTTTGCACTATGCACTTGTTAAAAAACAACCTCAAAAATGTAAATTTTCTATATTCTCAATGTTACTGAATTTTCTTGTGTTACTAATAGTACAGTCTGAGATCTGTAACTGATTAACAACACTGATTATTATGCATCGTTTATTTTTTGCAGGGAAACAAAAGTTGATAAAAAAGGTGATAACACTTTGTGGACTAAAATTAATATATATTAAAATATTTTTCAACTTTCACCAACTTTATTTCTTAAATTAGCATCAGTCCTTGTCATGAAAAGCAAAAATTCATTCAAATTCGGAATTTTAAACTGAAACATTCAAAAATGTTCCAAAACAACATCTGGCTTTCAGCTAATTCAAGTTAATCAAAATACACAATTCACAGCTGAACACTAACATATGATTTACGTGTCAAATGCACAAGAGCAGAATACAGCACAGATACAGTAAAGTTCAGAAAAGCTATTTGACTCTCATGACCTACAGTGTACGTGTGATTCCAGTTTGAGCATCAATGAGCATTTTCACAATCCAAAAGACTACTCGTCCCTATGGAATGTTAACTATAACAAAAAGACTTTAACCTCAAGATAAAAAAAACGTACCAAGCTTCAGCTCCCCAAAGTTTCCACATCCTATCTTCTTCCCAACGCGGAAGTTTGGTCCAACCATCAGCACGCCGGAGGACCCAGAACCAGAAGGGCGAGAATGTGTGCCGCGCCCCTGAGTGGCCTTGCTGTTCCGAGGTGGACGCTCGCCCTCCTTTTCTCGCGTGTGCTCCATGGCTCTGGGCACCGAGGGAGCAAAAGAGGCCCCTAAGAGAGCGCCTCAGCCTGGGACTGCGGGCATGGGACAAGGGGGTCGGGAACCACACGGCAGCCTCTCACTGCTGGATCATCATGAGAACTGCAGCTGGGGGCGCAGCTGACCTGCAAAACAGGAAAGTATTGAGCATGTTTTCACGTTCAGACTGAGCACATTGGAATTAGCAAATTATTTTCATATGATGAGCATATGACATGGAGATCAGAGGTGCACTGCTTTGGTCTCTGCTTCTGAGAGGAAAAAGTTAAAACTGCATTTATACTACGAAGACCGTAAGCATTAAAGTAAACATTATTAGCAGCTGTTTTAATCCTTTATTAAAACATTTGGTGACATAAAACCAAACATTTGTGTGTTCTGATGAAGCACATAAATGGAAATAAAAACTACAGGCTTTTTCCTGTTGAAGTACTTAACATGAACAGTTGACAGAACATTGTTTTCACTTCAAACTTGCAATTGGCAATCAGACAGTTTATTATTTAGACTTTGGCTGATCTTGTAATTAAATGGTGTAAATAACATGAGACATGTAAGAGCACTCATGCTGTATTTGGATGTTGCTGCTATGCCTGTTCCAATATCTCACAAATAATTCTGCCTGAATAAACCAATCACCTCCAAATTTTGATGGAGCATTTAATTTGATGCTTGGCATTTGTAAAGGCTATATTCACTTAGGCTATAGATAAAAAATGACAGTGTGGAGTAAATAATGTTACTCATGTTCTATTTTGCAAATATAAAGTACAGGACACATGCTGGGGTCTTTTGAGTATTCATTCCACACACAACGATGTAAAACCAGAAAATCAGGTTAATAATCAGATTAAAAAACATCCACTGGCCAGTTTGCCAGAATTTGGCTAGAAAAATGAATGATTCGCATACAGTCTTCTATACCTGAGGTTCCTCACTTAAATAGTATTACTGTTCAACAGATGCAGAGAGCGTAGAATTCACTGGTGTCACAGATTAGCATCCGCTTAGTTCCATAAAAAAGTTAAAATGTGTTGATTACTTGTAAAAATGAATATAAAACCAAACAGCTCTGACTATAAAATGTGAAATCATTGACAAAACAGGATATAAATCTGAGCCTTGACAAGATACCAGCAATGTTCTAAAGCTAGCACATGTATGCGTACAAGTACTTTCACAAACTTCCAGATTATTGTGTACCACAGTTTTACAACTGTACTAATGAACACCAAAAATGTAGATTAACATGTTGACCATACATATTTAATACCTTTTAAATATTCAATCATGTCTCCAACATGTGCACTACATTAAGCCCCGAGTTAATAATTCATGGCAGAGGATTTTTAAAACATCACCCTTAGATCCAAACTCATTTCCCAGTATTGTCCATTCCATTTCCCCATCACAATAACGGGCGAGGACCTCAGGTGCAACACACTCGCCCACCTATGCATTTTTTCTTTCTGCTTCAGGTGACGCAAACAATTGAAATTAGAATTCATTAATATCCCACCAGATTAATATAGAATTCTCACCATGTAAAGATTTATCTGAAACAGAATCAGAGGGAACTGATGATGTTCCTAGTGCACAGACACAAGAATAAATATATATAATAATAATTCAAAATAAAATTCAGTAAAAATATCTGAAGAAAATATTATATCCAAAATACACTATGAATACCAAATCAACCATCACTTATATGCGGATCAGCTCTGGCGGCTTCAGTCTCTCACTGATTTTTTTCTGAGAACCGAACTAATAATTGTTTGAAGAAACTCCCACACATTCGCAAAAACCACAGATATCCGTCTGGGCCTTGTACACCACAACCCCTCAACCTCGTGCTGGTTGTTTATGTTTGGGGGCGGTGGTTAGCTTATCACTTAAATATAAACCAATTTAAACTGGGGTATATACCAACTTAAGGGCAAGTAAATTAATTATTTAATCAGATAAAACAACACTGCTGTTAAGATTAAGGATAACTGTAATGACAAAGTGGTGACCAGCAGAATGGAGTAAGAAACAAATAACACCTAGCCTGAGGTCTCACTGAACTACACAGACCATGATTAACTGTGGAATCCTGAGCAGAGTCTAGGATTTCTATGTCTGGCTGCAGAACACAGGCATTAGTCAGCGTGGTGGGCAGTGATGCAGAGCTATTCTCAGAGCCATTGATCAGAACTGGTAAATAAGCCCTGCCATGAGGCAGCCATGCAGCGCACCACCACACAGCTCACAGATCATACAAGACAGACACTCAATCTGGGAGAGATCATGTATTATTCAAACCCTTAAAAGGTTCAGCTAGGGCTCCAATCACAGTGAGCTTCAGGTCATCTCAATGGCAAACCAAGTGAGAGAACAGATTCAGCTCATACTTGTCAACCAGATGAACATGGCAGACCAACCAAATTTCTTAATTTGGCACTCCATCACCTGTACTGGGTCTTTTACACACTGGAAGGATGTCACCATCATCCCTGGGCATAATGTCAATATGGCTAAATTGACAATTCCCCAAAATCATCATGATGCTAAAGACAACCTTAACCATGAGGGTGAGTTACACTCCTTTTGCAACTTCAACGATATTGAACCGTTTAGGAAAACTCACACCTGAAGGCAAGTTGGTTACTTCACAACAATCTACATCAATGAACAAAGATCATTTGTAAGGGAAATCAAGTTTTCAGTCAAAGGTTCTATGTGACTTCTGTATAAATATACACAACAGAACAATCTACCACACATTCACAGAGCTGATCACCAATGTTCCCATGTTCAACATTAGGCTAAGCCTACAGAAATGTTGATTCAACTAGGCTGTGGACTAAGGTGTTTCAGCTGGCTGGTGATTTGTGAGTAAGTCAGACATAAACGACAGTTAGGCCTACATAATTAAAAAAATACACCAACCACTAGAATCTGCAAAATTGTACACATTTACGTAGGACCTATGAATTGAATTGGTCACTGCTGCATGAAATGTTCAAACTGACAGGGTTTTCTAGTACATCTGAACTTACTACATTACAGTAGTAAGAAATACATCCAAACATTAAAGTTTCATCCAAATCAGCACAGACAAATATGCAAGCTTGTGGACAATGCCATTAAATCTTACTTGTGAATGTGGAGATCAGCCAAAATACTACACCACATGGGCAAAGCATAGGAAGACCAGACCATTACAACAACATTGCATTTAGACACAGATTTTAATAAGGAGTTGGTCCCCCATTGCAGCTATAAATGCTTCCAATTTTCCGGGAAGGCTTTCCACGAGATTTGGAGTTTCTATGGGAATTTGTGCCCATTCATTCTGTACAGCATTAATAGAGTCAGACACTGATGTTGGACGAGAAGGCCTGCTTCGTATGCCCCGTTGCAGTTCATCCCAACGGTGTTTGATTGAGGTCAGGACTCTGTGCGGGCCAGTCAAGTTCTTCCACACCGAACTCATCCAACCATGTCTTTATATACCTTGCTTTGTGCACTGGGGCACATGCTGGATTAGAAAAAGACATTCCTCAAAGTGTGTCCACAAAGTCGGAGGCATGGCGTTGTCCAAAATGTCGTGGTGTGTTGAAGCATTAAGATTCCCCTTTACTGGAAATAAGGGGCCACTTGAATTAAATGAGTAAGAGGAGTGTCCCAATACATTTGTCCATTTGGTGCATAAACACGTCGGCTAAACAACTACATCCGAACAGCTTGAAAGACCAACCTGACTGGCTTGACACACCAGAACAAGACCGGGTGAGGAAAGATGTCCGGTGAAGGAGGATAAACAAAAATAAATATGGAAAGCAAACACAAACCTTAAATAGCTGGCCCTCGTTGAGGTAGATTCAGATCTCTGAATGCAGCGCTGCCATCATTAATGAAACGGTTGTCAACAACAGAGGACAGTTTTCTACTCAACTCTCAACGCAGCACAGCAGACAACGCTAAATTACTCACGTACACAGGTTCAGGGGGAGATGAGGAAAGAACAGACATGTGAAACGAATCACTAGTTATAATATTGGTGCTAAAATTATTGTTAATTTCATCTTCTTCTCATTAACGAGACATGTCCTGAAGTGGTTTAGCTGAACGATATTTGATCGTAAGTTAGCAGACCAACCGAAAGGCTACCTAAACACATTGGGGAAGCGTCTCAAAAAGAGGCAAAACAAACGCTTACTAAAAGTAAGTCGAGCCACGTTTGGGTCACTTCATCTTCGGCGTTCGACAGAAGCCTACAGTGGAGCTCCAAGAGCCACATAAACAGCAGGAGCTGCCTTTTCCCCTCCCCAGTCACGGCTCCGTTTCTGTGGGTCCTGCAGTCCGGAACACCGCCGCCTATGGAGATCATCCGGGTACCGGTGGCGTGTTTTTGTTCAGGCGTCTCAAGGTTTAGACTCAGCTCAACACACTAATCACAGAGAACCTCCTAAACTCTACACTGAGTCATCCCACTAATATAACCCCGCACACTACATCGACAAAAGTATTCTGACAACTGACCACTACACCAACAGGGAACTTAGTATTACAATCACATATTTAAATGTAGATTTGGACTTCCATTTGCACTCTTCATGCAAGGCTTACAGATGCGTTTCTGCGGGAACTTATTCATTCATTAGAACATTGATGTCAGGCACGGATGTTATACGAGGCCTGGCTCGCAATCGCCATTCCAGTTCATCCCAAAAGCGTTGGATGGGGTCTAGTCAAGTTCTTCCACACAAAAATGTCTTTAAGGACATCGCTTTGTGCACATAAATATTAAGAGGCCTAGCCCAAAGCCAGTAAAACATTTGTGTCCCAATACTTATGTTTGGTGTATTTTCAACCAAAACTACAACGCTCATTCTGGAGCAGAATGTTTTCTTTTGGTGCCCTCTCGAGGACGACGCCCACACTGACTGCAAAAACATTGCTTATTAAACTGTTCACCCGTGTTTCTCCACTTTAACTTACTGTTCTGGGTAAATTAACAACGCACAATCAGCGTTTAAAACATTTGTATCACTATACATTCCTCAAATTAGTCACAGCACAAATAATGGCAGCTCAACTCATCCCCACATTAGGTATTCAGGCATGAAGCTCTCCATTAAAGCTCAACAGTTTTTCATTGGATGTGTGCACTTTGACAGTGTTGAATAGTTCTCATACACAACACTCCATTATTCCTGCTTTCTGAACACCATCATCCATCAAGACTTCAAGAACTTGCAGCTCTTTAAAAAAAAGGTTTATTAAACTTCTGTACAAAATGAGAAATTGCAATAAATTATGTACAAACATTTACACAAAAAATTCAAGCAGTAGGATGCCAATATAAAAATGGAAATTTGTCCATCAACTGATATTCAGTTATTCATCCTCCTCTTCCTCTGGAAGTGGCCTGGATCTGTGGGTTAATAAAAGGGTTACAAATTTAAACTTCTATCTAAAGCAAAAGAACAATGCCAGGCAAAATTGCTATAAAAACCCCAACTAGGACCACTTAGAGGGGCTTCTAGACCAGCATCAAAAACCCTACTTTCTAGGTGCTTTGGACATGCCGCTGCCTCCAGCCTCCTCGCCATCAGACTCCGGGTGCTGGTTCTCCTTCTCTGGCTTCCTGCTGGGACCACCAAAGAAGTCCCCAATACCTTTTTGCCATTTTGGGGTAGGACGTGGACAAACAGGGTTTCCACCAGCATATTTGCCCTTGGCTAGAAGGGGAAGAAAATTGCATTTATACAGAAAGTAAACACTGATGCCAAGTTGAAAGACCTCTAAGCAAGACAAAAACTTGTTTCACTCTTGTTGCATTCATGGTAATGACAATTTATCAGTATAAATTAAGCTCTCTTCTCATCTAAAAGGCCAAGTCAAAAGGTAGAGGGAGTCCCGCGTGATTCTCACCAGGGGTTCCTGACTGAGAGCTGCTGCTGCTGCTGGAGGAGTTGGCGGAACTAGAGGCGCCGAGTGACTTCCTTGGGGCTGAAGCAGCAACCGCTAAAAATAAACAAAACAGCATTCCGGTTGAAAAACACAACTTGTTTTATTTATTCATCACTGCAAAAAGAGATGATCATCCAGTTAAACTGGTAGCTCAATTAGCACCAAAAATCTGGCGCCATTTCTCCACGCCAACTTAACGCTCCCTCACTCGTATTATATTTTTCTCCTGGACATCCTTTATTCCCTAAATTAATAACAAGCACAATGAACTTTGAAAAAACAAACCTTGAAAAATAGACTAGCATCACATTAACCATAAAACACACCCATCGTATTTCACTGAAAAATCCTCTAACCAGTCAAGGCATGCACTTTCTTCAGATTTAACTATTTCTATCATTAAAGAGTGAGAAGGTGGGGCAACTTCCCCCCACATTCTTCTATTTTTGTAATTTTTGACATATTGGCGGGAGCTACTTCAGTTAGCTTGCTCAGTTTACCCTCAGATTGACATAACTCGAAAGATTCCAATATTAAGGCTATTTATCACATTTACTAAGGCATCTAACAATTAGAGAAAAAAAATCCTCTCAGTGTTTAGCAAGCCACTGCCTGAGCTTACATAAACAATAGTTAGCCAGTTAAGCTAGCCGGTTTAACAAACAATGCAGCAGTCCATCTGAGTGGAGGATCATAAACGGAATATATATATAACAGTTTTTAATGCACATTTACCTTTTCTGTATGCCCCAGGTACACTGTCTGCTTTTGTCCTGACCATTTTTACAGGTTTTAGTTTCTTCCTCGGGGAGATTCAGCTATAAAACTGAAAACCTTCCCGCCTGCTTTTAAAAGGGAGGCAAAAACTGGAGACGTGGAAGTGACGAAGATTACGACATTTTCCTCTAGCCAATAAGAAGCTCAGAATTTGTGCAGCACATGTAAGCCACGCCCCTCTTCTTTGATTATGGCACTACATAAACACAACTAGTTTACAAATAGACTTAATTTATATTGGTAAAAAATCGGAGAACAGCAGCATTATCTTCACAATATGAACAAAAGTATTGGGACAGACGTGTTAATTCCAGAGAAGTGCAATCCAAATGGTCCGCACCGAACCCTTACCTCAGCCCCAACCAAACCGTTTGGGATGAATTGGAAGGGAAATTGGAAGCTCTTATAACTGCAAAGGGGGTAGGGGGTAACTCCATTTTAAAGTCTATATATTTGAATGCAATGTCATTAAAGTCCCCCGATTTGTCCGTATCGTGTATAATAAAATGAATGTGCAGCACATAAGTTGAAAAATTTTAAAACTGAAAATATGTCATGTGTTTTGTCACTAGAGAGAATAATGACAGATTCGATAGCCATTTAACATATATTTTAAATTAAAATATAAGAGTTCAGAAAACTTCAGAAAAATTATTATCTTACAGGAAGTAATGTACTAATGGAGGTTCATGGTAGTATCGATACAATCCATATTCACCAGAAGTGTTGCCTTAATGGTATAATAACATGAAATCTGAAAAAATAGAATTTGTCCACCTTTTTGTTCACACAAAAAAAAGCCAGTATCAGTGGGTATTGATATCAGGGCGATGTCAGCAGAAAAAGCTGGGTCTAGAGAAAAAAGAATGAGTCCAATCCAGTCCTGTTGCAGGCCCGAAACTGCAAACAAACACATTTTGTGTGATGTCATGTGAGCTGTGTGTCTCTTAAGAGGGAAAGTAGAGGTTTTGAGAAATTTCCCCACGAGAGTGACTGATTATTCTTAGAACCTTATCTTAAGTGATCTGCTTCAATTAAATATAACTAATTTACTTTTTAAACAAACACAAAAATATTCTAAATAGTTAGGAATCTTAAAAAGTATCATAAAAGTATCATCACTGAAATTAGCAACTTAACAGTAGAAGGAAGAAACCTTAACTGAATATGATTTTACTGTAGTACCTATTGGACAGTTTCCATTTATTACAAAAGTGTACACAATGTCAAATGCAGCTGGTTTTTGTCAAGTTATGTAAAAAATTAAATGCTTCAACATGAATAAGTATTATCAGAAATAATATACGAGCCTTGAAAGGAATGCACACAGTGCACAGCCGGGAGTCTAGGCTTATCCCACAAGGACTCCCAAATGTGGAATAATCTCCTAGTGTTAGTTTGGGACTCAGACATACTAAACTGAATACTGAACTTTTTACACAACATTTTGGTTAACTTGCTCACATGTGTTTTAATTGTTCTGACCTGATCAATTGTTTTTCTGAGTCATCATTACAGGTAATACCTTGATAATCATATCCAATTGTTTACTCATCATGTAAGTACTTTTATCATGTGCAATATCACTACTTATGTTACAACTTCAGCAGTAGTTTCATTTAAGTATAGTGCATATATCCATATATATATAGTATATATAGTCAAATATAAATATAAAGTCAAAATTAATTTCTTCAGAAATACTCTATATAGAGCACAGTGTATATAGCAATGGGTATTTTTGAAAAAGTTTATTTTTACTTGAAATTATATTTAATATTGCTCTTGTCTCTGTGTGACTGTGTAGTTGTAACATCAGCAAATTCTTCCAAAATCAAGAACATTTTCTGATTCTAATTGTTGACTCCCATTCCATGTCTTATACTCATAGACGGTTCTCCATGGGGGCCAGGTGTCGCATTGAACAGACAAAGATTTAAATATAAATGTCTTATTTCAACATGCGCTGACTCAAAGAATATGGAAAGCCATTAGGGCAAAAATGTCTACTTTTACGTCCGTGTTTACACGTCGAATATTGTAAGTGTTAACATGCAAATAATGAACGTTTAACACGAACATTTATTACGTGTTTACACGTCTGAACGTCTTAACACAACATAAAACTACGGAAGATTATGAGCACATAAATTCAAATGGCAATTCATTTTGCAATTGGCAATTCAATATTCAATAAGCATGTAATTTGAAAATATGTTTTGCAATTGGTAATTCAATGTGCAAAGTGCTGATGCAAACCTTAGTTCATTTCAAAATATTTTAAATAAAAAATAGAATAACAAGGCATAGAATTGCATTTTGCATTGCGATGGGTTTTGTGCCACTTTATTCAAATGGCAGTTCATTTTGCAACTGTAAATTCAATATTCAATCTGAGCATGTAATTGGAAATACATTTTGCATTTGGCAATTCCATGTGCAAAGTACTGATGCAATCCTTGGTTCATTTAAAATAATTTAATAAAAAATAGAAAAACAAGGCATTGAGCTGCATTTTGCATTGCGATGGGTTTTGTGCCACTTTATTCAAACGGCATTTCAAACTGTCAGACCGCTCATCAAGGCGGGCCTTCACTAACAACGTCACTTCCTTGTTCAGGCCCTCACCAGTAGTGATGGGAAGTTCGGATCATTTTACCGACTCAGACCTTTGAGTCTCGTTCAGCAAAATGAACAAATCTTTTTTCGAGCCAATCGAGCCATTTTGTTCATTTTAGCAAAATATAATTAAAATGTTACGTGTTACTTTCCTAACACATCTACTGCTTACACAAACGTTGATAATACTACAAACAAGACAAAACTATAATGCTATAAGAAACAGAAAAGGTTCATTCATTGTTTACCTGTTTCTTTAGTCATAATTCGCTCACCTCGCCCCTAATTTGACAAGATTTCGAGTGTGAGTCGTGCATTCATCACGTGACAGCCCCGTAATGTTAACTTATGCAGCCTGAGCCGGAAAGAGAATTGATTAGTTAATCTCTTGAGTCTTTGCGTTTGAGACTCAATAATTCCAATACAGAAAGTATAGGATGCAACGCAAACGGGCATATACGACTGAACTAATCACTTGAATGAGACGGCTTGTTTTTCCAGAGTCACATTAAAGATTCGTTCAAAATGAACAAATCGTTCAAGAACGACCCATCACTACTCACCACTACTCAAGAGCGTCTAGCTGCAGACTCCAGAGTGGACCTCCACCACATATTTAATGTTTATTTCATATTTTAATTATTTTTGTTCATTTATTCGGCACACACTAAAAACTAAATGTGACCTTTCCAACGAGCCTGAGCACAGAGCTCTCCTCCACCCAGACCCGGAGAAACTTTCCAATGCGCGGTGCATTTCTCCCCGCAGTTCGGCCGTGGAAAAAACAGCTTTAATGTGTTTTTCAGTGGTGGGAGTAACGTATAACAAAAGTAGAGTTGGATGTCTCGAGACCACTTTTATGCGGTCTTGGTGTCCTCTTGGTCTCGACGGACTTTGGTCTTGCCTTGGTCTCGCTGTCTCGGTCTTGCTGCCTCAGATCGACATATTGGTCGGGAGATTTGGAGTCAACAGTATCCATGACACACAACGTAACGTTCAATAATGTGTTGTGTGCAAAAGCATC
>JBBMFX010000122.1:11276472-11288137 GCA_037832545.1 Rhabdalestes septentrionalis
GAGGTTCGTGCTGTTCGGGGTGAGCTCTTCTCATGTGGTGGGGCCAGTGACCCACGTGCAGCTTTCTGAGCACGTAAAACTCGAATGCACTCTGAATATTGTACATAATGATTTGTAAAGATAGTATTTTCTATTCAAATGTTAGTGTATTTATGTGTGTCTTTTGATTGTTTGTGAATCAGTGGTAATAAATGTTGTCTTGAATTGCATTTGAGTGTTTTTTCTGGTCTTAGACTTTGTGGAGAGGAGAAGTTTACAATACACTGTGGATCAGTAATTGAGATCAAGGAGGGTTTAATGTTAAATAATGAATTTTGATATATTTCTTCAAACCAATACGTAGAAGCACTTGATGGTTTAACATTTTTGAAATTACACATTTTTCACAGCTGCTTTATTATTGGCTTTATGCAGTCTAACAGAAATAATTCTCCCAGCATCTGCAAAACCCAGATTCAGCTATCAGTCTGCCCCAGGTAGTGAGGGGTGATTCATCCCTCCAGAGACAACATCTCGACTGCTACATGGTCCACTTGCAGTATGCCTTACAAAACTACAGCCACAGCTTGGCACAAACACAGTTCTTTAACAATGGAACTCAGTAATTAGCAAGGATCTTGATACATTTTCAGGCACACGTTGCACATGGACAGAAGATTTATCAATTCCAGTGGAAATCACAGAGCACAGCACCAAGTATGAAACTTTGCAAGTGGCATTTATATGCTACCTTAGAGTAGATTACTAAATAGGGGGAGTTAATACAATGTCATACATGTATAGACAACATACTTAAAACAGTTTTTCTTTTCATTACAGTTACCTTAGATAACATTGAAGCTCCTTAAATATAGTTGAACTCAATAATTAGCGAGTGTGTCGACACATTTTCAGGACCATATTATGTGTGGATAGATGATTTATCAATCGCAAAGAAAACACAACACACAAATACAACTTGACACAATTTTCTAAACAGTGAAGAGTATTAAATTATTTGATGACTATTTAGATTCATACATTCCATTAAACACTCTGGGATATAAACTAAGAACAGATTTGACCTCAGAAAGGTTTCACAGTGATATTGGTTTCTGCAGGCAATGCCACACCCACCCCATTGTCATTTTGTCAAATCGAAATTTTTATCCCATACTTTGATCCTACATGAGTCTGGATTTGGATATAAATGTAGACATGAATGTAACATTTCATAAAAATAAATGAGTCATCCGGCAGACACATCTGAACATTACATTTTTCAAAGTAAATTATGTTTATTGACAATTAACTCATACATACAATTCACTGTAAAATCAACGTTGCTTCAGGATCAAAGTGCAACACAAAGAACAATAACAGAAACAACACAAGAGTGCATTTGTACAAACAGGACAGAATAAGGAAGAGCTAAGCAAGAGAGAGAGAGAGAGAGCAACAAGCCATTTATTGTAGTCTACATTTGACAAAATGCATTAATATTACTGTTTTATTATCTATTATTATTACCATTATTATCTTCAAATCTCATTGACAATTCTGCAACTAGAGAATTTATTTATGCAATTATTTATTTTTTACGCCTATAATTTCATCTCCCCAATACGAAATTCAGATGGTAGAGTTAAATTCTTACTGATAGTAAATCGTTACACTTGTGGTGAACCGAGCGTTAACCTAAGGCGTCCTCAGATTGGGTGTGACACCAGAATGTCATCGAATCAAAAGTTTGGTGGACGGGGCCTCAGTTCCATCAATATCACAATTGTCTGGCACAGAGATTCCAATCAAACAAACAGAAAATGATCAGTATTAAGTTAGACAACAGTCAATAGCAGAGTCGATAAACATGTGCAGATAAAAGAGGTGTGAGGAGTAACACTACCAGTCCAGGTAAGTTTTCAGGCTTGGAGTTTGGGAGATGATCCACAATTTGGTTTTGATATGATCTCGGTTCTCTATATGGGCTGGTTTGGCCAAATGATGTCAGTGACACTGATGTTGGGTGACATAATAATAATAGTAATAAAGATATTAATAATAATAGTAAAGTGGCCCCTTACAGTCTATAGCGCACAGTGTGAACTTTTTCTGCATTTAACCCATTCACCAAATGAAGCAGTGAGCAGCCAGGTAAGGGATGGTATCTTGCTAAAGGGAAGCTCAGTAGTCCCACTGGCAGTCCTGGGATTCACAACACATGACTTTCCTATCACAGGCCATCAGTGGTTTGGGAGGCCACCAATGGTTTTTAACAATAATGTTAAATGGCAACTATAGTAATTAAAGTAAATAGTAAATACATTACAAATTTGTATATAGTTTATTGAGCTGTGCATTAAATCATAGAAGGGTTTTCTTTTATTTTGTTGTTTTTTTTCATGTTAAATAACTGTGACTGAAAATAAATCGTTTTTAATGTCTCACCAAGGTTGCTGAGTTTGGAGAAAGTAGTTCAGCAGCTACATATCAAGGTAACACACATTTTTCTCAAATAGCACACATACATCGTTCTATGGCCTAAAATATACATTTGAAGGACTAGTGATGTACGGAAATACAAATATAAATGGTGACATAAACATATATGATGTAAATTGCATAGTAGAAATGAGTATTTGTATTCCACTCCAAACAATGAGTCATCACTTGAAGATTTTTTGAGCATACTGTGTTAGGGACCCTGCAGGCTCAAGCTTGAAATACATGAACCATGACGCAGGTTTGTCCCACCACATAACTCTGATCCCTCTCTGATCCCAGAATACTCCTGCCTTCATTTCAAATCGGAAACTACACACCTCTGATAATTATCTAAATGTGGCTGTGCTTCTTCATAACTATACTAAATAGCTAGTGCCCAGCCTCAGGCAAAGCCCAGCTTAGTCCACCAACAGCTTACTCATTTCATTAGCTGCATACAAAATTTCAGTGCCAGTCATTTATAAACACTGCAAAATGTAAATGTAAATGTCTGTAAATTTATGTTTACCTCTTCTGTTGCTTTCTCTCTGTAGACTGCAAGATCGGGGCTGTATTGACAGTTGGTAAAATTCCTCAACTGAAGTTAGCTTATTTGACTGCTAAAGATGTTGAATGTGGGTAACACACATCAGACTAACCAGTTAAACATACAAGTGCAGGAAGATATAGTCAAACAAAATAAATGTTCAAATCCATTGAAAATTCAGCTCCCTGCATAAAAGTTAGTTGCCAAAAATTCTGAGGTTCCTTCTTTGTCAGTGATAACCTGTTCCGCCAAAAATAGCTGATACCAAATAATAATTCTTTAAAAATCCCAAAAGTACCGAAAATATTTCACCAGCTAAAATATTTTGAAATCGCTCACATGCCTCCCCAGTATGTATTTGTGTGGAATTTCAGTAGGAGACCTTTTTTATTTCTTCCAAGAATGGAAGTGATGCGTAGTTTAAATCAGAGTCTAGATCATGTAGTGTCTGTAACTTCAGCCACCCTGATTTTGATTTGATGCTTTTTTTGTATTTAATCAAATTTCAACAATACAACAACAAAAAAAAAACTACATCAGGACGCTGTATGTGTGCTATCTGTGATTGCATTTTTCAAAAGTATAACATACCTTGTATTAATGTGACATGACTTTTATAACAAACTATTTGTGTGTGATTTGCAAAGCATATCTCCCATAAAACTTTTAGCATCATGTAAAATGTGTGTCATTACTGTGCACAAACCATTTGTTTGTAGGTCAAACTTCTACATTCAGTCTTGAAATGGAGAAGCTTAAATGGGAGCTGCATCAAGAAAGGACCAAAGTCAAGATGCTTGAAGAAACAGTGAAGGCCTTACAAGCTGATATGGCCTTCCTGCAGGATCAGTTGAGTAAATAAAAGCTGATAAATAAATCACTGCATAACAGTTAAATAATATGAAGACATCACACGAGTGCTATTTTTATCAGTCAATAACATGTCATTTGTGTGTAATTTGCAGAGTCAGATGAACAAACAGCTTGAGCTCCAGCAGCGTTACACAGCCAGCTGGTGCTGAAGAATTCTTATCAAGCTCCTCTTCAAGAGAATTATCTTCCTTGGCTCACTCACAAAAGAAGGCGAGTCGGATAAAGAAGGTGAAGGAAAAGAGAGACAAGAGTTTTTTCACATATGCTAATTTTAGAAGTAATGTTAATGTTGAAATTGCTACTATTTCTTCTGCTACAACTACTACTGCTAATAATAACAATAATAACACAGGTCAACAAGTCAAAATCATCTGAGTTAAGTTTATGCGAGTTATGTAGTGTTTTTTATGATTTCAAATCTGTGTTTAGTTGTTTCCTAGCACATACAGTTTATATGATGAAGCTAGTTATATATTGCATGATAGTGGTATAACTTGCATATAATGATCATATTATAAGTGTTTTTGAAAAAACAGAGATAGCTGACTGACACTGGTCATTATAACTATATAACAACTCACATAAACTTAATCTCTGATGAAACAATTACTTGATTGGTAACTGTGATTTAATAAAAAAATGAATGCAAGCCTACTGCAAATCTACTATTATTCATAATTCAAAAAGTTAATGTGACTGAAAAAAAACCCTGAAAGCAGATCTGAAATCAGCACAAAAAACTGGTTTGGAAAAGTGTGTTTCTGATAATTCAAAAAATATATATGTTGACCTGTGTAATCAGAGTAATAATAACACACCTAGATGGCAATATAACTCTGAAAAAATGCATTTTTTTAGGGCTTGATATCTGTAGCTTTTTGGAATTTATTGTGCTTTTAACATAATCTTTTGGCAGTGAAAAACACACATGGGGAGACATGCCGCTACAAAGACAACCTCAAGTACTACAGGAATAGGATGTCAATGAAGAGTGCTTTAGAAAAGGTTGGAGCGGAACACAGTCTCGTGCACGGTCTCCATCGCCAAACTGTCAATCGCTACTCCAGAAGTTTTCAGCTCCATTCCGCCATGGAACGAGAAGACCCCTACTCTGAGTCAGCATGCTAATGAGTTCAAAAATGCTAGAACTGGAGAAACAGCAGAATTTAAAACAGATGAAAGCAACAGGTGAGTTTCTTCCAACTGTGTATAAAAATAGTTAAACCTTTTATCTCAAGTGAGGATGATATGATCTTGATTAAAAACATACAGGGTGGAATAATGTTTCATAAAAAACACTTTTTTTCTGGTTGAAGGACTAATGTCGCTTTTAATAGTAAAAAAACTACAAGTCAATCTATTAATGTGTTGAAATGATAGTTTGTGTTATTTATATATTTTTTATTTTATAACTATAGCAAAAATGTAATTCATGTGTCTTGTTTAAGTCATCGAGTGTAAGGATTGGTTCAAAGGAGTTGCTTTAACTATAGAAAAAATGTCATTTATGTGTCCGTCATAGAGTGTTAAGGTTGTAAAAAGTTTGGAATCTGGGCAGATGAATGGCTTTGTGAATTTTTTTAACAGAAATTTCATCTACACATCATTCGTAAATCTTAGAGTATTAACATTTAATTGAGTATTTCTGTAGATTTAATGAACCACAAAAGATTTCATAGAAGCAAAACCTTTGGTTCCTTAATGAACTTTCACTGGATAGTTCTTCAAATAATCTGAGTGATCAACACAGTCGCCTTTGCCTACATATTGGTGCTGAAAACCCCCCAACTCAAACCAACCTTCAAACAACCTTCCAGGAACTTTTCATTTTAAGAGTGTAATTAAAAAAAAATCAAATAGTGGTTGATTAGTAGGAAAATGTCTCTTCGGATTTTTGTGTCATATAGTATTAAAAAAAGTTACTTTACTTTTGAAACTGTTCATTCTTCCATGAAGCTTCATTCTTTCTTGATTTTTTTGGCCAATTATCATATCCTCAGACGTATTTATGTAGTATTTATGCTCAAAGTATTTATGACTTATAATGAAATGTAATGAATTATAATGAAAGATGACACTGGTATTGTACTTGAAGTTTAACTTGCACACTGTTATATTACTTGAAATAAGCACCACATATGACTTATTTATGCCATGTTTATGATGATGGTATGTCTATGAATATGGTTTATGACCATATGTACCAGAGTCCAAATAAAGTTATTTGTGAAAAAACATCTTAGATTCTTAGAATTTTTGTAAAAAATAGATATGGTCAATAGTCATCATTGCTTTTGAACTGTTCACCAGGAAATGACACACAATGTCATGGACAACTGGTGTTATCCCCTCCTATATTTCTGAAGGTTTTGGTCAAAATTCTGTCCTTTTTTGGGCTTTCACATGGGAATGCTGTAGAATCTCTTCGGCAAGGTTCTTTGTGTGTGTGTGTGTGTGTGTGTGTGTGTGTGTGTGTGTGTGCGTGTGCGTGTACGTGTGCGCATGAGGGGCTCAGTCTCTGATAGCAAGTTGCTGCAATTCATTCTCCTTTGCCACCTCATTATGACTCCATAGACTCACTGAAGAGGGGATAGACAGAGAGCACATTAGAAACTTCCGTGCTGCGCTACAAAAAGCCGCCTGTGTGCCGGCCTCCACTGCCATTGTTCCCTCTAATTCATGGAGTCTGGCCCACCATTGACAATATGAAGTGCGAATGGGGGGACAGCTATTGAGAGTGCTCTGTTTTTAAGGGGTCGGATGGAGAATGGAGAGGGAGACCTCTCACAGCTGGCCCACTGAGCACTGCATTTTAGCCTGCTCTTTATGGCCCTTCGACGAGGCCTCTGATTCTCTTTTACGCGTCTTCAAAAAAGGGCTAGGGACTTCAAATGGATTCACATGAAACCAGCATTTGTGGGCTTGGATATCATAATAGGACGACTGTTCCAGAGCTCTCCTTTAAGAAAGCCATTCGCAGTGGAAGAGATTGAGAGATGCTTGCTGTCTGGCATGCGGGGGGAAAGGAATGCGGGATGTGTGCTGAGCTTTAGGGGATTATTTTATTGAGCACACAGAGGCAAAAGGACAGCTTCATTATACCAAGCATTTAGCATTTGCCATTATTGTCATGAAGTGATGGTTCAGAGGCACCTGTTCAATTTAAACTTGAACCCTCACCCCTTCTGCACAAGCTATAACACTTGTGCACTAATGAAGATCCACGTTTATATGTTTTTATAAGTGATTAAATTCATTTGGAAACGTTTCTTACAGAGCTTCCTTACATCCTACAGGCCTGCACTTCAGTTCCTCGCTATTATAACTATATGCATAACTATGTAAGTTTGCGTTTTATAGATGAAAATAACTCACTGGTTTATCAGTGACTTTTGTATTAACGTGCTAAGATAAATTAACGTTTAATATCCATAAGGTTAATATTAAGCCTACATTTTACTTGTGGAATCAATGTACGCATTTAAATCTGTAAGATGTAGGCTTACAATGAACTTTATTCATACTTGTTATTAATATCCTTTATTAATATACTTTAAATTTTTTTATATTAATTATTAAAAATGTAACTAATAATTCTGTTGCTGATTATTATGACTACATATGTAACTACTTAATTAGTTACATTTATTAATACTACATTAAGATAAATGAATGTTACATGATAATTTATTATACGGTTCAAAATAAGCCTACATTTCAGGGTTTCAAATGCATACACAGTATGCTCACACTTGTTGAGAAATCACATCCAAATTGTGTGTTTTATTTCTGTGGAACCAACACATGCATTTAAAGTACGAATAACAGCACCCCTTTCCATGCACAACATCCCTGATTCAACATTGATTTGCACTGAGCGAATGCAGTCAGGTTTATATGATATGAGGCGGAGAACTGACTGTTTTGTCCTTCACCCCACTTCAGTCAGAAGGTGATCCTGTTCTGGTGCCCCACACATAAGCCCACCTCATCCAACCAGCTCATCAGAGTTAACCGTAAACAGATTACATATTCATCACCACACGGCAGGTCCTCCACCAGCGAGGGGGGAATAAAACTGCAAATTTGATTACAAGCGCCCTTTGGCTCTGCGGCCGAGGCACAAAGGGCCCGGCTGTCTGGGGCGATTACCATGCCCAGCATGAGGTGATGTTTTACCCCACAGAATCCCCCAGCGCCCCTTGCACCGGGACATGCCTGTTTAGTGTGGGCCAGCGCTCTTTCTGCTCACATTGGCCCTGCTGGAGACCCTGCTCAAAAGGATCCGCACTTAAAGACGAGTTTCACACTGACTGCACTTCACTACAGCAAGTGAACCGAACTCACTTAAGCCACTGTAATTTGAACGCCAATTACTCTGCACTGCTGTTTAGTTTTTGTTCAGCTATGAAACTTCCAGCAATGGGATATTTCTCTGCAATTAATATGTATTCCTTCACTTTATCTAACAACCTAATGCCACTGACTTAAAAAAACACTTGATTATTAGGGAAACTTGGATTCTTGAGAGAATTTTGCTGGAAAATGACATGAGTGTGAGGAACGTTTTTCACGTAAGTCATGTATTTTCCCTAGAACTGTAAATTTAAAGCAATAACTGTTTAAAAACTTCAGGTGTAGTTTAGGTGTAAATGTGAAAACACTGGAAAATAGGCAGTACTTCCACCTACACACCAAATATTCCAGCCAGAAATCCTGTTGTTTCAATAATGATATAATCAGTCTGTGAAATGGGCTGTAGTTGAAGCCTGAAGTTCATCAATATGTTTAAATATGTTAAGCTGTTTTAGAGTCAGAATCGTTCACAGCCATGGTGTTATACTCCAGACATCAGTAGCATCTTAAAGGTACTTCACAGAAAATTATTACATAAAAGTAGTGACAAAAGTGCTTCTATTTCACAGGTTTACAAACAAAGTTTTAATTCAAAATGTATTTTTACTGTACTAATTGTGAAGGGTACATGCAGGGTGTAATTATTAACATTATATATGAAAACTCATGCACATACAGAAGTGTGGGCTCACTGGTGGTTAAAGAAGTTATAGAAGTAATTAAAGAAGTAATTTAGTAAAATGAGGAAACATTTGTCTTTGAAAGATTTTTGAAAAATCATCATATTACATCACACTTATGGAATTTGACAACTTGTTAGATGTGAGTGCAGGGCTGAGATTGACGGCGATTAGAAGGAATAAAAAAGACTTTCACTGCAAAAGTGATGTTGAAGTTTTGGAATTTTTTAACAACCAACAGAAATGGCATGATGTCAAATTTTCCAAGTACCCATCTTGAAACCTTCTGTCAATGCTGAATCAGTATTTTGTTTCTTTAAAAAAAAAAGCTTAGCTCTAAAACAAGCTCTTAAGATAAGGCTCTAATAGTAGGCCCTTATACTCAAACTACAAAATACATCTCTACAATCGTATAGAAAGTATTCAATGGAAAGGACTTCACACAGTGTGAGTGTGGGACTTTTCAGGCTAGATTTCCCATGTAACTGCATCTGATTCATTCCTTTTTCCTTTTTAGAGCTGATCTAACATTTTCTGCTGTTATCAGATTAAAATGTTCTATAGTATCTTTACCGCCCAATAAACATTAACCCATTCATGTGCAGGTTTCATACTCATATTCATTGGTCAAAAAAGAAAGTCATTTGAACCTTTATCTATGATAGTAAATAAATCTGGATTATCCATTATCATAAAGGCAGGGACAATAGAGCATATAAGCTGTGATAGACTGTGAGGCAGATAGTTTTATAGGCTGACTCTTGATGGGCTTTTCAATAGGTGCCTCTGAAAAAGACACAACTATTTACTGCTCCTGGACTCTGTTTGGTGTGCAAGTTAAACTTTGGTCAGGAGTCCATTGTCTCCAATGTCTATCATTTAATGGCCGCTTTGACATAATGAATGAAGTGGTCCCACCTTCTGTCCAGCAGAAAGGCCCGACTCTTATCTCCTTTCACAATCACTCTGCAGCAGCTCAGCCAATCAGGGCCAGGCTTCGGGTGCCCGTGGGCAAAAGAAGGAAAAGAGTTATTGTTTTCTTTCTGCTTTTTAATGAAGTTTACCCTGTCGCTCTTTCAGGAAAATGTTAGGAGCTAGGAAAAGATTTGCAAAGCTCTGTGGATCTGCCTCAGAAGGAGTGAATTCATGAGGAAGGGGCAATCACAGAGTAATGGCTGAATCTCCGTCGAGGCATCCCGGGTTTGGAAATTCGGGGAAGAGTTTTCTTATTGATAATCTGCTGCGTCCTGGCAATAAATCACCCACTCCTCGAGTCATACCTGCGGCAGCTCAGAAAAGGTGCTTTCCTGGGCTGGTCGGTGGGCCGCTGGGTCTGACTCCGAAGAGCACATGGGGACCCTCATATGGGACTCAGCGGAGTAATCTGCAAGAGTTGGAGAGCGAGACACTCAAACCCCATCCAGGTAAGATGGCATCTTCATCTCAGTGCAGTTGATTTGAAAAATATGCTCTAATATTGTGGGAACTGTTGACAAATGTGTCAGAAGAAAAATGCAGTCTTGACTCATCCATCAGCAAGTACTGCTCAGTGATTAATCCACCACAGCTGATGGAGTATCTCTAGCTTTAATGTTTTTTTACTAGTATTTTTATTACATTTAAGACAGCTTCAACTTAATGGATTGATCTAATGTGTTATTGCTAAAGTGACTATGTAAGAAACGTGACTGTTAATTACTGACTTTTATATTTTATATTCTATGAAATCTTGTATTTACAGGCAATTCGTTATAATTGGTTAGATTTTTCCAAAAAGAAAAAGAATTGTTTACATTCTAGACATTTAGAAAATGTGTCCACCTGGTCCAGTTTCCTTAAGTTTAATTTTAAAACTGGCTTGATGGAACTTAACATCAATTACATATCCATTGTTTTGTCATCAAAACACACGCACACACACACACAGACACACATGCACACACACACACACACACACACACACACACACACACACACACATACACATACATACACACACACACACACACAAATACAAATATTACATATTGTTTGGACTGTTTTCTCTCAATTTGTAGAATTATGGGGATTAAGCCATGATCTCATCGTAATTCTTATTGTTTAGTGCTGTTCATTACTATCAGTAATTTATTGAAAACAGTGTAAATTATAGTAGTGAGGAACTCTGTCATTTAAGGGTAATTTATTATCTGATCATTATGGTGTAGCTGAGTGTGAGCAGTAAAATAGATCGGATTTGTTTAATATAAATGCCGGCAACAATGTTTATTTACGACTCATTATAACATTTATTGCTTCTGCAAAAAAAATTTGCTTCTCAGCTTCATTTTCAAGCTCAATTAGCTTTAATTGTAAAAGTTCTTTAGACTGGCTGTGTATTATGGAATAATTTTTGGTCCTGAAAATGAATGTGTTGGTTTGTGCAGCAGTAATGATGCTGTGCGCATCTCCTCTCATTCACCCGTGCTGCGGCGTCTCCACACCACTGACCTGCTCACCTCCTCTCCTCTCCAGCTCCAGTGAGTGTATTATCCCCCCCCCACACACAAGTCAACAGCTACTAGCTAATTCTTCTCTAATATGCTCACCACTGCATAGCTATTCATCAATCATGCCTATTAAGTAGAAGTTTGCTTTTATTACCATGTAGCCACACTCACTCACACACACACACACACACACACACACACACACACACACACACACACACACACACACCCCCGCTCTCTCTCTCTCTCTCTCTCTC
>JBBMFX010000122.1:11314032-11330091 GCA_037832545.1 Rhabdalestes septentrionalis
CAGTAAAGTTTTCTGATTCAGATCGTTATTGGGTAATCAGATTCTGTTTTGTCTTGATTTGAAGTGCTTGAATGGTGTTCTTTCAATTTTGTTTCAGAATGGGACAGTTCAGTGCGAGACCATCGTATGTCCCCAGCTGGAGTGTCCTGATGGTTCAGTTGCCGCCTACGTTGCAGGGGACTGTTGCAAAAAGTGTCAGCGTGAGTAGATACACACAAACACCTCTCACTGCAGGCATGTGCACATCCACTCCTTTCTGCCAAAGTTGTCTTTTTCTTCCCTCACACTCCCACACAACACAAACACACAAAGACATGCACACGCACAACACACACACACACTCATACAGATACTACAGATACTGTAGCAGTGCTTTTCATTGCTCGCCCCCACAGGGTTGCCTGACAACTGACCACATCTCTCTGTTGCTTAGCTACATTCTCACCATGTCTCCTGAGGTGTCATCCAGTACATATACATATCCGAATAAATTATTCACTAGCAGGCAATAAAACAGAGCCTTCTGGGGGATATGCAAATGTGATCTTGAATTTAAACTGCTTGCCCTAACAGAGGATCTTTCTGATATTGGTTACACTTAGCTTGAGCACTTTGTCTCCGTACAGATTATATTGCACTGCTGTGTATTAGATGCAGATGTCAGAGTCTCTGTTTGTCCCAGTGTACCGATGTAGCAGTAGTTTATTTTCCACTGATTTCAGAAAGCATTTGCTTGTTTCAAGCCAAGCCCACGCTCCTTATTGACTTAACATTCTACAGAAGAAAGTCGAACATCGTATCTAACATCAAAGAACTTCAAATAAATGTTAAATGGTTTGTTTTAACAGTGGCTGTTAGTCTTATCAGATGGATTTTGTTTCATCTGGCATATGTAAAAAGTGCATGCATTTCTTTCAGGCTCTTTCATATTCACATAGAATATCAAAAAAGCGGTTAAAAATATATATAGTGTGCCTTTTTACAGAATTGCTCGGATTCCTGAAGTAAACCTTGTATTCCTTTATTACTGCCCATGCACAGTACTCACAAAACACACATAAAACTTGCAATAGTTTGTAGTAGCAACATAATCTAGTGAGTACAGGGATTCAGGTTAGCTCAGTAGTTTCAATGGTTAGGATTTCAGTGGATTTAATGGTTGAACTAACATTTGGAGTCAGCAGGTTTTTTACCTTTATAAAGTGGGTTGTATACTTTTATAACACACACACACACACACCTAGACGCACACAAACCCAGGGAGTGTTGTACATGTGCAAGTTAATCCTTCCCTCCTATCACTATAATGTATCGCCACCCTCTGAGTCCTACACATGAAGACAAACAGGAGGCTAATTAGCTGAGCTTTGTGTTTAGAGTGACGGCATTCCTCTAAAGAGCTTTCCCTTTTAAATCACCCTCTTATCAACACACTCCCTCAATTACACACACACACTCTGTCCTGTAGGATTTGATTCTGTGTGCACCGCTTTGAGAAAAATTCTGTTTGTGTTTTGAATTATAATTGTTGTGATTATATGCTGCTACTATTACTTCATTTTGAGCTGCTTTGTGAATGTTTCGTTTTTGCAACAACTTACATCAAAGTCACTTCTTTTTGCCATAGGTGTGATTTTGCAGGTAAACCAAATAATAAATCTATATTGGGACAAATGAGGCTGCATCTAACAACCTGCTGTCTTTTATAATTGCATCAAAAACACCTTATTAAATAACATAACCTTTCTGTCTTACATTACAATTTCCGCTCGACATATTTCATGCTGTGGTTGTTAACAGATTGATGATGAGCCACTATTATGTGAAGCTAAACTCCATCTTAGAGTCTTCTAAGCAAGACCACAGTGTTAAATGCAGCTATACGAGGACACAGTGTTATCAGGTGGGATGAGATAAAATAATCATACAGAAATGCCTTTCCGTAGCTTTAGTTACACAGATGGCAGGTCAATAAACACAGTTTTGTGATACAGAAATCCTTCAGTAAAGTGAGAGGTGTGAACTGTAAAGACTAATGTTGTATTCATGATCATTAGCTAGAGTGTTCAGTTGTGCTGACTGAAGTGGGATACTCAGGTGCTTTTTGTAGTGAGAGTCTTTTTAAAAGTCCTATGATGCCTGCGTTTTGAACTCTCCAAGGTGCTGAACCAGCAAGTCAAACTGGGTATTAGTTCATGTAAGGTATAGAATGTCTAATTTTCAGTTTCCTCTGCACTCCGAAAAGTGATTCATGGCATAGTTTATTTTTAGGTATTTGCATCTATTTGATTTTATTTAAATAATTAAATTTTTATAATTTATTTATTCAAACTCCTTAAAATCAGCATAAATCTGTTAATTGTGAAAACAATGAAATTTAAGTTCAAACATATGGGGTTTGGATCAAACAAGATTCTTCTAATTAAAATGTATGAGATTGTTTACATCAGGTTTATTTAAAGATTTATGATAAATACTTAAATCTGTCACTGTTTATTCAAATCACATTGGGTTTATTGGTATGATTACATAAATCTCATTCTTATTTTTTTCACTTACATGTGACTGACAGATATGCAGCACATAACGTTTATTGGCCTGTTTAAATCAAAGTAATTAAAATGGATGGAAAATGTAAATGCAATTGAAAAACATAAATCCTTGGAATTGGACCAAATATTTCTGTGAGTGTGTGTGTTATAATCTTATGTGTGTGTATATGTCTGTGTCTTTGTAGCCATGTGCCTCTTTACGGGGCAGGAGCTGGTGGAAGGGGACAAAAGAGCTGTGCACCACCCAAGTGGACTGTGCCTACTCTATGAATGCAGGGTAAGAGTGTTATATGGTCTGTACTCTCTCAAATGTAAAATATTACAAAAATGATTACTGCTAATTAATATTTCATTGGTGTCATATCTGACCCATAACTCTGTTGTTTGATTTCTTCATTTGAAAACACCAGCTGTCCTATATATTGTGTGAATGGCTCATGATGAATAGTCTCCAAAATTAAGTTAAAAGTAAATTTGTTTTGCTTTTGTATCAATTAAATACATTTTTCTTTCTTCTAGAAAGTTGCCTTTCAGAGGCTCCCTTCGGCAGCAATAATTAGCTTTTTCTCCATAGCAAATTACCTTTAGTACTTCTCTCCAATGACATTTCATCTCTGTTTTGTGTGATGTGTTTCCCCAGGGCCGCACTATGCACAAAGTCCCGAACAGTGGCGAGTGCCCTGAGCTCAGCTGTCCCGAGGCGGAGCAGGTGACCATCACTGACAGGTGCTGCAAAGTCTGCAGAGGTGAGTCTGCTTTATGCCACTACTCTTCACTTCTGATTTACTGACAGGGAGTGGGAGAGAACACCAGTATGGTCCGTTTTGTGTGGGTAGACAACAAGGAACACACTGAATGCTGCAATAAAAGATCTAAAGAAAACAGTGTTACTAATGAAATTCACTAAAATCCATGCCAACTATAATCCCACTAATACACTGTAATTACATTATTGTAATGGGCTTAATGCAGTGTACCATATTACAGTCACTGGAACAGAGCAGGGAAATTCAAAGCTTAAATGTCAGTGTTTAGGATGTACTGTAGTCCCTCTGTGACTTATCTAATTTACCACCTTTTCCACTGCAAAGCTGAGACACTTCTTGTCTGGAAGGAACTCTAGGCCAATAGCTAGTAACAGCTTTCATAGCAGTATTCAGACAGTGGTGACCATGAGGATTCCTCTGTGTAACCTGAAGGTCACGACTTCTGTGCGGAGGGCAACACGTGCATGGAGCACTCGGACTGTCTGAATCTGGAAGCAGGAGCGAGCTGCGTCTGCAAAGAAGGCTTCCGACCTCTCCGCCCAGACAACGCTTACTGTGAAGGTGAGCTGTCAGTCAGTTTCGCCAGTAAATAGCTGGTAATAATAACAACAATTAGAAAAGAATCAACAAATTATTTAATGTACAGTGTGGCATGAGGATGTTAAGAAGATGAAAGTGTTTATATGTAGACATTGAGTTTCAGAATCTATGGGGTTAATTCTGCACCGTTTAAATTTGAATTGTGCTGAGACTGAACTGAGCTGTGTTTTCACTTTTGTAACTGGTAGACTCTTACCAACTGGGTGTTGTAATGTACTGCTTATTACATTCTGTAAATTATACATCAAGGGCGTTCTCACAAGATTCCCCTCTTTCTCACTGGGTTTCGCCAATTAATATGATTTCAGATGATGGGAGCCTATAAAGATAAAATAGACTGTCCTCAAATTCCATTTTCACATGAGTTATTTTAAGGCAGCAACTGCCTGCTTTTAAAAGCTCTGCAAGGTCATAACGAGCACAAGGTGAAGATTTTTTATGCGCCAGGTTTTCTTATTCAATTAGAGTTGATTAGCGATTTTAAAGTCTTCTCTCTCCATTAATGGTAAAAAACAGCCTGTGTAGCTCCTATTGCCCTAAGCTAGTGCTTAAATGCTGGGTAATTAAGAATAAGGTGAATTACCTTGATACATCGCTCCTGCGGTCGTCCTGCTCCATGGCTGCAGCCTTGCCTGATCTGAATTTGATCGATAGACATATACATTCTTTTTCTGCCCACCTTCCTTTGGCAGTTTAATTGGATGATGTTCGCCATCAGCGGGAGTAAGTCATCAATGTCTTACCTACCCTGTTTCCTTTTTTCCTTTGAAGTCCGCTCACTGCCCCTGTGCCTGCCCTACTTTTTTAGCATGGCTAATGAATCGCGCCGGATGGTTGTGAGAGCTTTGCCCTGCTCTCCCGTCACCTCTGCACAGATCAGACAGATCTCTAATGAAAGCAGTTCATCTTAGCAGCCGAAAATAAACTTGCACCGACATGTATGGGCCATCAGTCACCCACACTACTTTTACACATGCCACACATGCACATTGGTCAGGTAATTACACACGACCAAAAGAATATGCATAATTAAAGATGCTATCTTCCACACTGGCTTAAAATTAATGCAGGGCTCAACGGGCCTCATTGGGTTAAGCTGTACTTAGAGTAATGGTCTTCCTGGGAATGCAAAGTTCAAATTAATTTTCTAACCTAGGGTATTTAGCCCCTTGAGATTCTTTTGAGTGAAACTGTTGTACATATTGTTGGCTACATTTGTGAAAGTAATTATTCTTTAAGAACATAGTACTCAGTCTTTCTTAAGAATACATTACATATTGTAATAATGTTATTACGATGGTGTTAACTCTGTTAAAAGGCCCACAGTGTACTGCTTAGAGAGTCTTTGCAAAAGTACAAACCAAGTGTAACCTAGAAATGTTTCACTGGTGAACGGATAAAGCAATAGTGCCCTACTTTAAGACCACTTCATCATATATTTTCCTCCACTGGGATGGAACAGACTACCAGGTGCTTAAAGTAGCAGGACAAAGACAGAATGTTGTGCCATTATCGTATCACTTTTCAATTTCATGAGAATTGTGTCTGTGTGATTGATAGCAGAAATAAAAACCCACAAGACGTGGACAAAGAAAACTGAACAAAATGAGATATGATGGCTGATGGCTTACGAAAAAGTCATCATAAGATTTGACACAGGTTTGTTTAGAACAGATATTACTTTTAAGATCAGTTGTTTGCATCTGGTTCTCATTGAATGCAATCTTGTGTATGAGATAAAGCAATGCAAGCAGTTTCAGTTGCTGAATGTATTTTAAGTTCTTCACACTCAACACTAGACCAAAAAGTAGATGCAGCTAGTATATTACTAAACTTCACCTCATTAAACCCCGCCCCCCTTTTGCTGTTCCTCAACATTCACTGAGATATGGAAGACATTTTTGGGGATGGCAGAGATGGCGGCGAGCTACATCTTTAAAGTCGTCATCCACATCGCTAAGCTCAAAATAGACGATGGCTCTGACGATGAGATCAGTCCCCTTTCAATTTTTCATGCAGTTGGTGGAATGGTAAGGACTCAGGGGGATACTCTTTAGAGACAGAGTGCTGCTCTGTCAGACAGAAAAGCAGGGGGCCTCAATTTCTCCCCTTGCCGGGTGCACTCGAGTAGATGCTGTATTTTCCAACACAGCAAACACTGTTTGGGAGAATATTACATATCTGGGGTAGACTGCTATGTGGAATGAAGGAGGGTGTGTGGCCATGAATTCAAAATGGTGTTACAGCGGCGTTCTCTGATTTGCAACAAGTGTATGCAAATAATGAGTACAAAGAGTAGTAGTTCATAAAAACATGTCATGCCATTGACTGTATCTGGTATTTTCCAGCTCGCTTATTGTAAAATGTCTTGGAATACTGGTTGAAGATCTAATAGTAATACAATCTCCCTCATCAAACGCTTTGTTGAGCTTTTTCTTTTGTGAATTTCACAGAACACAAGTACCGAATATATTAATTGTGTCTGAAGAGGCACTTTAGGTAATTCCTGTTGATGATCCAAGCTGGTTTACATTTTTTTTCCCCTTTATTCTCGGAACATTTGAAAAAATACCACATTAAAAATTCTACCCTCTGTCGCTGTCTTGTCAACTCCATGGGACTTCCAGAGTCTCTTTCAGGGAGCAGTGTCTCAAAACCTGTTGAAAGGCTTTACTTGATTGAGTTTGAGTGTAAAATGTCAGTAGGTGGAGGAAGGGTAATTGGCGTTGACTGAAGAGGAGCAGTAGAATCCCAAATGTAATTACAGCTGAGATGAAGTCAGGGAGAGAGTGGCGAGTGGGCGAGATGGACGTCCTGACCTCAGCCTGGTCAGAGTGACCTTCAGGGCATACATCCATATAGATGTGTTTATAGCAGGGTCTTTGTGGGCATGAAACTTCATAAAGACCTCCGGCTCAAACCGAGGATACTCCCAAGTGCTACCTGCAGCATAACATGAGTGTCCAAATATACACTCTCTGTCAAAGTTGTATTGGTTTAAAAAATATTGTCATGTAAATTAAAAATATTTGTTTTATTCGGTGTTGTTCATAATAGAGTAACTGGGTTTACTTTGAGGAGAATAAAACATTATGCTTAAGTATTTGTGACACGATTAGTACTACTATCTTGAGAATAGAGCCAAGCTCCACAATTGTTATTCATAGCTTTAATATCTAAAGCTGTTGAAACTATATTTCAGTATGGCTTTTTACAATCATTTTGAAAAAAATATCATAAAGTCACTGTTCAAAGTAACTGTTCATACCTGACCTTCCATCTCTCTCAAATCATTTCAACATGTACAATTACGACATGTAGCAGATGCTTGATGATCAGATTATCTGAATTTGTCAGTCAGGGATAAATATTTTGTACATGGCCATAAACACCTCTGAAAGTGGTCAGACCACAGTGCATCTCCAAGCAGATCTTTTTCATACCTGTACCTAACACCATTCACTTATCATAGGATCACACACATGCTAATAGCAAGTATAAACCAGTGTCAGAAAATGGCTGTTTATGTCTGCTCAGTCTGTGTAGGTGTTTTTCATAAATAACTGTAAACTAAAATTGCACTGAACTTAAAATAAATCAAACATGTTTCTAAATTTTGATTTTGGCATCATGCTTGACTGCACTGGGCACCAAATACATAGGCTGATGGATGGACCAGCTGAATTAATTAAAGCACATTTAAAATAATCAGTGAAAAATATTAGTTGCATTTAGCTTCATTTAGCATGCAGCTTTAGAGTCAGATCTGACATCGGTGTTGTAGATTCAGCTAGACAGTTTTGACACACTGTTGTCTGTTGAACTGGTGAACTTGGGGTGGATTTAGCCAAAGCAATGGGATGTCTAGTCTTCAAATCTTCAAAATATGACTGATGACGGTCCACTAATCAAACAGGCCTGTACTGAAACACAGGCTGAATGTATTGCAGATTTTTTTTTTGATAGTGTACACACACTCACACGCATACACATACACACACACCACACATAGAGTGATGCATACTTGCGGCACTTTAAGTAAGTGAAGTGTTTGGATGGTATAACATACTTAATAAGCATTAATTTGTCCTGGCACAGTTCATTGTGCCCTTCACATTGTTTTTGGTTTATTGTTCCTACTTCTGCTTGGCTGTGAGAGTCATCACACATTGCATGGTGATTTACTGCCTGTGAGTGTGCATTAATGAACCTACAGCAACAGTGCAGCTTCCAGAGGATGTGCTGTCGCTGTCTGTTATTCATCTCATGACTGCTTTGTTGACACCTTGCCAAATCCTGTTAATGATCCAAGGTGCTTTCAAGGTATCCCCTCCCTTTGTCAGCTAAAGCCTTTTTCGGAACGGTGTTAAGGCCGTGTGTTCAAGTGCCTCTCCATGTCCCAGCCCTCCTGTGGATCTTACCATGCTCTCGGAGACCCAGGGTCTGAAGAGGCTAATTAAAATAAGCAAGCAGGGTATGTCATTTTCTATGTAGTGTGGCTGTTAAGGCAAGTTGCAGGACTGAAATCGAATCAATGCTCACTGGTATTTGAAAAAGACTTAATTACCTGCTTAAAATGTAGTCAAATGTAAATGTAGTTTACCAACACCTCATATCATGCCTTTCCCTGGCTATAATTGAGAGCTCAGCAGTAATGCTTGAAATGTAACACCTCATTAACAGAAATGAATCTTGGAAATTCACCCAGAAAAAGTATTTATACAGGGGTATTACAAATGATCATGATGCATTGCGAGTAGGCGTTAAGGTAAAAATACAGCGTCACAGTGCCTCGTAATATTTTATTTTTCAAACACTTTCAGACACTGTGCTCAATTGTATCCAGTTAACAAGACTGTTTATGCTCTTTGCAGTTGGTCAATGTTCTAATACTGATTGTATCACGATATGATCATATTTCCCATCGCCATTGTGCCTTTATATAGTAGATAGATCTGTGCTCTTGGTATATGAGGTCTGTCTACTTCACACTCATTTGTGTTAGGAGTTGAGCCACAGCAGCAGGTGATTTGTTAGGTGCTTTAATGACCTGGCCCATTCAAGCTGTGTCCTTCATGGAATCTGTTGACTACATGCGTCTTCATTACCTGACGTTTGGTTACTACAGACTAGAGACAGTCGAATAAGGTATTCATAATTTATATTGATAATAATACAAATAATAATACAAATACATAGCCTTATCCCTTACCACTAACCAAGCTAGATCCCTTTGGATGTATGTCAGGTTATGTAGGGGATATTTTTTTGTTTTGTTTTATGAAATACAAACTTTGAAATGTCTGCTCACTCTGTTAATCAAACGTTATCTTGTTTGTATTGTGTGATGATCAAAAAAGATTTCAGAACAAGCTGTTGTATGTTAAAATGATTTGATTTTGATGTGTTTGCAATTATTGCAAGCGCTGTAACGTGTAAAACCCTGTAATGTGTGGCAGTGCAATATTATTGTGCATAAAAGGTTATATGCTTGTGTCATTGCCTTGTATGTTTTGTGTAGGGGGACATTTCAGACATTTCGTTTCAGGAGAACATATGGCATTTGTTTAGCCCATTAGGCTTCTTGTTATTGCTGTATGTTGTTTGTTTACTACTTTTGCCATAATGCAGTCATGTCTAATTGGAATCCTTCTCCTCTTCATATTCAAAGCCATGTGTCTGTGCCAACTATGATGTGCTTGATTGATGCTGGTTTGGTGCCAGCAAAATTGAAAAACAGCTGAAAAGTTGAAGAAGAACCACTCTGTTCATTTTTCTCTTTGTTCAAATGAGTCTCCTAACCCAGATCACTCTTGGAATAAAAGCTTGCATCGATTCTTCAGGCCTCGTTTACAGCTCTGCAGCACGTTATATGGCCACTGCGTTACAGGACCATCAGGGGAATGGAATCCCTAATAGATAGAGAGAAGTCTGTTGATTTTAAGGACTCAATGATGCAGGGGGAGTGAGAATTATTTATGGAGTTCGCTGGAACGACCCTTGTGAAATTGTTTGGTTATTTTGACAGTGTGTTTGTGTTAGTTCGGCCTCAAACTCAATCAAAAAACAAATGATGGCTAGATGATCTGATAACTTGACTGACAGCTGTGTTTATGGTGAACAAATTAATGAAGGAGTACATAAATGAAGGAGTATTTCAGTAAATGAGCAAATTTGTATTTGAGTGAGTGAAGTCTTCTTTTTTTGTCTGGTAGATTCATTTTATCTTTGGCTAAAGAATGATGGCCTCCAGTGCTGAAACAGCCAAGGATTCATTCAGTACACTGAATGCTGAGAGTCGTCTAAGGCTCTGCTCAAGGTTATTTGGTTCTCTGGAGGCAGTATAAGAGAGAGAATCAGAAAGCCATGTGCTCGTGAATTCACTAGATTTAAATCATTTACTTACACAAGTACTGTAAGCCAGAAATGTCTTCATAGAAAAATGAAATGTTTGATGAGGAGGAAGATGTGGGAAAATGGAGAGAATTTCGCCGAAGTAAAGTAAGAATGTTCCAGCTATGGCCAAGGACGAGTGTTCGAAGCAAATTAGGTTATCATTTCAATTTGAGCCTACAGTCATAAAGAATGTGTCATGAATGTTTCAGAACAGCACTGGTGAAAATTCATAAGACATTTTATTAGGCTGCTGTGAGATTTGATTTAAGACCTTGTATCTAACTTTTTTGTCAGCCTAAAACCACAAGGGTTTTTTTGCCTCTCCGCCTTCTTCAATGTGTCCACCATCTTATGATTTTTTGTCAATTGGACAGCCAAGGCCAAACAATGAGCTCGATCTGTTTCGTACTAGACATGCTGCACAAGTGTTGCAGTTATATAGGAAAATGTATGTCTTTGTAGCAAAAAGGTGGATCTCGGCCTGGTGATCTCTACACAGCTAGCCTATTGGACTGTAACTTGTAGCAACCATTTGTAATACCGCATTATCAAATGTGCAGTGACTGGAAATTTGCTTTCAGTGGTAAATGACAATACATTTATTTTGTGATTGTGTGTTCTCTTGTAGATATTGATGAGTGTGCAGAGGGGAAGCATTACTGCAGGGAGAACACCATGTGTGTGAACACACCTGGATCCTTCATGTGCATCTGCCACACAGGATACATCCGCATTGATGACTACTCTTGCACTGGTAAGACAAGGATATGTCTATGCATTAGTGTGATATGAACCAGTGCTACTCTGCGTTGGTCCTATAACAGAGGGGTTGAAATTCAGTCCCTGGGTTGCCACAGCCTTCCATGGCCAGGAGTCCATGGACTAATTAGCTTATTTCTCTTTTGGTGGGTTAGATTGCCCTCCCTCTCCCCCATCACTCAGTGTGGTGTTAACCAATGGGGGTGCTATTAGAAGTTAGCATTCTCCTCCAAGCATGTTGAGCTGTTCAGTGAAGTGCTGTTACTAGCTCAAAAAGATGTGAGGACGCTTTGTTTGACTTGGAAAACACCAACCAATTAGAAAGAAACTCATCTGACTGAATATCAAATGGGCATGGTATACTGCTTTGGATAAAAATCAGTATGTGAAGTGATTGTAATGGCATATTTAACCCTATTTCTGAGCTAGACCTAATAGAAGTGACTCCATTGTCCTTGTGTGCCATTCTGTAATTAAAAAGCTATTCTCACTGGTGCATTGTAACTCAGTGGGAAGTGGGATGAGGCTCAGCAGCACAGGGGTTTGGTAGTGTGTACTTTTGTCTATAACTGGCATGGAATACAGTGATTAGATTAGGCAGGAACGCACTCTGAGTGTTTACGTGCCTGCCATTCTTGTACAGAGTGATTAAGGTTACCTGTACACTTGATTTATTAATGTTTGCTAACCATCTACATTGAGAATCATATGTTTTGAAACCATTCCTGGCTGTGCTCAATAAATATATGACCTACACAAATATCTTCTACCTGTAAATGTGGTCTACACCAAAGAATAGGAATCTGTTATTTTTTTACTTTTAATTCTGTTCTTGCCAGTGGATGTAGCATTGCCTCCTCCTCAAGCTGTGGTGTTTGCTCTTTGCCATGTCCTACATTATTTCTGACAAAGTGCCAGTAAAGAAGCTGTCTTCCTGTAGAATCAACAGCAGTCCTCTTTCTGGAAATTGTTTCATTAGTGCTGACTCCAGTGCTCAGAGTTCTGCTGTATGTACAATAGCTGAACTGTAAAGTATATTGCATTTCATCTTGTTCTTTTTACGATTGTGCAGATAAACAATTTTCATCATTTAATTATACTGAAGATCAATATCAGATAGCTGATGGATTAAATTTTGTCATGGCACTTTCCCATAGATCATTTTTAAAAAGACAGAGAGCTCTGTGTGGCCACCCAGCTCTTTGCATCCCCCTATAAAAGTCAATTTGTGTGATTAAGGCACCCTTTCCCTGGGTCTGCTGTAATGACTTTGTTGTAAGAGGTACTCGCTACAGTCAAATGGCTGTCGTCCTTGTATTGAGTTATGAAGAAAGCTTGCACCATCATGGTCTTGGCACATATTTTGAATTATAGCTGCTCCACACACACACACACACACACACACACACAAGCACCAAGAAAGAATTGTAAAATTGTGAAAGGCCTTCTGTTAAAAACATGAGAGGTCATACTGAAAGTGAGGACACTGAACAAAAACTAAACATTATCCATGCAAACAATAGGAAATAAGGATTTTTATGAAACAATAGTGTTTATCTGCCTTTCGTTTAGTTAACACTCCATTGGTTTATGGACAAGTGAGTTTAAATGAATATGGATGAATATAAAGAGGAAATTTTGTTCTCCCTATCTCCATCTACGGATTCAATCTAGCGTTAATGTCAGCCCTGTATGCTTGGTGATCATGATTATAATATCCAACTGAGTGGTTCTGTCTATGAATATATTGTATTTCTCTGATCCTTATTTCCTTATCTTGCTGTAATATTGTAAAATCAAGTACATGTACAGAAGAATAAGTGTGAGGTAACAGAGACATAAGAGGATGCAGGAATTCAGTGGCATGGCTCCTGTTGCTTGTTAGCATGAATGCTACAAAACTGCTAGTATAGAGGCAGTGCTGAAGGCTTAAGCCAGAAAGTGTGTTTTACAATGTTTTCCTATCCATTGTGTTGTGTAAAACAAAATAAAATGCTTGAGCTTTGGATCCCTTGTGCAGATTTCAGTCCTATACCTAAGATAAAGACAATGATATGTGCTGTCTGTAAAAATCAACTCAAGGATGGGATAGTTAAACAATTTCCTCCTCAGTCCGCAGTAAAACACCTTATAATGTCCATTGTTTTGTTGTGGCTTTGGCAGCAGACGGACGTGCCGCTGTGCCAGTACCGCTCCCCTATTGTCCTCTATCCGTGCACACTATTTTTGTCCCACGCTTTGAATGCCACTTCATAAAGGAAAAGCACTCTCACAGTTTGCTCTGTCTGCCAACAGGATGGCTGAATCAAAGAGCCTCCTAAGTTGAGCTGAAAATTCCACAACAGTCCAACTTTTAATTAGATGGATCTCTGGCTCCATTTGAAGAGAAACAGTTTGGATTAGTCCTGTGAGGTTTTCGCTTTGAATGCTGGAAAATGAATTGCTATCGCTGTTGCATACACCAATGTACGCACACACATATGCACATACACATACATAGACATTTTCAGATGTGGAATATTTATATTTGCTATTTCATTGCTTGTGTATTGGCTATACCTCGAGCCACAGGTGTTGTAATTAATGGCTGGTGAGCATCTGTTTGCTTTGAATGTTAATACACGGAGATATTTTCTATTCCCTAATTGTTTGCAATCAACAGACACAGAAACGCTGCAGGCTGCACTGCATTAATCCAGCTCCACTTTGCAATACTCTATACAGCACTCTGATAAAACACTATTCTGTCCCTCTTTTCCCTAGAGACACAGCCAATTAATTGCAGATTGCAGACCACAGCACTTTTGTGTCCTGGCTTTCAAGACAGATACGATACAAATGTATTTGTGTTATGATAAAACTTCACCTCACACTGGTGAGCAGCGTATTTAAAACTGCTGTTGCTTAAATTGTAAATGGCTTTTAGGATTGAATGAGCTTAACATGTGGAACATGTGGAAGCTCTGAATGACGAGCATTTTCTCACAGTGCTGCTCAGGTTTTCTCTGTTATGGAATACTTGTCACAGATCTAAAAACAAATTGTAATTTAAATAAATTGTAATTTAGAGAAACTACCCAAAACAAATTCTTAAATAAACATTTACATTAATTAAGGTGGAAAAGTATCCAATATGTGAATTAGCCATCTGAAAAAGTAATTAGGCACTCAAGCAACAAATAAATCAAATTGGAAATGAGATTCTACTGATTGAAAAACATCAGGCTCAGCCGTGTCGAATATAAAGCTCATTTTAAGAGATCATTTTAAGCAGATGAGTGATGTTGTTGTCTTAATTTGTTTACTATCACACTAGGCCAAGATCAATGTTGAAATCCATCAGCTGAGAAAAGGATGTAAAATATTTTCTAAAATTCTAGGACATTGTCAAACCGCAGTAAGTGGCATGATTTACAGATTGGGAACCCTGGGAACACTGATAAATCTTCATAGCAATTGTTGTCCTCCCATAAGTTCATCAAGGGTGAAGTAGCAAAAGAAAGTGAATATTTACATAATTTAAGGGGTAGTGGGTGTAGTGGTTAGGGGATTGTCTATGGAGGCTCTTTAATATATTGAAAGGCAGCACAATCACAATATGTGGCAATAAAATCACAATACTAATATTCCGTCCATATCGTGCAGCTGTTATATAAAGCTTCTCTCTTACTATAACAGCAAATGGCTCAAATATGGCAGTTTAACTTCACAAATATTTTGGCAACCCACCTAAAACAAACAGCAAGTTTAATTAGCCTAGTTGCCACTAAAATGAACCAATGTAGAATAAAATAAATATTTAATAAAGACAGTTTACAAAAGTGTTTGTGTGCATACATAATATATGCATGCCCAATATTATGTGTGCATTTGTTGTAATGAATTCTGGGTTGTTTACGCATTTCACCATCGTTTGCTGGTATTGCTGTGGTGCAGGTCAGGGATGCCTGACAGCTGTTTAAAATGCCAAGATTTGTTAAAACAAATAGCAAGTTTAAATTTATATGTTGCAGCTTTATTATGCAAAACTCACTTTTTCTATCCTTTTGTATTTCCATTTGAGTCTCCTATAAACAACAACAAAAAAACCATCCATCATTTTTCTGTGAATCAACTGAAAGATTTTGGTCTCAGGAATCATTTACTTCTATGCGGCGTTTGGGCAGCTCCTCTATTGTGTCAGGATAAGGAAATAAGCATAGAAATGCCCCTCACCTGTCAAGCCCCCACCCACGTGATTAGTTGAAGATCAGACATTTTTGTTTGCTGGTTTTACGGGCATGCATATAACGCTGAGCGCTACAGGCAAAGACAGGTCACACATAAAGTGTTGTGTTAATCTTGCTCTGGGTTCCGATTCAGGGTTGAACCTATATGGCTGGGTAGCGCCTGTTTTCCATGTGTTTTAAATATGCAGCATAAGCATGGGATGGGTGGGTCGTGGCCATCAACCACTTATTTGCATAAACGTGACAGAGCCCTTAAACGGCTCATTTTGAGAGGGTGGTTTGCTGATAGTAGAATTTGAACCCATGACCTCTTGTTAGTATCCTACCCACTTGGCCAGACTATCAACAGTAAAAAAGTATAAATGTAAGAGCTCTAAGACTAAGTGTATATATTGATAGGTCATGTATTTGACTAAATTCTGCTATTGATAAGTCAGGACTTTGACTAAGCTGTCTGAAAGCTTTATTATAACTTTATTCTGCTTTAACTATGATATAAATCTTGATATAAATACAATAATATTCATTACATTTTTGATCTAATTAACACTTTCAACTGGCCTGCTTAAAATTCTTTTAAAAAACGTTGACTTTAAACTAGTGATGCTCCGATCGATCGGCGGACGAACGGTATCGGCCGATAATCAGACTTGATTGGGACTCGTTAAACTCGCCGATGTTAGGAACCGATCACAATTGATGACGTCAATGCGGGAGGACTAGGGACGGGTGCCGAACCCGGTACTTCATCGCCTA
>JBBMFX010000122.1:11331465-11344306 GCA_037832545.1 Rhabdalestes septentrionalis
GACAAATTTATTAGGGGATGCATTTTCAGGCAGTGCAGCTGTTACTGCATTTTTATACCCTTGACAATGTCGCTCCATTATCAAGTGCTTTTTATACTTTTAATCTCAAAATGTCATGAATAATCTGTACAGGTTTTATGGCTGTAGCTACATTTCAGAATAATGAAAGTGTGCCTCCTGTATCTGAGAGTGTCTTAACTAAGCTTGGTGAGATTTACTGAAGGTAGCTACAATACTAGCAGGTTAAACAGGGTTGCCTGTTCTAGCAGCATAGTTGATAACGCTCTCTGGCTCCCAGTATGATGTTATTTTTTGTTCTTTTTGTGTGAGAGGGTAATGACAGTGCAGCCAAATTTAAGATGTAAAGTATTTCCATGAAAAAACACATTACATCGCTTTACCTTTCCATTAAAATGTGTGTCAGCATGTATTTATACAATTTGGAGATCAGTGAGTGTCATCTGAAAGGTGCAGTGCTGTTTAAGCTGAACATTATATGGAAACTCAGCAGTTTTTCAGTGTTACTGTAAATGTAATACAGGCTTATAATGGAACAACAGTTATGTTACCAAATGTTGTCTGCTCCACTGGACAGCAATAAGAAATGTTCTGATTGATTATGTAGCAAGTCACAACTGTTTTTAGAACCACAGTCTAAAATATTTACTTGTAATTTCTTAACTGTTTTTTAGGTAAACTAAATGTTGTTCTGTGCTGTTGACTGAACCCGGACAATCGGCCCAGCGTTTTTTTTTAAGGCATTTTTAAGTCAAGCAGTAGTCTGTGCCTCACACAGCTCTCATTTTCACACAGGTTATCCAGGTCAAATGAAAAATCTTAAAAATGTGTCTGTGGCTCTAATATAATAATGCAGGATATTTATTCTCTGTCATGAATCTGTTGCTTGGTAATTAGTGGGAGATATTTCAGCATAAAGCTGCTGTTTCCACTTTTCACATTTAGTGAGATGAAGCCACGCTGTAGACAGATCTTCCCCACCAGGACTGTCATGATGTCTTGTTCAAAGGTTCCAGCAGTGTAGACCTGGACCTGTTTTCTGAATCCCATAAGCTTTAACTATTGAGGATCTGAAGAACTGCTTCAATTTAAATGGTTAACTATAGTCTGTTTAATCTCTTGCAGTTAAATAGGATCGCTTGACAAATTAGCCCCTTAACGGCCAACCAGAATTCAGCAGCCAGCACACGCCCATGTGAACAGCAAGTCCTGATCAAATTTTGTAGGTTTATTCATAAAGGTGTGGTGATGTTAATTGTCCAATTTCAAACAAATAAATGAGGGAATGAGACCAGAAGCTACAACATGTTTTCATCTAAAATTCAGTTCAACATCAAATCCTTCAGTAACATTTACAGATTTCAACAGGTCCTCTCAACTGTGGAACTGGTCAAATAATTCAAAACTCACTACAGGGGTGAGTGTGCACTAGTGATCAGTGTGGAGCTGCTTAGTCGCCTGATTCTGCTGAATCCTGTTGTGGTAATAAAACCCACTGCACATCCACAGATCTAGTTTGTGTTGTGAATAAAGGATTTATCAGACTTTCAGAAGACTGCTCACCCTGTGGAGGTGAACAGTCTTCATGTAATGGTTTGATAAAAGAAAAGGAAGTTGCTGATGTTTACCTTCTAAGCTGGTAATGTACAGCTGGGCCAGTGAGCAAAATTGATAATATTCATGGATTCTGTATTTTAAAAGTATTTTCCAGTGACATTCATAAAATAAAGGACATGTAACTTTAACAGCATCGGAACCTATTTTTTTAAACACAAGCTTTTTCACTTAGAATTGGTCATTAAACAGTAAGATCTTCTTTAATCTGAGATTCTTACCATGTGTATGAGATTATTTTTAATTGTATTGGTAATCATGTGAAATTATTTAGACCTCTGTAAATATGAAGTGTATAATTTCTCTCTCTCTCTCTCTCTCTCTCTCTCTCTCTCTCTCTCACACACACACACTCTTTCTCTCTCTCTCTCTCTCTCTCTCTCACACACTCTTTCTCTCTCTCTCTCTCTTTCTCTCTCTCTCTCTCTCTCCCTCTCCCCCTTTTCTCTTTCGCTCCCTGTCTCTGTGAATGTGTGTGTGTTTGCATTTGCAGGTTTTTGTCCAGAGGTGTGTAAGAAAGCTTTAATCTGATGATAACAGAGCTGCCTGAGTCTTTTCAGATTTCTGCTGTTGGGGTGTGTGTATGTGTGTATCAGCTAACTCACTTATCCACAGGGGCTCATGGGGGACACAGGATTAGAGCGTCCAATTCAAAGTGTCCGCTAGCAACAGTGCACCAGTGAGACACCCACCTCTCTGTTGCCTCCATCGTTTCTGTCTGCCTGTGAGTGAACCTCACTCAGAGCCTTGGGCTTCAAAAGGAACAGAACACCATCGAATATGTGGTCGAGACCTATAAATGTAGTTCTGTGAATGTGACACTTGTTAGTGATAGAGAAATAAATACTGCTCTTATTCTATTTCTATCACTGCTTCCTGACAGCCTCATGCATGATTGCTCCACTGAATATCTCAATGCCTTTTTTGTGTTTTTTTGTAAAGAAACTGATGTGGGTGGTTTTTCAGGAGTGATAGAATTTCACAAATGCATCAGGATTTCAATTCTCCTGCCTTTCTCACCCTATAGCTCTTTCTGTTAATACCCCATGTCTGCATTTTCTAAACCCAGCTTGTGTGTCTTGATAAGGAACCCGAACACATAAACGGAACATCTGTTGCTTTTCAGAGGGCTCGTGTGTTTGGGGATTGCATCTGAAATGCATGCATTGCACAGCATGCTGACTTTTTTTTCATGTGTGTGAAAGAGCTTGTTTTCAGGTTCTTATTCAGGCCCTAAATAAATGTGCTTCATTATCTACCAGCGTTTGGGTTTCTTATGCATCAACCACAACAAGTCCTTTGCCTCTGCACAGATGTTCCAACAGCAGTAAACGAGAAGAGATGGGGAGGGATGAGAGGGCAGGCAACCCCCTTGTGACTGCATGTACATAATTGATTGAAATCTCTCAAGTGCGTGAATGGCAGTAGAGAGAGAAGTAGAGTCAGAGAGAGTGAGAGAGAAAGAGAGAGAGCTATATCTGAGTGACAGAAGGAAACAACGTGTCTGAGAATTTCTGCAGTCCTGTCGATATGCGAGCAGTGGAACACAGCAGGCAGGTCTGGCTGTCAGCAGGCCGCAGTGACCTTGGGTTAATCTCCTCACCCTTTCGGCTTGACACTTCATTCCTGCTTCATTCTGACTCTTTGTGATAGGATTCTTATACCTAACCAAGTACGGCATTGCAACAGGATTGTGTGTGTGCGCATATGTTTATATGCTTCAATGTCCTACAGTATGGTCAGATGTGTTGCGCTCCCCTAAGCGAAGCATTAAAATGTCACTCTCACTTTGGATGAGTGAAAGCCATCTCAGGAGACACGAAAGGTTTGAGGCGAATAGCAGAAGCGGATGTGCTCTTGTTGATTAGAGAGATACGTTTGACTTCCACTTAACATTCTGCTCTTCCATGTGCTTCGTACTCTTGGCGCATTTCACACATCTGCATCTGAGACCTAAGCTTTATTTTTAACATAACACATTGGCTTAATTAAAAATTAACCAAAATTTGACTTACATTGTGTCATGTCGCTCCATCTCTCGAGAATAAGTGCTGGCACATATGCAGACTTCCTCTTTTTATTTTCAAAATCAAGACAACCAGGCACAAGGGCCTAAACAAAACTCAAAACCAGCCTGGAGCATACACAACATACCCAGCATGTCGAACAGTGGACAGGCATTGAGGTCCAACACTAAATTAATTAATATCACACATTCACACTTAAGTGATCATAGTTACATAGTTTTTGCATGTGTGAGAAGTAAGGTAAAGTAAAAACACTGTTCATCATAGTTTCAATCAGAGAGCACTTATGCAGTAATGAGTCATACTGTGGCTCTTCAGAAGTCAGTGAGTCATGTCTCTTTATTTCTCTTTCTCTTTCTGTCTATATATCTCTCCGACTTTCCTACTTACAATTAAGTCAAGAGTTCCCTATACGAAAATCATTTAACCAGACTTTTTAATGGAGGAACACCACTATACTATAGCATTAAATGAGATTGGAAGTTGTTCTTGGAACGAGCATGTGCCAAATGTCATAAATGTAATGTAGGCAAATTTTCCACCCTTAAAAATTGTATTGGCAGCCAAATGTTATATTAATGAACAAATATAGGTTTAATCTCAAATTAAGCCCAGTAAGAATTACTGTAAAAGTAGCTTTGGAAAAAGCTCAAAAGCCTAAATGTATCATGTTAACTTAATATTTTTGACTCCTGTCTATTATTTTGTTCATAGCAACAGTATGTTTAGCAAAGTGGGGTGTAATGAATCTAAGAGTCTCAGACATGTAGGACAAAACCTTGTGATGGTGTAATATTTAATTCTTTTTCTAAAATACCCAATTTTAAATGTTTGTTTGAATTTCCATAAAAACATTTCAGTGTTACTGTAATGTACTGATTGGACTTTTCTGACATTTTTAAACTCTTAAGGTTTCGAAAGCTATGTAGTTGCAGTTTAAAGGCCATTTCTTGGTTTTTGGGCTGATGTTATGAAAGAATATCTGGCCCTTGTGAAGCAAGACAAAATATTATCAAAGATACTGAGAAAGATTTAAACTGTCTGCATCTGTTCCCAGTGTTACTGGACTTTGTGCAGAAATGCAGATGCATCACTCATATTTACATGGGGCAGCACTGCCACCATTTATCCTTAGATAATACTGTGGCTAATTACTGTGACATATCTATTGTTTCTGTATGGCTGAAGTTTCACACATTCTCTTTTTCCATGACTTTTGCTGTGTGTGATTAAATGTCAAGCACATTTTTAGCATTCTCTTTGACTTTGAGTGCTTTAATGACTGTAAAAATCGACAAATTAATTTATGTGATTAAACCCACTGCAAATATTTAAGGTGTGGCGCTAATATTTGTTTATGGGACCTAAACCTCTTCTCGGCTTCAAAACTCCTGCAGCTTGTGCCGTGCATTTGTTTTGCTGATTTGTAAACATTGATGATCAGTTTCATAAGATTGAGTTATTTATTATTATTATTAATAATCAAGTTTGTTGGGATTGCTGAAAAACTGTCTAGTGTGGTGAGCTGACCTTGAACCGTGCACTTCAGCTAGTTCCAGATTCGCACATGATAGGAATCAAAAGAGATTATGTATGAAACATTTTCAGGACTCCAAACGGAACAGATCTTTCCCACAAACCCTTGCGGATAAAGATCTCCTCCTGTGCTCATGGTCAATTGGAGGGCAGACAGAAATTGCATCTTCAGCGTTACAGGGTCTTGTATGTGTGGAAATGCATGCGTATCACAGAATGCTTGCATAGAAAGCTGGAAAGTTCAATTCAAAGTCATTCCAGTGCTGAATTTTACTCTCACCTTCTCTGGCTCAAAAGGAGGTGGTTATGTTAATCTGTCAGCTCTCCTGCTGGCCCTAATTCCACACAAGGATCCCACTTTCCTCGCCTTGGGGCAAAAAGGCACAATACCACTGAAGGAACTCTGAGCAGAACTTCTTGTTTTCATTCATTGTTATGACATTTGTCTCATATTCTCTTTCTCTGTCTTTTCTTTTATCCCTGTCTTGCTCTCTCTCTCTCTCTCTCTCTCTCTCTCTCTCTCTGTGTGTGTCATAGAGCATGATGAGTGTGTGTCAGGACAGCACAACTGTGATGAGAATGCACTGTGTTTTAACACCGTCGGCGGACACAGCTGCTCCTGTAAACCTGGCTACACCGGCAATGGCACCACCTGCAGAGGTGATACACACTAGCCAACACAACGCATACAACCTGCTCTGATTTAGACTCGCTGTTCATCTGGCTGCCTTGTTTTTTACATTTTATTCAAGGTTAAGATCTATTTTAGAGTTATAAAAAGAGAGTTTTCTTGTATCTATTTAGGCAACAAATTTTTTCTGCAGTTAAACAATTAATTGCAGAGTTAGTTGCTCATTTAATTACAGTTACTGTACAGTCTTTATTAAGGCATTAGAGTCAGTGCTTCTGACTTTTAAAGCTGGCTAGCATGCACATACAAGCTGTTGTTTTTTTTATCACAGGAAAATCGCAATCGTCATTGCCAAAGGCAACTGCAAAATTAGACTATTTGTTTCCACTTGCCTCAACTGAACAGCCTCTTTCTTTGATATGTTTTGTGGTACATATTGTGTCCTATATACTGTAAAAAGTTTATTTTATGTAAATTATTCTTTTAATGCTAGCAGTTTTGCACCCAGTCTGAATTTTGCTTCTGACCAATAATCTATATTGTGGTTCATTACTAGAAGTCATTCATACTTCCTTGCATTGCTTTGTAATTGTGAGCTCAGCACTGACGACCAGCTGTGTGCTGTTTACATGTGCTGTCCATGTGTTAAGCCCTAAATGTGTTAAACTCTGAGCCTTAACCTGTGTGTGACCTGTGTTTGGCCCTTAGCTCTTTGTAATGGCCTGTGTCTGAATGGCGGTTCCTGCGTCTCTCCTGATACATGTATGTGCGCCCAAGGCTTCACTGGGCAAAGGTGTGAGACAGGTAAGAGGCCTTTGTTAGCTTTCTGTTCATTCTCTTGTCACCCCGTGTTCCTACACTATATCCCTTACTGTTCTCTGGAGTCCTGCACCATGTACAGTCAGCTCTGCTGTTTCTCCTGAGTATTTAAAATGATGTGATGAAGTTAAACAACAGCCTTTTCCATCACTGGCCTGTTGTGGTATTGACTAAAGCAGGAAGCAGTAGCACAGTAGCCTAGCAACTGTATCACCTGAAAAAGTTCATCTTTCTATTTGTGATTCCCTTTTGCAACCACCTAATTATGACCATCACATTTTTCCCTCACAGCAAATCCTCATCCGATTAAACCAGAGCTGTGTTCTTGTTGCAGTTTGAAAATCTGATTTTGTTCTAAATTTGATTTTAACATGGCTATTCATCTAATTTCAGATTTCCAGTGTCATCCGTGTTCTTAGATAAAAGAATCAGAAATTGATTCTGTCTCCCAGCAATAGCTAAACCACAGCCACATCAAATACCGTTCAGAATTTTTAGCTTAGTGCTGTTAAATAAAGTTGGATTCATTTTGCCGCCCATCCCCCACATGTTTGCTTTCCACTCTTATTGACTTTTTGTAATAAAGCTTCTTCTGTTCATCTAATTTATCTATGAATTATACAGAGAGAGAATTTGTTGGGACGTTTTAATCAAAATGTGGATTGAAAGCTCAATGGGACTTTGTGTGGTATCTTACCATCGTGTAATTCAGCAGGGCAATGATGGATTAGTGCACTCCTCTGTCTGCTGTTGCTCTATGGGTAATTAAGGGTAGAGGCAGATGCTGAGCATGGCTGGGGGACGTTCTACTCAGGGGAAAAATAAACTGAGGAGCGAAATGTGGGCCTACAGTGCTTGCCTCTGCAGTGGGACCCTCCTGTCTGATCCCGCTTCATCCTGCCTCATATCGATTCCACATAAAGGACCCTTTACGACATGTCCCTGCACAGGGCCCGATTGAAATCCAATTGTTTTGTTTTACAACACCCACCCTGTCATTCCCTGAGTGACAATATAGATTCTCAGCTTTCTGAAGAACCTTCAGACATTTGATTGTTAGGACAAGGGTGAAAACAATGTTTTCATTTCAGCTGTTTGTTCAAACCATACCATATGCAAGTGTAAGTTGAATATTAAAGCCTATGAAAATGCTTTCAGTCGTAAATCACACACAATATTATCAATCAATTTTCTGGTTTGTAATTTTTTTTAAATGGTAGCGATCTAATAGTTTCAACTCTGACCATAATGACCATTTTGTAGCATTTAATGACTAATGATTTAATTTAACCAATCAGATCTTTTGAAATCCTTGGCTGCACTAAATGTACAATTTTTTTGTATGTGTGTAGTGGTGAACACTTCTAAACTGATGTTTTTATATTGTTCTGATTTTAAATTCCATCTCCAAAGTAATCATCTCATTCTTTCTTAATTTGAAATACATTGGTCCTGCTTTAAATCAAATTATTTTTATGATGCTTTTATTTTACCTCAGTAACAAGTGAAAAACATTGTGTGTGTGTTTTATACCTGGTTTAACTGGCCTGCCGCTTGTAGCGAGCAGCAAAAAAGACTGGAAATAGACTTGAAGCCTGGCACTGCAGAGCGTTATTAATTTGTGGTTAAAAACCACGCGGGTTCTGTTGTCTGACAGATAGATGGGTTGGCCATGAATTCTGACAAAATAATGCATTTTTACTATCACTGAAAAAAATGGATTGGGATTGATATAGCAGACATACTGACATGCATATATTGACTTTGGCAATAAGAACAGTCTTATGCTGTGTTTACTTGTGGTTGACACTCTCAGTAGATTGGGTGTAAACATTGATGTTGCATTACCTATCCGAAAGCAGTGGCATTTCTGGTAAGGTGCAGTCCAGTAATGTTATTCACTACAGTGCCTTCTGAAGTGTTTCGAAAAAATGCAACTGTTTCGTCCAAGTTCTGATCTGTTGTACATAACACTTGGACTTTGACTATGAGTTCTTCAGCATCTGAATTTGTTTTCCAAAACATTTTAAATAAAATCAACATAGTTAGACTATTGACAAATAATTCTGCAGGCTGCTGTGGCAGAATTGTCCATCACTGTTCCCCTGAAAATGTGCCGTGGTCATAAAATGCACAGCATTACAAACTAAATGATTCAACAGTTGTCAGATTTATTTTGTATAAAATTTGTAGTGTTTAGTCTTGCACAGAGCATGTTTTGACTCTGCTTATAGGTAGCGTGCAGTGCGGTGGGGTGTCGTTATGCAGTCATACTGGGATGGCTGTTTGTGTAGATTACGAAGAAGTGCTCTGATGTGTGGCCTTAGGCACAGCTATTTTTGCTCTCTGTCTTATATTAATCATCAAGGTTGATTATGATTCAAAGAGTGAAGAAATGTAGACAGACCGAAGAACACATGAAATCACAGACCATGACAAATCACAGAAAAACACACACGCTACATGTACAAGTGGCAACAGCTGCAGCATGATAAACAGTATTATATATTGAAGAATAGTATACTTACATTACCTGACACGTATTTGTAAGTTCCTCGCTCATTTTTGGACTTTTGGACTTGTTTTTTCTTTCAGGGGACCATTGTGTGTGTGTTACATATCTACTGTTGTGACTTTCCTGCAAACAAAAACAAATGTAGAAATCGAGCCCTAACAGCTCTAATTAAGCTCTCTTTGTGATTTGACACACAATTATACTATTTTCAAGTAATGCTGATACATGTTATGTTTTAATTTGCTATTGGTAATTTATTATGATAATAAATATTGTAACATATTTTAAGTGTGACAGTTAAAAACAGCTTCCCAAATTTTAATTCTTGAATAAACGATTATGTTTCAGTGTAATTCTCCACTGGGTTATGAAATTTAGTTTGAGATTAGAGTTAATCCATGTCCAGGAACCAGACACTTAAAGCTATGCTTTAATTTCGAGTTAAGGGTAGATCTAGCAAATATATCAACAGAAGGGTGTGTGTGTGTATGTGGTTGTGTATGTGTGTGTGTGTGTGTGTGTGTGTGTGTGTGTGTGTGTGTGTGCGTGTGTGTGTGTGTATGGGTGTGTGTGTGTGTGTGTGTGTGTGTGTGTGTGTGTGTGTGGTAGCACGCATGCACAGAACACACATTAATTGCTTGAATGCTGTTTATTCATAATTTATAGTATGTTAGAAACCAAACAATGTTTTTCAGAAGGAGACAAAGAAAGAGTGACATAAAAACACATGAGCGTAAATGTGTGTGTATTGGTATGTTTGTGTGGAAAGATGGAGAGACAGAGCATTTGTGGAAAGGCTGTCACAATACACCACAAAAGCAAAAGTGCCTCATCCAGTTTGAATCCATGTGGCTGCAGTGTCCACGCTGTGTTTGCTTCTTCAGCTCTGTCTTTGATGCACTGGATTGCATCGATGTTGTTTGGCATCCAGCAGCGATAGAAATGGGTTTAGTGATTAAAAGAGTTGATTTGTACTGTTAGCCATGTCAAAGTAATATTGAGGTATTGCAGAACCTGTGTTTGCTGTTCTTTGAATGTTCCTAACAGTGATCACATCAATGCTTTTCACCCTACAGATTTATTGATAAAAAAAGAACTGCTTACACATAATTAGAGCAAAAGAACAGCATGGAGAGCTTAGCCTCTGTCTGTGTGTTTCAATGAGAACACAGAGAGGCAAAGAAAGAGAGAGGGAGAGCGAGGGGAGGGTTTGGGGTTGGGGTTGAGGCAGAGGGGAGGAATGAACATGGAAATGCTTTCACTCTCTCCCGCTCTGTGCTTCTATATATGAGCTTTTAGGAACCCCCTGGGACGCAAAGGCTACCCAGTAACAGTGTGTGTGTGTGAGTGTGCAAGAGAGAGAGAGAGACCAAGAGACTTACAGAGAGTGCGAAAGATACGGTACAGAGAGATACGAAGAGAGAGAGAGACAGAGAGTGGGAGAAAGAGAGACAGAGATACAGAGAGTGAGAAAGAGAAAGGCTTAGAAGAGAGAGCGGTACAGATTAAGGGACAGAGAGGCGTTGTTGTAGAGACAGATGGGAGAAGTGATAGCTAATCTTGCTATTAATCATGGCTATTTGGCGGAAATGACAGAATAAAGGGACTGAGTGAGTGTTAATAGTCACATTAATGAATAAGAAAAGAAAGTTGATAAAAAGAAGAACAAAATCCAAAAGTCCTCTCTAGTGTGTTTGCGCTTGTGCATCTGCGATTTCCTTTTTGTTTATTTCTAATCTCGCCCATGATGCTGAAATTTGCAGCAGGAAAAGTGGTGCTGTGTTCCACCGTGCAGGACTGGAGGTAGACTGCAGCTGCCTGTGTCACACTGCAGGAACAGTTCGATTAGTGTTTAGATGTAAGTTAAGTCTTTTGATGGCCAGAACTCACGCAATAGAGCTACAGACAGGCCTGAAATGTGTTCACTCTTGGCTTACTAACCTTTAGCTTCAGCCTAGTGGTGATGTCATACTTCCAGGTGCTAGTCTGCAGTGACAGCCACTAGCATGCATAATACCCTCCAGGGAATGGATTATTCAGCACACACACATACACAAGCATGCAGGACCCTTGCAATGCAGTGCAGCACTCGAGTGCTGATGCAGATGGCTAGACTGCACTCGGTAGTCCTGTGCTCAGGGAACAAGATGGGGAAACTCATGGAATTCTCTAGACCAATTTGTTTTACTGCATTAGACTCAGGAAATATGTGTATCCAACTTGAATTCTATATCATTTGAACACAGAAGCTCACTGTGTGTGAATATTTCACCAATATACATTCTTAGGATAACCAATGGTATTACATGTAATAAAGTTACTTTTACATGAACTAAAATAAAATGTTTTAGTCCTCCTGTGATATTTGTACTTTGAAGATACATGTTTTAGGCTGCCCAGGGAGTAGGACATGTGAGTTAAATAGCCTGCCCATTTTTACTTATCTAGTAAAAATCATCTTATTTAAACCTTGAACTTACGTACTTTTTCTCAAAGTGTTGTTTTGTTTTGCTTTTGCCGTATTCCATGGCTCAGTTTGTGGGGTTTGTTGTGTGTGATAATGACAGCCTAGAGGCTGAGCATTAATTAAGGATACTGTGGTCATAATAGGACAGAGCATGCAGCCATGCCACAAGGATATTAGTTAACATTAATGAACCTTTTGCCTGATTACAGCGGGATTCATCCTTGAATTTTAAATACCCTTTTTGTTAAAAGTCTGAAAGAGTAAGATAAGTTATTTTGGTTTAAGGTGCATTGAGATATATTTGTGTGTCTTGTGTGTCTTTTTAGGTTGGTGGATGTGTGTGAAGTCTGAGACAAATTATTGTTTGCCTAAGATTAGTGCTGAAACAATTATTCAAATAACTTGAATAATTCGATTACAAAAAGTGTTCAAGGCAAATTCTTTGCCACGAGGCTTTGTTTATATTGTGACACCAAAGTCTGCCTGTTTAAAATTAGTTTCTGCTTTGTTTTTTTTTCATATACATCATAAATGTTTTACAAAAATGTCATTAAATGGGCTTAGTTCTGGAGCCAATAAGCCAAAGGATTTAAGCTTTGATCTACTAAATGTGTTAAGTTTGAATAAAAAACATTTTTGTGAGGAATAAAAAAATGCTTGCTCATTTTAAGGGGCCTTTAATATTGCATAACACACTATTGACATAGCTGTTTAAAAACACAAAGTTAGGATTTATGTTTACTCCATTAATCGATTAAAAAAATCGACAGAATACTCGATTCCAAATATATTCAATATTTGCAGCCCTGCATAAGATATAGAGGGTATGAATGGTGTGTATGGGGTAACAATACAGCATATTCCATTGAACTGTGTTGTATTGCAGTATACGTATTGTGCTGTTGCCTTGTAGCTAGTGCTTTAGCCCAAGCAAACATATTACATTTTGTATCGCCTATGAGCCAGAGGCTTCAGTGTCATGTCCACTCTTCTGAACACATTATTTCTTTGTTAGTCAGTAGAATCTGAGGAAAGTAATTGATTTTTTTTTACATCACAGATTAAATCAAATCAGTCAGAATTGATTAGGCATATCTCATGTCTGAAGACACCTACTGTGAGGACACACACTCACACACACACACACACACACACACACACACACACACACACACACACCCCCCGCGCGCTACCAACATACCCACAAAATGCAC
>JBBMFX010000122.1:11357300-11378128 GCA_037832545.1 Rhabdalestes septentrionalis
TGTGTGTGTGTGTGTGTGTGTGTGTGTGTGTGTGTGTGTGTGTGTGTGTGTGTGTGTGTGTGTGTGTGTGTGAGCTGAGTAATTAATGTTAATCAGCTAGAATGTACAGCAGAAAACAAATTCATTGTGAGTGAGTCAATAGCATCTCTCAGCATCTGTTTTGAATCAAACAAAACAAAAGAAAAACCTAAACATAACCAATGTACTGACTGTTTCAGTCCATGCTGCATAGGAGGTGATGCCATCAAAAGATGTCAATATAAATAATATAAATGAACACCTCTAGAGTCGGCATGAACTTTCTCCCCTGCAATGCAAATTTGCTATCACAAACTAACAAGGAACCACTGCAATGTGATTTTGATTATCTATTTGTAATTCATACATTTGTGCATGTCGTTTATGCATTTTGATTGTTACATGTTTTGCTTCCTCTTTTGTTCCGTCTGTCCTAATCAGATTTTAGTGCATCATAATATCACTCTGTTTTCTGATTCTGATTGTGAAATGAGCTGAATCGGAGAGATCAGAGATAACAAGTATTTGAATGACTTGGGGAAAAAAACGAATGCATTGCAGTAATTTGCTAGAAATCTTGGGATAATAATGCATGATTAATGACACCCCATGTGAGAATTCGCATTTGTTTGCACACACACACACACACATATACAAACGCGCACACAAACACACCACACACACACGCACACACATTCCACATGATACAGTGGAGTTAGCGTTAACCCCAGTGAAATGAAAATGTTAGCAGAAATAGGTCGGGCAGAGCTAAATCACTGCTTAACTGAATCTATAAGGGTAGATAGAAGATATGACCTGTATTTGAGGGACTTACTGAGAATCGAGTTTCATATGATTTATGAAAAGCGACGAAGGGAACATTTGCTCTAGAGACTTTGGACGATTTTCCTCATAAAAAGCTGCATTGTAACTAGAGTATAGTTTTGGTCTTCATGGCCGTTTCTATATGAAAGAACCCACATGTTAATTACCAGATGGAAAGTAAGCTAATGAGTATGTGCAAGATTATTAAGGACAGACTGCGATTTAACTCGGCTAGGTTTCTAGAACAGGGTCAGATGTGCTCGCACTGTGTTGGGTAAGCAGGGTTATTTTTCACTAAAAAGACTGTTTATTATGATCTACTTGGCGCTCAGTTGTTTATTGCATTCCACTCTGAAAGCTTCGAAGAAATGAGCTCCCCAACTCTTTCCAACTCTTGGCAGAGGTCTGCATTTTTTATTCAACTTCTCGGTTGCTGGCATAAACAAACTGCTAGCAGAAACGATTACTGCACAAGTTAATAGCGAATGCAACAGAGATTATTCAGTAACTTCATGAAAGAGAGCAGAACTGGGAACATGGTGTTAACAAGATAGCAAAAAAGGTTTTGCTTACTTTGTAAGTCTGCAATTATTTTGCCATTTTGCCATACATCATTTACATAACATATGTATTTATATGTAACCAGTGCATAGTTAATCACAGTATATAGTACATAATGAATTTTAGTTACACCTCCTTGGGATTAAGTTGATTTGAGTTGATTTAAAATCCACTTCAACAGATTGGCATGAACTCTGAGTGAAAATAATTAATAATTTACCAAAATGAGAGGGACAGATGCCTTAGGGAAAAAAAGAAGGATAAATAAACACTGTTGTTCCTGAAATGTGTGTGTGTGTTTTGCTCTACAGCAGGGAGAGGTGGACTGCTGGCCATTGTCCTGCCCAGTGACGGACTGTGACTTCACGCTGGTGCCTGAGGGTGAGTGCTGTGCTCACTGCGTGTCGGACCCTTGCCAGGCTCACAGCATCCGCAACGACATCACCAAGACCTGCGAGGACGAACACGGGATCACACGCTTCAGCGGCTCCTCCTGGCTCAAACACGGCACTGAGTGCACCCTCTGCCAGTGCAAGGTGTGTGTGGACACCGCAAACACACAGACACTCACACTGAGAACAGATTATTACCTGAATACACATTAGTTTTCAGGTCAGTATTGGAGGAACTTGTAGATTTGAGAATGATGTTAGATTCAAAATGCCTTGCATTTTATCTGAATAGAAATAGATCATTACAATGTGTTGTTTTTCAATCATGTCATTATTTGTTATTGTTTATATATATGTATGTGTATATTTTTCGATGTATCTTAAGTGTATTTATTCTCTTCTCCCCTCTTTCAGAATGGACATATCTGTTGCTCAGTGGACCCTATGTGCCTTTAGCTGTGTGCTAAAGGCATTTGTACAGTCTTTCTCCATTTAAAGGAAACTCACCCTCCTCACCCAGTCCCCAATCCGCTTCTTTATACCAAATGCAAATGTGTATTATACCAAACTGACGACAGAAAACCTCACTGTTCATATCTGCTACAGGAGGAGTCCATTTCTTCACATTGAGGTGCAACAGCTCATCTGAAGTACTGCTCTGTACAAAATACTGCATACACTGGCATGACCACACTGGATGTTAAAAACAAAAAGCGTAATCTTTCATTTCTACATCTTTATGAACCATGAAAAAGAAGTAGGGACTATAGATAGTAAGTAAACGTTATTGTACTTCTCTTTTGTCACATTATGGAAGTTGTTTATATTTTGTGATTCCATAAATAACACTTTATGTTCTACACTTTCTTTTGCCTTTATTTCATGGTTTTAAACGATTCTTCCGCTTGCTCTTGTCTAATGGTGAAATAAAGTATTTCCATTTCCATTTACAGGTGTGTAAGTCCTTTTATTTTGATGTCCTCACCTTATCATGCAATTTCCAGGAATACAGGACAGTTTTGATAAGAAAGATATGTCTGCATTCTTCCTGTCTGCAGAGGGTTTTAAAGCCCTTCCAGTTTGACAGTTTCCTTGTTTGTATCTGTTGTATTTTTCATATTTTTCATCCAAACTTGCCTTGTTCACTGTGAAGATTAGATGAATATTCAGCAGTTATCTGAATAGAAGCGAGAAGGTAGGAGCCCTTGTTGTAAAGGCAACATATCCTCATGCATATTCTGAGTGTTATACAGTGTTACACAATCCAAGGTCATTCAAGAGTCATGTAACTGTCTTTATGCATAGTTTTGTTTTTCTTAGAAAACATTAAAGATCACACATTTTTCACCAGGTCTGTCCTGCTCCCTATCTGAAGTGTTAAGTTTCAGGTTCCTGGGGTAAAACTGCTCTGGCTGCAGTGTTTTTCCTCCGATGCAATCTGCTGATGGCACTGATCCTGTAGATAAATGCTCTCAGCGAGTTACCCTTTGATACACCTGCATTTAATTAAGAATTAATTTATGGACTTATCGACTTGCAGATCCACCTCTTTTTCACTTTGCCGGTCTGGACAGATGCCAGGGGTGAAGTTAACTGCTCTTGTATTATATAATAATGCAGCCAACTATTGCAGAATTATTCACATATTTTAAAAGGTTCATGAGGAGGTTGTAGAAGGCTTTTGTAACACTGATTAAGATGTAATAATGAGAGGTTCCCACTTTTCAAGATGTACAGAACCTGCTATTAAAGGCAGGCATAACTGCTCCTTAACTTCAGAATGTTTTTGTTTTTTTTATCCGTAATGATGAATACAAATATTCCGAAAACTCATGTCACAGACTGTTCCATTCCTGGCAAACATGTTTCATGTTAATTACAAGTAATGCTTAATATGTCTTATAATAGCAGGTCTTGGTGATGGAGTTGGCTGTGTAATTCCCAGACAAAATGTACCCGTTTGTGAGGAACACGTCCAGAAAACGATTAACCGCTGAATTGAAAGGTTAATGTGGGTCTGAAATCTGGCTTTGGAACATGAACTAAGCTCACAGGCATATACTTAATCATTATAAAGTTATTATGACAGTGAAATACCGCTGGGAGAACACCATGCCCAGAGTGCTTGGGATGGATTTGGCTGCAGTCTCTCCTGGCCTAGCTGGGTTCAGCAGTTCCTAGCAAGTGGTGGCCTTTTGCCAGCAGCAGGAAAGTGGAGGCACAGCGGGCGTGAGGCTCGTCCAGCTGGCTCCTAAGTGTCCAATTTTCTATTGGAAAGATGAGACCACTGCAACAGATGCCTTGGCCTACGGGGAGCTAATCCCACTGTCTGAGTCCCTTCAGTCCGCCAGTGATTAGCTTCAGAATCGTCGTCTGCAACAGGCTGGTGAGGTAGAAGATCTCTAGAACAGATACGATCATCCAGCCATGAGCCCCGACAGCACGACAGCTGGAGCAAGTAAAGTCAGTTTAAGGCAGATAAAGCCTGAAAAGTGGTCTCCTTGATTTGCAGTGAGCTGGTAAATGCACAGGTGAATTAACTAAGGACATCTTTTTAAAGCAGAGACAATCATTCAGCGAAGATACAGACATCTTTTAAACACTTCATAACCCGTTTTTTGTGCAACAGAGATATATTCAGAATGAACTTTTTTCTGAAATAACAGTGACAGCTTATGCCAAATAATTTCTTCCATTTTCTCTTTCTCTCTCTCTCTCTCTCTCTCTCTCTCTCCCTCTCTCTCTCTTTTTTGAATAAAACTTCTTTTCCAAATTGTTATCAGTCACCACAGTGAGTTATTTTTTTTGCAGAAGTAATTAGAAAGACGTGCAATAACGTTCCGTGCCATCATGATAAATTATTATATTGTCTGAATTTAGAACACAGCTATTAGACTGCAAGAGGGCTTAAATGTGCAATTTCTCATTTTCCACTCCTTTACGGCGAGAGGACCCTGCGATATTGTCTCGCCGTTCCCTGCAGCAGGGTTGATAAAAATGCAGTTTCATATCTGAGGAGAAAAGCAATTGAAAGGAGAGACAGAGGGAGAGAAGGAGCGAGAGGGCCCCAGCACTGCTGGGCTTTTTTCTGTTCTGAGCCAGTGACTGGCTCTACCCTGGGATTTGTTCCATGGTCCACCCTGCTGTGTGAGTGTCAAGGGCAATCTAGGACTCCCAAACGTGCACTCACACACCAGCAGCTGACAAAGAACATCCTTAGCAAAATCTCCCAGGAACAAAGGAGATAGAAGTGTGACAGATTCAAAGAGCCGCACAGTTCGGCCTCTGTCAGGGGGATGATGGTGCGAGTGTCAGATGATACTGTGATCTAGTCGATGGGGAAGAGCAGGATGACATGACAACTGATCCGAGAGAAATTTAGAGGATGACCGGACCGAGAATGATTCAATTAAATGTCAGATGCAGCTGCTCTCTGTTTCAGTGCCTTCAAGTGAGGCAGACCGGCATTTTTCTCAGAAATTAACCCTAGCTCTACAGTGAATGCTGGAGATTTCTTCTTCGTTTCCTTTAAGGTGTAAAATGATGCCTCAAAGACATTAGAATGAACAGATTGCATAATATCAATTTCAGTGGAAGCTGGTCTCTGCTCTACAGGTAGAGGGACAACAAATGTCAGAGCTGGACCCTAACGAGAATTTGTGAAGAGCCTGAGGCTCTTTCATTGTTTATCTTAGCTGTAGGCGTACTAAACTAGCTGTAGGCACCTGACTAAACAAATACGTCAGTTTTTATAAATGTTTTATTGCAGTCTAGTTGTTTTCCCTCTTTTTGCTTTTCCCTTTCCCCATAAGAGATGGTGTTTGACTTCTTTTGTCCTCCCTTGCCCTTTTTGTCTGTGTCCATATTCTTTAGGAAATGTTTTCATGTTGGAATCTCCTGAAAAGTATTTTAAAAAATACTTAATTAATAATAAACATTAATAATAATTAATTTGACAAATGTTCTTTTACATTTGTTTTCCAATAATAAAGCAAGGTTTAATAATAACTAAAATCTGTAGTTCAGTGGTTTAGTAGTGAAAGTGTTTCTTCATTCTTCATTGCATAGATTCAACAAGGTGTTGGAAACATTCCTCAGAGATTTTGAACAGAGAATCTCTTGTTCCAGCACATCCTGAATGTGCTCTATTAGATTGAGATCTGGTGACTGTGGAGGCCATTGTAGTACAGTGAACTCATTCTCAGGTTCAAGAAACCAGTTTGAGGTGACCTGAACTTTCTGAACTTTCCTGTTGGAAGTGGCCATCAGAAGATGTCTACACTGTGGTCATAAAGGAATGAACATGGTCAGCAACATAATCAGGCAGGCTGTGGAGTTTTAACAATTCAATTGGTTCAAAGGGGGACAAAATGCGGCATGAAAACATCCACCACATCATTACACCACCACCACCAGCCTGTATGAATTGTAGCCTCAGTTTCCTGTTCTTAGCTGTTAGGAGGTGCACCTGGTGTGGTCTTCTGCTGCTGTAGCCCATCTATTTCAAGGCTCGACGTGTTATGCTTTCAGAGACGGAACTCTGTAGACTTTGGTTGTAATGAGTGAGTTACGGTTTCTTTTCTGTCTTGAACCAGTCTGCTCATTCTCCTCCGACCTCTAACATCAACAAGGAATTTTGGTCCACAGAACACCCACTCACTGGATATTGTCTCTTTTTTCTGTAAACCCCTAGAGACGTCTGAGTGTGAAACTCCCAGTAGATCTGCAGCTCCTGAAACATTTAGACCAGCCCTTCTGGCACCAGCAACCATGCCATTCAAAGTCACTTAAATCTCCTTTCGTCCCTATTCTGAGGCATGGTTTGAACTTCAGAAATTAGGTTTCAACATGTCTGGGTGCCTAAATACATTGAGTTGCTGCTGTGTGGTTGGCTGATTACCTAGTTTACCTAACAGGTTTACCTAATAAACTGATGAATGTATATATATTGCCATGACTACAGCTAAAGTAGAAAATGAAAGGGCCCCAGACTCATCTGAAATTCACACTGTGGTCCTGCTCTGAAGTATCGTTTTCCCTCTAACTCTAAAGTAGTAAAATGTAATTTATTTGTTTGCTTTTCTTTATAATTTTTGAAAATAATTTGTACATTTTGGTCTTTTATTGCTGTGGAAACAGATCCTCCAGTTCCATTTGTGTAATGAGCATTTTAAAATAATGCAATCACATCTACTGAATCAAATCATTTGCATGATGCATCATATTGCTTCCTGAAAAATCAAATCAAAATCGCATCACCTACAGGGCGGAGATTTACACTCATATATTTCAGATGAGAATGATTTGAATGTATTTACTTCATGTAGCTTTTTGGGTTTGGATTTATTTTGGGCAACACAGTTCACACTGTCTGTCTCCTTCTGATCCTCTGGGTTTCTGTGCTTTATACGTTTGTCATTACAAGCCAAAATGAACTTATTTTTTTCTCTGCCTCAAAGAGTTATTCGTCCAAACTATTGCTTTGATAGTTTTGCTGCACTGACTGTATGCTCAGAAGAAATCAATATCTCATTTTAAGCCCCTAGTAACACCCAGAATTCCTAGTCTAACGCCTTTAGCAGCAGCTGTGAAAACCTGACCAAGGCCCAGCAGCACAGAGACACTCTCAACTACATACTTAACACTACATTAATGCTTCTTAATTCCCTTATAAAAAATGATGGGATGAAAAAAAACAATGATACTCGAAGACATCGTAATATTTAGAGGAGATGAAACATAACATGACATAACATGCCAATAAATAGTGGGACCACATTTTACAAAATGTGGATGTTTCTGACATGTATTTTGCTGGTGTGAAAGATTAAACCACATACGGGTGTTATGTGATTATTTTTCAACCGGACCGAAACCGACCGTGAAACCAAGTGATAAAGTACTATCTGTGAAAGGTCTACAACTTGTTAACTAGCTAAGATAATAGCACAATATTATTGTCCATACAGCATTTAAAATGATGTCTGATGGAGTTTACAGGAGGCTGTGATTATAGGATGTTCAAAAAGTCTTAAAAATCCAAACAGTCATATACTGGTGAAAGTTCATTTTTTTGTTGGATCATAAAAAGTCAAAATTTCAACATGTGAAGGTTTTCTGAAGGCTACCACACAAACACAAAAAAATATAATGTTTTTTAAATATAATGCTTTTGTATATTTTAATCCAGCAACCCATTCTACTTTGTTGTCAGGCTTCAAACGCATGATCGCACAAAAGCTGAGAGTTGCCACTGAACTATGGGGTGCAAAATGTTTTTAGTTACTGATGATTTATATCAAATATGTGCAGTAAAATATTTCATGATATAGTTTATCCTTATTTTTTATGCAACACATATCATTGTTGTCAATTATGCACGTCTCTGAGGATTCTTACAGTACACTGAGCCCCATGAAAATTGCTTTCGTAACCCTTATATGCCACCCATAATCAGAACTGATGGTCATTTACCAAATTTTCATCTAAACGAGTTGGATTGCCTTGGCTGCACAAAGTTATTTTCCCTCCCTAATGAACTAATTGGGTCAGCAGCTGGAAGAGGTTGGCCCCGAAGAGTTGCTTGGCAACAGGGTCACTGTGGACCGAGCCTGTTTGAAATGGAAACCAGCAGTTGCTGTTCTGGAAGCATTTCAAGATGAGCAACATAATTCCCCCCCCCCGATGCACGCAACAGCCTAAACTCCATCAACCCAGTACCACTGAGCTCCACCTTACTGAACATCAATTACTGATAACACGGATACACACAAATGGAACTGATGTTTATTGAAGAAACATGTCACCAGTTGTTTTAGAAAAACAAAGCAAAAACGATGCTACATATTGATCAACAATACAATGTTAATATGAAAGGAGAAAATATTCATTTCATGACTGCAAAATAAATTACGAATAAACCACTTTGGTCACACACATTGTTTTCAGCTAAATGTCTGACAGTCTTTCAATGACGTGCAAGTGTCTTACATCAAACACCAAAACAAGGTGGTAAAAATATTTCACAGACTTGTGATGCCACTAAATCTAGACGCTGATCTTCATAATTCATCGTAAAAAAGAGACAAATTACAGAGAACGTCAATAAAACTAACAAGATATCCGTTCTGATGCATCAGTCGGGCTAAAACATATGCAACAGAAGGTGATGCACATGCTGACATTACTTGGATGGATCCATGAGTTACATTACTTGTATTGATCCATGAGCAATAAATAACCTTGATCAAAGCATGGGTTACTGAAAAACTCAATACTGTTCATAAAATGATGTCATCACATTTATTTAAGTTTGCTGTTTGGAATAAAAGGCTTTGGTGAAGCAAAATCCTTCGATGAAATCAGTCTGAGGTGATACGAAAATGTTAACAAAACAGATAAATACTGTAAAAGGTAAACAGTGTGGATGATTTCACAAAAGACCTTGGAATTCTGTCCATTAATGGACATAAAGATTAAAGGCACAGTTTTCTCTGAAGAATACTCATCATGACCACTTTGCCATGCACTTGGTATAGGTTGTCCATGTAGGCACCGGAATAGCTCAGTAAAAAAGACAGTAGAAAAAAATCCAACGTTAAGCACCACAGGACCATGTACAATACTTATCTCTGGGGAAAAGAATGCTGAACTGTTTGGAGTTCTAAACGTTTGGTGCCACAAATCATGTCTTGAAAAGCATTTAAAAATGTAGAAAAAGGGAACACCACACTGGATTTTGTGATTTCCTGTGATCTCTTAGGAAGAGCCAACTTTCAAAATGAAGAGCCAGCTCACAAATTCTCTTTGGAGGCCCTAAGTTGGAGACGAACCACAAAGGCAAAGATGGAGTTGAAGGAGGTCAGCAGAAACATCTCTCATGTTTACTAATCTGTATTATCTCTGTTGAGGCCTATGAGATCATGGGGACAGTTTATCATCATCTACCGTTCCTGGACATGCTCCTTGTTCCACTGAAATGCTAGGCTGCGTCACTTGGGTCTCATTAGAACATGGTGATATGGAGTTAGTAGAGGAACCGAAGTGATGTGCGTCCACCAGTAGTAACATTGGAGTCCCGCTTCTTTTCAGAATCTCGCTCATGGATACATTAACATCCTCTGGCGTGACGCCCAAATCTGAGGGCGATTTACGCTTAATGCGCTCGTACGTCTTGTCCTGGCTCTCAGGAAATGTCTCGCTGTCTTGGAAGCGTCCGAAAAGCCAGATGAAGAATCCAAAGAGGACGAAAGCAGCCAGGCTTGGAATGAAGGCCAAGCACTTGACATCCAGGCTGGTACCAATATAGCGGCTGTGCAGGAACATGTCTCTGGTCATGTAGGTGAGGTTGGTGCGCGGGTCTGTGTTACTAGAGCGCCACTCCCAGGTTAGCGTGCTACGGTTGAAATCACTAAGGGTGTCTGGCTCCTCTACTGTGTAGATCTTCTCTCCTGGACCTACATACTGGCCGTATTCATAGGGCTTATAGAAGATCTGGTTCTTCCACATGTTGAGGTCAAGAATGAGGACCAAGAAAATTATACCATAGTTGAACCATTTACCTGGAACACACAAGAATAGGCATTTATAGAGATGCAACATCTCTATTGAATGTTAATAATATATAATCTCATGTATTTCTAAACCAAACCCTTATTGTGTAAAAAACATTACTTGAGACAAAATGATGATCGTTCATGCTCAGGATTTGTATGTGAAAGAAAAAGTTTTCAAAAAATCTTCAGAGTTTGAAATGGTGAAAGAAATTCAGAAGGTTCTGATTATTAAACAGATGGCTCATTGCTCTGGGAAAGACTTGAAATGAGCATTTTCTACTCTCAGAGTCGATATTTTAATAGCGTTCGTCTTTAATTTAGCCACACAAGACTATTCTCATAATGCTAAATTGCTGTGCAGCGCATTAAGGTTAACAGTCACTCGCAAATTGTTCAGCATGCAGCTCATGTGGGAGCTACAGACTATTCCCACAACAGCTGTCAAAGCAAAGACCACAGCAAGTCAAAGATGTCATATTGGATTTAAAGAGGGGCAGATCCTCTGAGTCAAACTGCTCTTTCATACAATGTTCCTCTGTACAAATGCAAGGCTTTTTTTGAAGCAAATTATGTGATGTACAAAGAAATGAGCTTGCAGTTCAAAGCCATTTTCAAACATGTTGAAGCAAAATGTTCTCGTAGTTTCCTAATATTCTTAAATGGCACATGCGAACATCACTGAGACAATTCTACGGCTGCAGTTACAGCTGAATGATCCTATTAATGGGCTGTTAATGCACAAACTGGTGGGGAGCATAGGTGCACCTGTGATGTGTATATGGTACTCCTCCTTAAAGATCCTCTTGCAGACTGGCAGTTTAAATTTTAGCTGGGTCGTAGACAGGCCAGGCAGATTCATGTCCAGATCACCCATGAAGTGAGGGAACTCCCAGTCCTGATGAATGAAGAATAAACACAGCGATATGAGGCTGAAAAAAAAAAACAAGCCACTTGGAAAAGGAGCTTCATTTCATACACAACCTTGAATCTGCACATTTTATCTGTTCAACTTTTCATATGGATTCACAATTATAAACTCTTTCTCTGAATCCTTTTGTTAGCCTCATTTACTCCCATTCATTCGTTTTTCAGGGCCCCTCAGTACCAAAGTGAAAAGGTATTATTTGGGTGCTGGATCATTCCCAGAACACCAGTAATGTTAGTGGCATGATTGTGTGTTGCATAGAATGAATACGTACGCCATCTGAACTTAAGCATTGGGACATCTGACCATTACACTAAAAGGTAATTTTGCTTCCACTCTTCTTGGCAGGCATCCCAAAAGATTTTGGAGTTTCTGTGGGAATTTGTGTCCATTCACTCTGTAGAGCATTTATGAAGTCAGACATCGATGAAGGACGAAAAGACCTGATTTCACATCACTGTTCCAGTTAATCTCAACGGTGCTGGATGGGGTTGAGGTCAGGGCTCTGTGTGGGCAGTCAAGTTCTTCTACACCGAACTCATCCAACCATGTCTTTATGGAGCTGTGTGCACTACGGCTCAGTCATGCAGGAATAGAAAAGGTTCTCCAGACTGTGCCACAAAGGAAACATGGAGCTGTCCAGTGGAAGTCTCCCAGTATATATATGACCATATAGTGTGTCTTTACCTTACTTGTACAGTTCTCATGCCCAGAAAAGCTCAGATATAAGAAGACACTTCTATTTTTTTGGCCGATGTCCAACCAATATCCAGATCACAGGCGAGCAGATGTAATATTCATGTGCCTGTGTTGCCCTTGGAAGGTGCCCACAACACAGGACAGCTGAAGGTCAATCAAATTGCCCAGAGCATGTGGATGATTTAGGCACTTGCTAGCTAGTAACCATTTCTGAACATTAGTGGGCTTTATTGTGCATCTTTTGGACTAGAGATGGGCTAGTCTGAGAATGGAAAATAAAATAAAAGAGAAGGATTACATAACAGGCCTTGAACTGGAAAGTGCAGAATAAACTGCCAATTAAAGCAAAATTGGCTTCACTCCCTTGGAAATACACTTTGCATCCTACCGCTTAAGCATTGTGTTTACAAAATTGCATGCCTTTGATTTCTACGTTAAGCCAATACATAATTGCAGTTCCTCCCTCTCCCTCTTCTCTCTCAGCCTCGGTTTCAGCTCATTTTAGTAATGATAACGATCACACTTAAAAAGACCAATAAATGTAAGAAATAAAACCAATAGTAGGGTATCAAATGAAAGGCCTTGTAAATCCAACAGGACCACTCAACTGCAGAGGTTCTGGCATGACCTGTTTCTGTAATCAGAGAAAGTTAATTAGACTTTGGGAAAAAAAAATGATGCGGCATCATACAGAGCGTGGAGACGAACCGTCACACACAGCGAACACAGACAAAGGTGAAGCGAGACATCTCAGTCTCAGAGGCATCGTTTTTTTTTAGACTGTGCGGGTGAGAAAAAGAACCACTCAAGGAGAGCTACTTTCCAGCTGTAAAGGGCTAATTGAAATCGTAAATAATGCCAATAAACATGTTTGCAGGTACACAAGGCCGCAAATGGAAGATGGCAATTCTGAACGGGTCTGTTAGAATGCGAGTAGCATACTGAGCAGTGGGGTGGATTGTACTCCACTCTAAAGCAAGGAGATTGTAGGGCGGAGGGCACAATAACTCAACGCTAATACATATTGCGCTTTCTGGGAGTAACTAGACAGCAATTAGACAGCAAAAATCAAGATGTTATTTAGTGTCTGTTTCTCCGTTGTTGCTTCCCATTTAGGCAACCATTAAATGTCTAAAATTCAGGTGGAAAAATCAGACTAGGACAAAGACAAGGGATGAATTTAAAAGAGCACAGAGGTATCTTGACTGCTCAAATTCAACCAAATGATTGCTCACATCCAACACACATGTGGCCACACACCACACATCTCAGCTACTATACAAACCTCCCATGTGCATCTAAAATTTACAGTAGGGAGAAATTCCTGATGGGATTAGATGGAATATAATTCAGAAACACAAGGTCAGAGAAATATTTCAACTGGAGTTTTAAAAAGGATTACAATATATACAGAAATCCAAACAACCATGTCAGGATTTTTGGCCCATGTCTCCATTAGAAGAACAACATTGCTTTTATCACTGATAAATATTTCTGGCATTTCTGTCCATTCTTCGACTGTGCGATAATAACTCAATGCTGATGATGTGACTAGATCTGTAACTGTGTAGAAGCCAGAGAAACGGACACAGAGAACTTCTGTGAAGGAACATTAAAACTGTTCATCTGAGATGTGGAGGAAGGTACACTAATGAGTGTAAATGTGTAATCAGGGTCAGGTGGATTGTGAGACGCAGAAGAAACTCCATCTTGATGTTTATAAGAAGCAGGAACTAGATCCCTGCAGTTTTCAGCAGAAACATTGGACAAAAGAATGGAAGCTGAATAGAATGGAAGCTGCAAAATGGCAATAAAAGTGATATTATCTGGTTGTTGAGGCTTCTGTGTAATTTTCGGTTTAATTGTTTTTTTCTGAACAAATAACTAGTATTAAATGGCCACATTTACTGATAATTACATAAATGAAAGAGTGCTCTCTGGTTTTGCACAGGATGGCATATTTGAATGGAACATTCTGCACTTTAAATTCATAGTGACTATTCTAGTATCACAGAAAGGCTCTGCACTGAGAGCCAAAACAAAGAAAATGGTATTTATATTCCAAGACTCCTCCAAAATCTGCCTTTAACAGAACAACATTATTTACATTAACAACAGTGGAGCCCATGTGTTGCTGTATTCTACATACAGAGACCTTCTCCACTTGGGAAATAGTTACACTCAAAGTCGAACATGAAATTAGCATATGCATGAGACAGTGACACACTACATTGATATGACCCTTAGAAGGGTGAAGGACAACAAACAGTTAAAGGAAATGATGACCACAAAGGTCTGAACCACTATGAGACTTGCTTGCCCCTTCACACCGTATAAGCATGAATACACACACAAATGTAAATGTAAATACAGGTTAAATCATATACGTGTGCCGTAGTGCCTCATTGTGACAGTGACACAGAGCAAAATGAAATGGAGAGAAAGAGAAAGGGAGAGAGAGAGAGAGAGAGAGAGAGAGAGAGAGAGAGAAAGATTTATAGATTTTTTAATTAGTCATTGGGGAGGGCAATGCTGTACCTGCATGACAATGAGGAGGTCGAAGACGAGAATGAAAGAGGCAAGGAAGGCTCTCGAGACTTCATCACTTGGTAGAAACCCACGATTCAGGTTATCCCAACTAATCCAGTCTGTACTGATGACCAGAACCACTACAGATGTCAGAGAGATCAACACTGTCCTGAGAGAGAGCAAGAGAGAGAGAGAGAGAGAGAGAGAGAGAGAGAGAGAGAGAGAGACCAAACTGTGTCAGAGGTATTGCTGATAAACTGATAAACTTGTGAATATTTGGTGTTCGGCTCCATGTTTTTGTTGTCTCGTGCAGCAATCTTCACGAGGGAGCCACTGAGTCAAAGAGAAGCCGATATGGTACGTGATCTTTCATTTCCTGTTGTTCATTACGAATGAGAGACTTGAATTAATTTAGCATTCATTTTGCAACAAAATCAAAAGCTGGGAGAATAGAAACAAAGTCTAAATGCACAGGCTCTGTGTGCTTGTAAAGTAAGAATATGTGCAATAATTATCCCTCTCAGGCATCCATAGGGGCCTTTAACAAGAGAGCACAAAATTGCTTTTTCAAGCTCTAATAAATCACTAATGCATGGATGCAATATTCTCAACAGCTACACCTTTATTTCATCTTAGGCAAAGATCCCCAGAAATCTTCTGACCTGGGACTGTTTGTGTACTCTGTGCTCATTTATATGTTGTGGGAATAGACATGCTTCTATGTGTTCTTGTTTTCCAATGTCCAAACAGCTAGAGCTATTATGGCCAGAAAACCACCTATAAACTAAATTACAATATTATTCTTAAAATCTGGGGTGAAGTTTTTTAAAATACTTTCTCATATTTCACACAGAGACCTGGGACTGGATGCCGATCTTTAGAGGCACTGATTAGCAGAGCTGTGGTGAGCCCTTCAGTGAGCCCTTCAGTTCCTTTCCCATATTATATCGCGCTGTTCCAAGACTCTTCACACCCAGAAGTGTGGAAAGATGAACTGGCATGTTTTATACAGAGAGAGAGAGACGTGGGCTGCCATTTCCTTCCTATGCCACAGTAATTCCTATGGACCATTGACAGATCCTCTAGACTAGGACCTGGATGAAATCTTTCTGTTATCAAAACTTGGAACTTTTAAAGGACCAACGGAAGCTGGTGAGCCTGACTTTTACAAAGACCTTAATGTGGTAATTAGTCATACAAAAGCTGTGCCTTTAAAACATACACTTTTACTGTCTGAGCACTTGACACTTATAATTTATTATTTTCTTTTTGCATTGAAATTCCAGGATGAATTTTCTAACAGAAACAGTTCTTTAAGTGACAAAAAAAATAATTGTAACACTGCGGGTTAAGACAGTTTTTTTCTTGTTTCTGTACACATACTTTATTGTAGTAATATGTGATTAACACATATTTGTAGGTTGTTTGTTAGACTGTTTTCTGTAAATGACCTCGGTTCTTACTGGCTTGTATTAAGTCTTGTTGAAAAGCAGTCAAGGCTGAACCGCTCCTTATAACTTCAACAGGAATGGGTACGCTAACTTAAATGTTTGTGCGTTTGAAGGGATGCATCTAAATTTAAACCGTTTTTACAAACTACAAACACTTTCGACAAAAACGTAAATAAAACCACATGGGCCCTATAATTTAACAGAGGTCTGGCCATGTCAAAGCTCCATTACAGCAACCAATTAAAGCTCAGAGACCTGAACTGTTCAAGAACACTGTGGTGCTAAAAGGGGCCTGGCAGTGTGATGACCTTCCCGGCTGACTGACTTTAATTAATTAAAGAACTTCTTAGACAAATGCACACCCACATCCACACACACACAAGCAAACAAGTAAAGCATCCCCTATAGTCCTGTTGCGTGAAACATTTTCTGACTGGTGGTATAAGCGAGCAACACAAGCAACCTAAGCCTCCCCCTGTTGCTTTGACATGGCTGTCATGTTCCTTTTTCCTGTACAAATCCAACATGTGAGCAAGAATTTCATCCTGCAGCTCACCAGAAGAGCACGATTCTGTTGTTGCCCTGTTTCCAGAAGCGTCGCGCGGTTTGTCCCCAATCTGGGTAGAGCGAGTCTTGGAGCATCATGTCTGTCACCTGATGGAGAGATGAGTGTGTGTCAGTAAATCTGTGCAGAAAAGAGGACAACATGTACATATTTTTCTGCTTCAGGTAATATAGCAGCCTGTACCACAACACATTATGACTGTTTACTACTGTTCCAAAGTCCTTTATTTTATATATAGATTTAAAAGTGTTGAACTGTATCATATTTTTACAACAATGATCTACTTACAAAAAATATTTAAGCTGCTCTTTAACTGATCAATTCGGTTAAACCAATTCACGATTTATCATAGTTCATAGAAATTATGTAGGACTGACATATTTGAGTCATTTTAGATGTTTTGTTGTCAGAAACATTGATTACAAACTTCAATGGAGCCGTGTTTCTATATGAAAAGTGGAATCAACTACATCTCCAGCAATTCAATATACAGATACTGATATAACAGATCTTGCTGTCTTGCTCTTGCTGGTTTTTTTTAGCAAATAAAGGACAATGGAGTTTTTCTTGCAAACAGATTTCTCTGTCTGAGCACACCTTTCCTGTCAAGGTTTACTGTTTGGGAGAACCATATCACCCTGTAATCAGTAAATGTAATTAAACTCCTCTGCCTTTCTGTCCTCCTCTTGCCCGTCTCTCTCTCCTTCTCTCAGTTTCTATGCAAATCTGGCCTTTTCAGGATGACACATTTTGTACAAAGTTAGCATGTCGATAGATTAGTGTGCCCTGAGGCAAGAGCACACACAGGGCGTCCCCCCCAGTGGGACAGACCTGGCATCAAATCTCCCTGCTCCAGCCAACAATGTGTGTCGGTGTGTGTATGTGTATGTAAGAGTGTGTTGCCTCCTTAGACCACGACACATCCCACAGAAAAAAACCCAGAAAGAAATGTAGCTCATGGAGGAGAAGAGGAGGTCAGTGAGAAAGAGCCTTGTTGAATTAATGGAATGTAAAAAAGCCTAAAGTAATGTCCTGATTCAGCACATTTAGAGTCAGCTCTCTCTCCCTTTCTTTCCCTCTTGCCTTGCATTTCCCAATCTCTCTCTCCTCTTCCTGGCAGGCATACTAATGTAAGGCAGACAGCAGAGGGTTGTCAAAGCTGGGCTTCAATCCATGCACATATACACTCACGCACACACAAAACACACACACACACACACACACACACACCTCTACACAATAACACATGCATGCAGTTGAATGTGGCAGGGCTGCTCATACTCTATAGGCACTTCAGTCCCAGAGGGTCTTCAACCTACAGCAGCGTGGGCGGACAGTGGAGCCGGCCTGAGACAGAAGACAGGATGGCTGACAGTACGCTGCGAGTGTGACCTCGGAATGCCCTTTACATGTTTAACCCCTTCAAGTCTAGGCTTCTTTTTTCAGGGTAAGAATTATTACTGAGATTTATTACTGAGTTACTGTGATACATTATTCAGCAACTGTTTTGAAATTAATATGTATAGAGTTATGGAAGTGAGGAAGACAGGAAATCTCTGCGATTACTGGAATATTTTCTCCTAATGTTTCTGAATTCATTGAGTCATAACATTTATACAACATTCATACAATTACATGAATCAGACATTTTTTTTTAGAATTTATTCTGATATTTGTGCAACAACCACTGAAGTTAATATCTTCTAAGACATCAGTAAATGTTTCTCTCACCAGTATTGTGATTTTCTATAAATGAAGGTCCAGTTCTGTGATTTAATCTAGGAGGGAAGAATGTTGTCTTGAACATGGGCATGGGCACACTTGAGTTTTGTTGCGTTTGATTAGTCCCATTCATCTACAGGCAGTTCACGACTATTAATAGTATGAAGTTACGTGCAACTGCTATTGATAGACACAACACACACACACACATGCGCAAACACACAAATGCACACAAACACACGTGCACACACACACAGCAAATGTCTTGCTGTCACATGTGCTCATGTCTCGACAAGTCCCGGCTGTTTTGTTTGCATGATTGGGACCAACAAAATTTCTTTTTAACGTTAGGGTAATATTGGTATCTAGTTGGTGAAGAATACTATTTTATGTCTGTCAAACTGTCTAACCTTTGGTATACTGAATAGATTGACCCTCATAAGGTCTTCGTTTTTTGGGTCTGGTGGACCCATTGGTTTTTGGGGCTTTTAATTCAACATATTCAAAAGTTTTTTGTTAAAATTCTCAGTAGAATGTTTTCGGATTTATGTTCCTCACAGAAAATGGGCCAAGGCCAATGTAGGCCAAAATAATTATTTGTATATTCTTTCTTTAGCTAAAAACTGAAAACGGGTCCCACAGACCCGAAGACCTTACAAGGGTTAAATTAAAGAAATTGAAACTGCAATTTGCCATTCAAGATGCCCAAGTAGAAGTGTTTCAGCAGCTCAGCATTCAGCACCACCAGTATACTGATCACCGCCTGATCATCTGGTATCATCTGCACCTGTTTCTTCACTGGTTCAGGCCTTAAGTTAGATGTGCTTTAATATGCTTGAATTATTTCTATGTTTGGCACTGTGTGTCTTACAAAAAAAACCTTCCTCTGAAACTGATCAGGTTCAGGGACTGGACTGAGCCTTTGAAAGACCACCAAGAAGCCTGGATAACTACTCTCCAAGCCAACTCTATAAAAAAAAAATATGAAGAATGGCAGGGGTAAAGTCTTTGGCATAGTGCTATACATACACAACAAAAAATGAGTCATGTTGGGTAAATGACTACAAAAAGCAGAAACTCTCAATGTATTTCCAGCCAACAGTTTTAATAGCAAAATTCACTTGATACTTCAAATACTTAAGATACTTTTAAGGTAAATGTGTAAATTAGAAGGAAAATGGAAGTTATGAGGTAAATAACTGTTGTACCAGGCACCACAGCTGCCATAAAAACCATGATACCAAGGGGCTTTAGTATTTTTTAATTAAATCAATTTTTCATGAAAAAAAATCTTGCCCTCAGAGTTCAAGCACTGCCATTGTCTCTATCAAAACAGGACATAACCAGGAGTTTACCTTTCTCATCTTTTTAAATTGCTAAATGAATCACACAGCGCTGTTCAGCAGCTCAGCGCCTTTGAACTCAAAGAGCAACTAGACTATTTAGAAAATATTACCATGACCAGTCGTGCCCCTGAAATGGCTGATGCATCAGTTAACACCCGTGGGGAGGCTCAGGAACGGTATCAGGGCAGACGAGCAGGGGCTCTGAGGGGTTCTGACACGGAGTCTCACACACACCTCGAGGTAATAAAATTGAACAGTTGTGTGCTACAATATTGAATTATTTTGCAGTGGACATTCTGGAAGGTCTTGCTCACTAAGAAAAAGAGGCTTCTGCACAGAGGGAGCACTTGGGTGGAATATGAAGGAGGGTACTGACCAGTTAAAATCTGTTTCTGAAATATGAATACACATCTAGGCGTAAAATGTTTGGTGACCCCTGATCAAAGATTCTGTGGCTTTTCCAAATAAAGCCACATAACCTAATTCCACAAACCAACTATTTTCTATATGTATTTTTTAATATTTTACTCCTTAAAATATTTTAACATATAAAGATGTTAAACCTTTTGCTCTTTCCCAGTAGTTAAAATAAACCTTGCACTAAAACTGGCTGGATGTGCTTTGCACTTATATGTTATCTGCACATGATTAAGATAATCTGTCAAAACTATCTCTATATATTAAGCACCATCTGAACTGGATAAGGGCCTATCTCACAGCAGAAATCAACAAACTCCAGTGATCTTAGATATTCTGTGCTATTGTACCAGTAGGATGGTGGGAAAAGCAAGAAATTTGTTTTAAAATGTCAGTGCTAGAAAAGCACACTGCAGTGTTTCATATCCTCGAGTGATGTAGAATTAAAATAATTTTTTGTATGTGAAAAGAAGCGAGAACAGGGATTAAAACCAGGTAGAGTTTAAAGTCCACCTTACCATCCATGCAGTCACAAAGTCTCCCATCCACGTACCAACTGCAGCCATTTTCATAAAGCTCTCGTTCCTTATGCCCATGTACTCTGTGACCATGTGAGGACTGCAGAGGAAGAGAGAAAGAGAGAGAGAGAAAGTGTGAGAGAGAGAGAGAGAAAGAGAGAGAAAGTGTGTGTGTGTGTGTGAGAGAGAGAGAGAGAGAGAAAGTGTGTGAGAGAGAGAGAGAGAGAAAGTGTGTGTGTGTGTGTGTGTGAGAGAGAGAGAGAGAGAGAGAGAGAGAGAGAGAGAGAGAGAGAGAGAGAGAGAGA
>JBBMFX010000122.1:11378228-11392649 GCA_037832545.1 Rhabdalestes septentrionalis
GAGAGAGAGAGAGAGAGAGAGAGAGAGGGAGAGAGAGAGAGAGGGAGGGAGAGAGTGAAGAAAAAAGAGGGTTTAGGAAGAAAGGTGAAAAGAAAGAGTCAGGGAAAAAAACGATCACTACTGCAAAGTGTCATGATGTTAGCTGTCACACTTGATCAATTTCCATCTGCCTCCACAAGCACAAAGGCACAAACAGTTTACCTGCTGAATCAGACAGAGCCTCTTTGGGCTTTTATTTGACTTCACCAGGTATAAAATCACTTCCCTCAGCACTGGGCAGGTGTCACAGTAACTCTTTATGATGAGCACTGTGTGAGGTACGAGCCTCAAGTAATTGTTGATAAAACTGAATTTTCTAGACACCTAAAATAATCTTCATATCAGTACACACAAATCAGTGCACTCCAAAAACCAAAACTATTTCACGCTTTCAAAACCCTCATTTGACAATGGTGCCCTATGCAGAGGGGTTCCTTTGTATTATATTCTGCAACCCTCACACACCTTATGGGGGTCAGATTAAGCTTGAAGGAGGTCCATCAAACGTTCTGATATAAGATATCAAATGTTCTCATTTTTAGCTGTTTGTGAACACGGGTTGAGCAAGACTAGCTCAAGACTTGCATGTATTTTTGTGCAACAACCACAAAAACAATAATCAGAAGTTTACCCATCTGTTTGGCAGATGGAACTGTAACTTGGTTTTACTTTATGGGACTCAGCAAAGAGCAAAATCATAGCAATAGTTAAAAAAGTAAAACTGAGAAAAAAGGAAGGCTCCTAGAAGCTCTAAAAAAATATACAAAGAGTTTGTACTGATACACACAGAAAGAAAAAAAACATGTAGCGTAATTGTAAAAATTAATTAATAGCATTAATTTTGCTGAACTATCCACCTCCCTGAGACGTTTGCCCTGCTTAACTCTGGTTGCTGTGGTTGTTACTGACTGCATTTCAGATTTGCCAATGATACATTTACCCCAGAACAGCTGAATACTGCCACCTGCACCACTCCTCCACACCCTCCCAAACACTGCCGTAATCTCATTATCCTATTAACGAGCACAGACAGGTTTAACAGGCTCTCAACTTAATGAATGCCAATTACCTCTCCCTTCCTCTTGCCATTAGCTGACATTTCCTCCCAATAGCACAGCATTACACACACTCACCCATCAAACCAAGAGCCAGGAGGGAGATTATTATTCAAGACAGAAAAAATAGGCAAGGAAAAACCCACATGTCCTTGCATCACATTCTCTTCCTCCTCATTCATTCATGTGTCTAGCTGAGCAAACACCATATTGCATCAAACCGCCTCCGAACTGCCACCAAAAGCCCTCCATTAAGGCGCGTGTGATTTATCTAAGACCATCTATATTCCATTCCTTAAGCCTGTAGGAGAGGCCCTCATTAAAGCGAGGGAGAGAGGCAGTGAATGGGAGTAAGGCCCTGTGTGATTAGAATGCACATTTGTCAGGATGTAAAGTCACTTTCCAACACCTTCCGTTTCGGGAACGCTGCCAGCCGCCATAACGATCCCACTGGGAGTCCTTCATGCTGGCCGCAGTACCGGTCGATAAATCTGGAATGCTCAGTCAGGTCCCTGCGTCACACTGAAACAGCCCAGCGAGCCCACAGCAGGATCAGGACCGTTCTTTTACATGCTGCAGGTGTCGATTTTCTTTGGAAAATAATGATCGTCTTCTTTTGGTTTTTTGCTTTTGCTTTACATTAGCCCTAAATTCCCCTCCCTTCTCATTTCTCCACATTTTCTCCATTTCTCACCGCTCGTTCTAAATTTTTCTCACTCTCTCTTTTCCCAATAACTGCTGCCACCCCCTCCCCCTGTGATTAAAGGCTGGGGGCTCTGACTTATTCATGAGGGTTGAAATTTTAATGCGGTGCGAGGCGAGTGACCTAATGAGGAAGGGTATTGCGTGCTGAAACATCGTTTCCACCAGGAATCAGCTCGCCCAAAAACCACACACAGTCACAAACCGGCCGAGCATACACACAGACACATGCACACTTACTTTAGAGAAGTCCTAGAAAATGTGCTGAGAACACCTACACTGCTCTACCCCCGAAATCAGCATGCTTTCCATGTCATAGTGCTGCTCCTCTCATTACGCTAGAAAGGGCAGACTGAAGGCCCCCATTACACACAAATCCCACTGAAGTGAGGCACCAGTGAACACACAGAAAGAGAAATTACCATACGCTGTGATTATCCACTGTAAAACTATACAGCAGTCCTTTGGGAGAATGCCAGTCGCATATACAAATGCACCACTTTGCCTAAGGCTTCTATTTGCCACCGAGCTGCTCCAGTGTCCCTTTCTGTTAATTATAACCTCCAGTGGTCAGGCTTGTTAAAATCAGACCCTGTGCTGAGTATCTGCAGTTAAGAGGTCACAGATGTTCTGCTTGTTGCTTTGAATCAAGAACGTGAGAAATTGCAAAACTGCATAGTCATTCCAGCCAGTACTTTTTTCTTTTTCTTATTTGCGGAAGGAGCTCATGCACTTTGAGGAGCCCTCTTTCCTCTAGAGTCGAAAATGGCCGTGACTAAATTTCTAAATGAATTCTGGTGGGTTCAGAAGGCATGCCCAACCATAGCATTCACCAGTTGCACAGAAAGCCCTTGGGGCCTGTAGGGCTCCAGTCATCCACATTAATATGCACACGCCACCTCTCCAGTCTCCATCAACCTGCCACCCTGCTGCTTAGCTCTCACTCGTGAAGCCTTCTGAAGGGATCAACAATTAGGATGACCACAGACGAGGTGTTCTGGCTATTTCACAGTACTTCTTATTTAAATAACAAACACTCATTTTTGCATCTTTAGCGCAGCAGCATGATCCTTCAGTGTAGATGATCTTCACTGGATTTCAATCGGGGCGAGATCTTCCCGTTGCCTGTGCGGTTTCTGACATGGCACTCTTCAAAATAATTTGGCTAAAGGGGTTCTTTACAGGATGCCACAGAAGAACCACTTTGGTTCCATTACAGTGGATGGTTATTGAAAGATGTGAAAGATGAAGAAATCCACATAAAGTAATGGTTCCTGGAAGAACCCCTAAACTGTTAAAGCACCTTCACATATTATACTTAACTCTTAGGGGACTACAATGGTTCCTGGAATTCCTCAAAGAATCAACTTTAAATTCTGTATATGACACTGTGGTCTACAAAAAAGGATTAAGTCACATGCTTAGGTCTGGTTGGTACTACTGCTTCAAGCTATGCAATAGATCACAGCATTCAGTTGCAAATCTAATATAACTATGGACACCGAACACATCTGTGCTGATCATCCACAGTAGGGAGAAATTTTCATTTTTGCCAAACACTACCTGTAAAAGAGTTCTGTGGTGTTGTGCTGGAGATATGCCCAAAGGCCACTATTAACCAATTACATTTTCTATCAAAATGACACTACACTGGTTCAGAAAGTCTCCAAAGCCCTTGTCAGACCTTTAGTTTTAGAGAAGAAGAGGAAGTAACCATGAAGTGTATTCACTGAAAAATGCATCCAGCATGAAGGAAGAAGCCTGCGTTGAACAAATTCAAATGAATCTAGTGCGAATATCAATATCTCATTATCACAGGCATCCCCGCTATTTACAATTCCAATCAGCTAGTGCACCGAGATGTGTTTAACACTGTTTATGATAAGCAATTAGGCAGTAAATAATCACACTCAAACCAAATGTAAATGAACAGAGTTTTTTTTTCCTTTCTCCCCCTCAGGGAAACTTGGATGGAGTGCAATATTTAGAAATGTCAAGCTGGGTTTTCCGGGAAATATTGAATGCTAAGCTGACAGCTAACAGAGCTGAACAGTTTAATTTATGATATCTCCTGCTCGTAAAGCCACACTCAGTATGACGGTAATATTGAGTTGTAATTCAGGATCCTGTGGCCTGAAGTGAGTACCATCTTTCTTTCTCCCTCACTCTGGCACACAAACAACCACTACACACTCACTCACACTGACACACACAGTCTTTCTCTCCTTCTCTCTCACCCCCACACAATATGTTGCACTTGATGTATAGCGCTCGCTATACATGCATCTGTTATTCCCAGCGGACCGCCCCGGTTGTCTCAGTAACAAGAGAACAGGCACTCCTCCTGTTATCTTGACCTGTGAGAGCACGGCAGCCACACCTCTCTCTGCACAGCACCCTCCCCCTGGCCTACTTAGACCCAGTAGTAGTGTTTTTGTGGGAAAAAGGAGCTCACAGGAGTAAATCTGGGTCCCAGTTCAATCAGACTAGAAGAACACAAAGAGAACTACAAGACTAGAAAAGGCTGCTGTACCAAAAAGTTCCAAAAGTACCTTATTGGCATAATCATCTTGTACATGTGCCTTACCTCTTACAACATTGGAAAGTTCACCAGGTTTTGTTCCAACTGACAGTATTAGATGTAACTGTGTAGTGATTTACACAGTGAACTGAATCACCAGGTTCAAGTCTGTAATCGGTGTAAAAATGTGGGAGATTCTATTATTATTAATAATAATAATACTTATGTCAACAGTGATTGTCATCATAATATTAATAATAATAATAATTATCATCATCATCATCGTCATAATATCAGCACAAATGTATTGAATGAAAGCTTGTTTAATAAGTCGTGAGTGAGTTACCAGTTAAAAACAGTAAATACAATTTACTTTAGCTCACTGAGAGTTGCAGCAAAACCAGCACATCCATCATGTACTGAGGTTTTCAATTTAGTAGGCTTGGGTCAAGATGCTTCTATCTCAGCATTTCAGGGCACAAGTGACCTTGTTATATCTGCCCTGCTCTGGCCTCCTGGCCCCTTCACAAGACACGATAAACTGCAGACAAAACATGGTTTATTCCCCCTCTCTCTCACTCGCTCTCTCTCTCTATTGATCCTGTGGTGAGGCCTCAACACCGCAGCTTACAGACATCACCCTCCACAACCTTGCTGCCATCAATTTGACATTTAGCTAGACACCCAGACAGGGCATGTGAGTTTGTGTGCACTTGTATGTTAATGCAGTGAAGCATGAGAGAGAAAGACACGGCATTGTTGCGTCGCCTTCAAACTACCAAACATACTGCATATTCCTACACAGAGAGCTGCAGCCTGAGTCACTAACAAGCCCCCTAAGGCCTGCAGATGTTAAGGAAAGACAGAGAAGAAAGAAATATGAGTGACTGGTACTGTTATTATATGGCTACATGTTGTGATTTTTGTGGGCATTTTCACAAGTCATGCCACAATTCAGCGTATATCCAAGACATTTTTGTACACCTGCTGCACTGACCATTAACAAGTGCTTACAAAGAGCATTAAAAGAGGCCCCTGAGGGGGTGTGGGTACTGAGGTTTCACCCAACTGTTGGGATAACTCAACTCCTAACAACACTGGGAATTTATATTTACTATTCATTCCTACTTTTTTTTACTAACAAGAAATATCATTAAAACGAAATGTCATGAAATTTATTGTACTGTGCTATATTTTTATATGTTGGTGACTCCATTATGTATCATGGTGAAAGACGTGACTGTATTATTTCTGATTATATCTGGAAGTGCTCAGGTTGTTTATTGGGCTCTTTTTCATATTCCAGTGATTTTGACACTGTAAAGCCCAATATACCAATAATAAATATTTTTAATAAAATTAACAAATGACATACTGTCCAGCCTAGGGCCAGGCACAATGACTGCATTTATCATTTTGATCATTGATAAGTTATTTTCTTGTAAAGTTTACATAAAATTTCCTGTGTCATTATGGAGAAAGAGTCATTAGTCTTGGGTAAATGCGAAATGTAGAATAAAAATCCTTTATACCCATTGCTTTTGATGGAGTTTATTTAAATGTGGCGCTGCTTTATTATCTACGTACACTTATCAGATGCCAGAAAAAAGGAACACAGCTAGTCACTTCGTGATTTTGTATTACTGTGATATTATCCTGTTGATATGTTGACAACCACCAGTCCAGTTGTGGGTCTTCCAGTGTGTTACCAAGTGTGTTACCACCCTCCTTTCTCTGCCTCAGAACAGTGGAAGAAAAATAAGCCATACATCCTCCTCCCTCTCTGTCTGTCTCTTCTCCGTTTGCAGCTTGCTCTCTCAGTCTTTTTCCTCCCCCTTTTTTATCATCCCCCTCCTTATTATCTCCTTCTCTCCATCACTCACACTTCTCTCAATCAAGCTCCTTCCCTTGCTCCCCTCCCTCTCCCACTTTCTTTTATCCTCTTCTTTCTTTCTCTCTCTCTCCCCCCCCTCTCTGCGGATGTGTCACAGGGTCCCTGCAGATTCCTCCCTCTGCAAGGCGCAGGGGCTGCGTGGCTCTAAATCGGGCGTGATTAATGACATCTCCCTGCACCGGGCGTTCTTAATTAAATAACACTGCTTAATTAGCAAATGATTTATGCCCATAATGGACGCCTTAAGATGTCATGATGAGAAAAAAGAAAGGGTCTGCTATTCCCTCTTCCCTTTTCTCTCTCTCTCTCTCTCTCTCTCTCTCTCTCTCTCTCTCTCTCTCTCTTTGTCATTGGTCTCTTCCCCCTTATTGTGCTTGGCCCCCTGGTCTCAGTCTGATTGAGCAAGCAAATGGGTCGGAGATGGAACCAGCCAACAAGTGCAGGTTACCGTCCCATGATGATGTTCTGCCTCGAATCAAAATGAGCCTCTGCGCTGCAACAGCCCCAGTACGGCTAGACACGCTACATCAGTCATTCAGACATTAGTCAGGCTACACACTAAAGACCCTGGCATTATCTTGAATGTGCAGGGTGTAAGTCTTCACCCTTGCGGTGAATGGGCATTATTTCAGTGACAGTCGGGGTATTTTTTAAAAGCAATCGCTTCCTGTCCAGCATAATTACAGTCATTCCAGAATCTGTCAGAACTCCTCAGTATTATTTAGGATATTTCAATCTAATCTAACTGAGCTTGACAATAGAAAAGATTTCTTTTGAGATGACAAACTTCCTCATAGTGTGTTCAGAGTGTTAGAGGGAGAGGGAGGGCCATCCAATCCACCTGGAGAGGGCAAGCCTGTTCCCTCTGTTTTATTCTCTTTATGTATGAACTACGGGGCTTGACAATTAACTGCATAGTGTGTCATTTGCTGGATGCTTTTTGAAAGAACAGTTTAAAATCCATAAAGTGAAAAGCCACTTTAGGTTTCCTTTCCGGAAATGTGCATTAATTAAAGTTTACAGTGTTGTGAAAGGTTCCCATTGGTAGAATCTTTTTTTTATTTTTATTACACAGGCTCACTTTATTACTTTTAGACTCATATACACTTTTTTTTTAAACAAAAGAACACTCCTAATTAATGAGTTCAGGCGTTTCAGCCACAGTCATTGCAAAGCAGTGTATATAATCAAGTTTATATCCAAGTCTACAGACAAAGGCTGCACATTAGAATGGGTCACACTGAAGAGCTCAGTGATGTTTAATGTGGCACAGTCATAGGTTTCGTGCTCTGCAGGATCTGCCCCGCATCTTTTAGTGCAATTAGAGTAAACCCCTCAAACTTGCAGGTTTTATGTTATAAGACCACCCATGAATTGTGAAAGAATGTGAATTTGTGATGTGGATTTTGAAAATAAGCAAGGTCCATAAAGAGATGCTCTGAATTAATTTGGTGTGGAGGACCTACAGTGCACAGAACCCTGAACTCAACCCAGCTGAACATCCCTGGAATAAATCAGAACACTGATTGCAAGTCAGGCCTTCTCAGTGAACATCGGGTCATGACCTTACAAATGCTCTATTGACTGAACAGGCACAAGTTCCAGCAGAAACACTCCAAATATTGTAGAAAGCTTTCCCCAAAGGGATGAGGGACCGATTCTATATTAATGCTTTTGGTTTTATAATGAGATTATAAACAGGCTCACTGGCCATTTAATGTATATAAATAACTAAAGCAGTAGGCTGAAGTGTCTAATATATGGACACGTGTTTTCCCTGTGACAAAATGCAACCAGGGAATTTGAAATGGGCCTTATTTTCAGCTATATGGAGCTATTTGCATTTATGGTGTCAATGGTATGTTTGTAATTTTAACACTGTTTTATTTATGCAACAAATTAACCTTATTTAATTTGGACCCCCCCAAAAGAGAATACTATTATTATTCATGGGTTATTTTCATTTTGATTAAGTTAGTATTCAACAGTCTTAGGTAAATATGAAAGACTGTCACTATGTAGAGCAACATATTTTCTCTAAGCTCTTATGGTTGTTTGAATTGAAAATGATGCATTGCCAATTTTTAAAATGTGCAGTTTTTAACAGAAGAGAAGGTGCAAGGACGAATGCACACTTCTGTTGGTGAAATCTGATTTCTGGGCGAGCGGTAAAGGGGTGAATGGGCCTCCTGCAGGCAGGAAGGTCATGGAGAATAAAAGAATATCAATGAGATGAAATGAGAGGCAACAGATGCTGTCTGAGCAGAAAGACAGCAGGTGAGACAGACAGCTCGAAGCCTCACTCGCAAAAGAGGTGCGGCTGGAAGATAGAAACACAAACACACACCTAGACAGCTGGAGAAGGAGGTGCATCCAAAATATCAGTCACACAGATGTGCAAATGTATAGAGTGAAAATGAAACAAGGCCACATTCTCTCCACAATGAAGAAAACACTCAGGCAGACAAAAGCAGTGCACCTTAACAAAGAAACGCACACCTACAGAAACACCAGACAGACGCAAATGAGACAAAAGCTATGCAAATGAACACAAACCTGCTGTGTGAACCTGCGGGTACTCCTTTCCTTATGGGCTGTAATGAGCACTGCTGCTGTAAATGTTGTTTAAACGTTAAGCAATGTTCAGCTGGTCACAGAATAAAGTGTTGCTGATGATTTTACTCAGTTAAGGGAACAGAATCCCATACTGGAAAAGGAAAAGGTAAAAAGAAGCTGGGGAAATACTTGGAAACACATCTGAAACTATTAAAACTGGAACTGTTCCATTTCTCTCCTGCTTTTGGAGGAGGAGGTTGTTGTTGTTATTGTTGTTTTTCACACGCGCAGAATCCCTCTGGTTCTTCACATGCTTTTGTTTTTCAGCTTTTTTTTGTCCTTTTCTCCTCTCTCTCTCTCTATGGGAGTTTGGAGAGACTGCATGTACTTAATAAGGATTATGCTGAATTTAAAAATAGGCCAAGGAAAATATACATAAGAAAAAATACAATAGTAGAGTTTAATACAAAAAGTGAGGATAATAGACAAAGGATCATACGTTACTTACTTCTTTTTAAAAAAGCATTCGCATATTAGTTTTGTATATAAAAAAAGAATGATTAAGAATGAGGATATTATCTGTGGATTGAAGCCTCTCTCTCTCTCTCTCTCTCTCTCTCTCTCTCTCTCTCTCTCTCACCCACAAACACACACACACACACACACACAGTAGCCTGTATGTAGCAGGTCTCCTGCAGTAAACACGCTGGGCACCCTATGTGTCTGCTGTCTACACAGGTGTAAACACTAATTTCTCATGACAGAGCAAAAAGTCCTCACTGAGACACTGACAGAATGAGCAGGAAAGAAGATGAAAAGAGAAAGGGAGGAAGGGGCTGGGAGTGGAGAGAGAGAGAGAGGGAGGCTGAGACGGAGGGAAACAGCACTACATCAGTGAGGACTCTCACTGCAGACTGATGGATTTACCTGCTGTGTCACAGCACCACCTGTTGGCACCGATGTGTGCTGCATTTTTTAAGTGTGTTTTTAAGAATCCAACGGGGCCTGGAGATGTGTAATGTAACGATTATAATGGAAGCGGGGCCCTATTTAATCAGGCTCTTTTACAGGCACAATAAAATATGAGCTGCTGTTACTCTGTCACATCTCTTTACATCATGTCTCAGAAGTAAATCTCAATGCTGGCAAGCGCTTTGAAAAATAAAGCTATACATTTCATTCTGCATTAGGTCGATTCTTCATTGACTAAATGATCTGGTGAGGTGTTTTTTTTGTCTCTCAGCCAATCAGAGCAAGAGGTTTTGATGGATGCTTCTGTCATGGTTCAGAGCGTGTGAGAAACGAGCTGACTATAAGAGCAAGCTCTCAACAATCCATACTAAATGACCCAAATCCTGCTCCATAACACCAGGCTATAATGGACACATTTGTGACAAAATCTGGAAACAGCCAGGAAACAGCTACAAAATGTATATGGTAGACAGTTTACAAGTGTATTGGGCGTACAATGTTTTCTTAATGGTTCTGATTTTATTTATAACAATACTGGTGCTATTCTGGCAAATGTGTTTTTAGTTAATAACATCAAATAACACGTTACTGAGTTTTAGAAATCAGTTCTATCCTAAAGACTTTCTGAGGTCTGTGTCATTAAGTGTTGGAGGGGGGTTTATAATGAGAAATATAAGGCCAGCCATCAGGCACGGTATACAAATGACTGGGCTGTCGTCCATCAACTGAGAGTAACCTTGGAGAGATGTATTGTAGTCATAACTCTCACACAAACACACTTAATCGTCCTTCTACAGCAATGAGGAGCGTCAGAAACTCGAGACATTGGTGTGACAGACTGTAAGTAGGACATTCATCTTGCTTCATGATGGAGCCAAAATGGCTGTTACAGTCTTTAAGAGATGAGTGCCTGCTGTTAAGCGATGTCTGGAGATAATTCACCCAGACACATGTCGCACATATGATAATGCAGAAGAAACACAACTGGTACTTTGACTCAATACTGTGCAAACATCTCACAGCATCTGATTGGTCTATGGGCACCCTTGGCCACACTATATAATGGAGGTTAACACCACCAAACAATATAAAAGCCCGCTTATGTTACTGTACACTTACATTATACTTCATTCATTTAAATCAGTCATTGCGGGATGTGACCAGGTTTGGGTAATACACTTTCTCTCAGACATGACAGCCTGCTAACATTCTGCAAGTCCTTCTACACTTGTGGGAATATTCATTTCTAATTCTGAGTGTTGGCACAAGGTTTAAAGAGTGAGAATTGATCATGTTCTGGAATAGTCATCAGCAAACCGTTCTTAATGATAATGCTTGTACTGTCTGACAAGTACTAATGAGTCAATTAGGCATAAAGAATTTAAGTCTTTACAACAATGGTGCCCAAACATTTGCATTTAAAATTGCATTAACATTCTCATAAATCTTTTTTTTTTACAGAGGTGATCTGTTAACCAAAAATCAACAAAATATGTGTAATCAAACCTTTTAATGGAACTGTACATACATACAAATATACATATCTGGTCAATATATGTTTCTTTAAAAAATACCAAAGTAAATCAAAAATTTACATATCTTTGTCACACATTTGCAAGAATATTAGTTTAACAATGTCCAGACCTCTCCTCTAGGAAATCCAGCTTTCACAGTTACAATCCAACACCTGCTTAAGTTAATCAAGCCTTCATTAAACTAAACCAGGTGCTGATGATGAAATTAAACACATCCATGCGATGGCTGGTGTGCAGTGAGGAAGCCAGACTTGAGGAACCAGACTTGTTCCTCTGGCTGTTGTCTTCTTACCAGTATTTACTATATTTATGTTTATTTGTATTTATTTAAATGTTAAATGATCTTTGTTGTTCAGTATTAAACTACACATTCAATTCAAGTGAAAGGAACTGGAAACCCGTTTTGTATAATCACTCCAAGAACATTTCTATAATGGTTAATTCTATATCTAAGCAAGGTCAATCTCAGCAAAACAACAAAAACACTAAATACTGAAACAAACACAGATTAAGCCGAATTATGGCTGTGGTCCACGTTCATGGCACTAATATGGAGCACAGATTATCAGAACTCAGAAGTCTTACCCCATGCCTCCAGTCATGAGGAGTAAGAGGTTGTAGATGTGAGAGAAGATGAAGAGGAAGAGGATGGTACTGAAGAACATTGTCATCCAGGAGCCATGGTCCTCACGAAACATCTTCAGACGCAGGTACCGGCCTAGTACACACAGACAGAGTGGTCCACCATAAGCATGTTTTCATCGCAGGTAGTACAACTGGACACGGCTAAATATATGAAAGACCTACGCAAATAGTCTTTAGCAGATTTTCCCAGTGAATTTGCTCATCAGAATAGGCGTTCATTAATATACAAATAAACGTTTTGATAGTAAACATTAATAGCCATGGATGATAGCAGTAAAAAAAACAAACAAACAAAAAAAATTACATTCAAGCTTTATGATCCTCTGGCTTTATTGTGTATTCAGATCAAGTTTATTACTTTGAGTTCCCTTTAATGATGACTCGGCAAGCAGTAATGGGTACTGCACTATTTAAACCCTTCAGTGCTCTGCAGGGTTTCACCTCATAATGCGCTGGGTGATCTCCTGTTTGGGATTTGCGATGACTTTATGTGATCACGGAGATGGTTCTGACATGCATAACCTGTAAAGCTATTTCTTTGCTGTTCCCTGAAGAACCAAATGAGAGTAAAAATCAAATCATTGCAGGATAACGCTCTCCCTCTCTCCATCTCTCTCTCTCCCTCTCTCTCTCTCTCTCTCTCTCTCCCTCAGAGAAGGTGAGATTGATTCAGATTGCAACATGACTGCTCTGAATGCATAATGATGTCCTTCTGTTTCTCCTCTGACTTCATGTTTCAGAGAAATTAAGTTTTCACTTTGAGCCGTTCCATTATGTAGGACCTTGCTCAAAGCTAGGCACAGGCGCTTAAAAATAATGACTGCTGAATGCCGGGTATTTATAAAACTAGCTTATTTGTTACATTAGATTTGCAGGGTAATTTAAACTATAATGAATATGAGTCTCTTTTGCATAAATGGAGCTGATGTCTTGCAACATTGGTCCATCAAGATGGAAGTGATTTCTGTCTTCAGAACAAGAAAGTAACATTATAATCATTTTGAACAAGGGCTGCCTGGGTAGACAACTGTTTTCTTTACTTTAAAACTGTACAAGTCATAAAGAAAGATGAGAAGAGACAAGCATAAAAGCTCATCACAGCCCATTAAGGTAAGTAATGGCAACAATTAATACATTCAAGAGCAGGTGACCCCACAGACACCATTGTCCACCATTGTCAGGTTTCATAATACACTGATAACCACTTACAGATATGAAAATGTTATCTTGACTGCATACTGCCAATCTCTCTTTACTCTCTGCATGGTTTTAAGTTGCCCTCTCATCATTAAACCCAACTGAGCCTCAAAGTTAAATGAGGAGAATGCTTTGCATTTTTGTCACAGAAAGGCACACAGCATGCAAGTATCTAGCATCCTGTAGTGTCTAATGTAATGAGAATTTGCTATTTTATAATGCAAAAAAAAGTCAAAAATATCTGTGTCTTTTACAATGAACTGCAATTGTACAGCTAAAGTACAAATATTCAGAAATGGGAATGCTGATATTTAAATATCTATTAAAAATGTAGGATTTCAGAATATATATATATATATATTGGATTTAGCTTCATGGTGACATTTGCCGTTTACTTTATCAGAACTACAAATATAGAAAATGAATAACACACAGCACAGGAGGTTCTCCTCCTCTGGGGCCCAATAACTTAACCAAACATCGATTAAGGACATCGGTTAAATCAATCCAGCTATTAGTTTTTGTTTATGACATCATTGCACATCTCTAACACCTAAAATCCACAAGCAAAGATGATTTGATTAAGTGTGAATGAAAATATTTGTCCTTTTGTGACCTACAAATTGCACTTAGAAAATGATTCTCTTGGTGCCTTAGCTTCACACAGCTGGTTCGTAATGTGACTGTGACTGAGTAATGGCCTGCATTAGCCTCTTCCCTGGACACGGCTGTCTGGCCATCACTCAGGCATGAGCAATCCATTTATTTGCCCACTCTGCCAGTTGCCCCTGGTTCAAACCTACTCAGATCGGTCAAGAACACCCTCCTGTATCCTTTACCCTGTAGACAAATTTCAGTGAAATATGGGGACCTACGTTTCTAGAACACACCAAAGTAAATGCCAGGACCATATTCATTCCTCATATCCAATCACGACATTCACATTGTTTTATTCACCAAAAAAAATTTGTTAATAGTTTATAGTTTATAGTTATTTATATGCCACTGTTTTGATTGGCTCCCTCATCCAGAAAGTAGTCTTGATTGACACATTCCTTATCCAACCCCAGGCAAAAACCATGGAATCTTCACTTAAAGAGGATATTCACCAAGCTTCAGCAAAAAAACAAAAAAAAAACACAGAGAAGATATTTGTTGTTGAATAGCTAAACATTCTCACTTCATGAGAGTACATTATTTTATTACATTATTTTAAATAAATGTATTTTTCTCCGATCGATTAAAAAAAAGTTTGATAGTTAGGCTGCTAATTAGGTTGAGGTTCTACAAACATCCTCCTCTTCT
>JBBMFX010000122.1:11400687-11411223 GCA_037832545.1 Rhabdalestes septentrionalis
GTAATATTGTGTATCTGGAATGAATTTTAGATCTTTAAGTCCATCTCATGAAAAATCGGAGCAGGAACAATGGTATTACGTTTGTTTTTTTGTTGAGTGTAGTTGTTCATTTACATTTCCACCGACACCGATGCGCATGCGCAGTTTTCAGAAGGCGTTGCTGGACCAACGGGCTGGTGACGTAAGATGCCGGAGCCAGTGGCGTCGCTGTGGTCCGTTTCCTTCTTCCTGATTCTGTTCTCCTTCTCAAACCAGCCGCTCCGACACTAACATGTCCCATCAAACTGGAATTCAAGGTAAACCCTGTTTTATTTCAGCGCTTTGCAGTCAGCCGTGTGCTGTTTTCTTCTCTTCCTGGCCGAGGAGCGTGTTGAGAGCCGAGTCCGAGTGGAGAGGGTGTTTATTTGTCAAATGCAGCCGCCCGTAACCTGCTCTTCTCTACCTCTACAGCAGACAGCTGATTAAACACAACAGCTTTCATTGGGAGCTCTGCACATGCTGGGTTTAAGATGGACTTGCCTGCTCCATTACATTCGTTTCTGTAGATATGTGGTGCATGAAATCAGGGTCGGTCCGTTTCTGTGATGAGATTTAGAGGGTTTGAAGCGGGCAACGCCTTTGATCCAGCCGTTCCGACTCCACATGGGCCGAGAGCTGCCGAGACCTGGACGGGCTGTCTGCAGCACATCAGCAAAGAGAGGGGCTTTTCTTTCAAAAAGATCTGCTGGTGATCCGTGTGAGGGTGCATACGCTGCGTTTTTTTCCAAATGTGAATGTCAGATGTTAACCTTTACCTGTATAAATGAAGTGAGGATATAATAAATAATCTTGCCTCGCTAGTTGCTGTAGTATTAACACACACCCGAAGGTGAGACTGGTTACTATGCTGTAGACGATTCATACATTATCTTTGTCATTTGAGTTGTTTATTAGTGGTTTAGGCATACTGTGTCAAACTTGATGTAATGTCGTGAGGTTACCACACCTTTCACTCACTAAACTCACTGAAGTTCTGATCTTTATTAGAAACACAGGGACTGTGACTAGATTTTGGACTCATCAAGATACAGATATGGCATTCACCAATAAGCTGACAAAGCACAAGTTGTACACACTAGAATAAAAAGGAGAAATGTGTGTTCAAGCTTTTAATGGTTGTTTACTCTTGTACCTTCTTATTTTTTGGTGATGCAGCAGGTCGCCTAATGTTTAGGCAGTAGCCCCTGAGATCAGAAGGTCAGTGGTTCAAACACCAGGATTGCTAGTGGCCACACACTGCTCCCTGGGCGCCCCTCATTGGTGGCAGCCCCCTGCTTCACTTGGTGAAAAGGTCAAATGCAGAGGAAGTATTTCACATTGTTCACACTGTGTGCTATACTGTGGTGTGATTATAAGGGGCCACTTTACTCTTTAAGCTGCTAGGGTGGTGAAAGGCATATTTACCAGTGCCAGGAATGGAGGTTGTGCTTACTATGATGTAATTGCTTCTTATACTAACTTTCTTGATTCACTCATTCTTTCATTAGAGGTTTAGGTTCACTATCTCACGCGTATCTGTTGCGGTTACCGCTCCTTTCATATGAGTAAACATACTGCAGTGCTTCATTAGTAACACAGGGACTGGGGCTGGCTCAGCTGTTGGCTGTACTGGACTCATTATTATACAGATGTGGAATTCACCAGTCTGCTGACACTGCACAAGCTGTCTTTGAGTCTTTAAGGCTTTACTTGGGGTTCACTCTTGTATCGTCTTTTTTTCAGCCGCCGGAGAGGTGAAAGACATATTTGCCAGTGCCAGGAATGGAGATTACAGAGCGCTGAAGATTGTGATTGAAAATGGTAAGGAGGCCTAATGGGCACATATGTATAGTGATATCCTAACACAAAGTTATGGCCTAGAGTGTGTGAAATACTCACACAGGAATGAGTCATAACATTAAAAAAACTTCCCTCACAGCTATCTGCTGTTCTCAGATGTCTTGTTGAACAGGCATATATGTGCAGTGCCTAATTAGGCTGACTTATATTTGAGTCAAAACATCACAATGTCATAAACTTGTTATATCCTTCTTTTTTTGTGTATAATAGAACAGATTGTTCTTGGTGAAACCAGAGTGGCATCTCGAGGCTGGGAGGAAGACTACAACTCCCTTGTTCTTCCTCTCCTGGAGAATGACCTGCCCTGCTACATCTTGTATAGGCTGGACTCCACCAATAGCTTTGGACATGAATGGGTGTTCATTGCCTGGTCGCCAGACCACTCTCCGGTAAGAATGATTTGGGGAGGGGCGTTTGGAGGGATTGAGTGAAATAGGCGGTGAAAAATGGTTTTAGCAAGTAAAGTTGGTGATGACTGTATATTTAAAGAAACACCTGGTATATGTTTCCCATGGTTGTTTGTGGGCATTGATGTATTTTTGAGTGTTACTGAGCGTCCTACTGCAATCTTCTTTGCAATGTAATTTTTGCTCACATGTCATAATGCTGTATTCATGTGTACTAGTCCTGTTATTGCTTTGGTGTGCTGCACTGTATGCTGTCTGGGCCTGTAATATTGCATTGGTTCTCTTGTGTTACCTTGCCATGCACTCTCTTTTTGCACTCTTTGTAGTCCTGTTTTACCTGCATGTGTGTAGTCTTGTGTTGTTTGTTTTTGTCCTTTGTGTTGTATCATAGTTCTGGAAGAACATTGTTTTGTTTCACTGTGTACTGTGTTTGTTTGAAATGGCAACACACACTTCATGGACTTGATTGGTGGATGATTGTTGATGAGCAGTGGTGAAGGATTGCTAGTAAACATGTGTAAGAGCGTTAGTGTGGTCACTCTTTAAGTTTCCTACCAGAATCTTTTTGATTTATTTCATAAACAGGATAATTATCACAATGGTCTTGTCTAATCACAACAGCAGTGATTGGCTCAGCACGAGAATCTGCCGCCTAAAGCAAAATGCTTTAGCCAATAAGAATGGAGAGGAGCCAAGGCTGAACATTCTTACTCAGTGTGTGTCTAACGGGTTCAGACCTGTCAGCACTATTCCGGGGGAGTGAGAGGCAGTATATATTTGTGGAAGTTGTTCAGGTTGGCAGTTTCTCTTGTGCCCATGTGAAAGGTTTGTTCATCTGAGACCTTAAACGTCCACCAGTAATGAGCACTTTTTGTTTTTATAACCGCTAGGACAAAGGGCAAGACATTTCTAGAGGCCTGCGCTCATAGCCTCTGTAGCCCCAAAGCCACAATTGGTTTCATTTATTTATGCTTGATGTGACATTCCACACTGAATAATTTCTTGGTATTCTGCAGAATTCGAGTAGTAAAACTGTGAGATCTTTTAGTATTTATCATCAGGTAACCCTACAAAGATGCCTGTACATGCAGCTTTTGCCCAGACGTATTGAAGTTTCGGGTTCTTTGTCAATCAGATGTATTCTCTTAAAGCATTGTATGTTTTGTTTCACCTGGCAACAAATGTTTTACAAGCACATTATATTCCTCTTTTCACGGAATGATAAAAAAAGATATAGATTACTCTATCAGGACCTCTTCTCGCAATAAGAAGAAACAAATCTGAAGCTTTAATGAAATTATTAGGATTACTTGGTACTCTGAATTGCCATATGATATTAGAATAGGGCATTTACTGTATAAGAGTCATCTCTGGATATAAGAGAACATTAAGTATTTGTTTCAGACTTAAACTTTGCTTTCTTTGTTTGATGTCCTGTAGGTGCGACATAAAATGCTTTACGCTGCTACAAGAGCTACACTGAAGAAGGAGTTTGGGGGCGGCCATATTAAAGATGAGATTTTTGGCACTGTAAAGGTAAGATAAAGAAAATAAGGCTTTGTGATATGTGCTTATTCAGTTTCTGGTTTGTGACAAAGGACTGGGCAGGACCTGCCTTCCTTTTTAATAAATGTGGTTAGACTGTTTTCAATTTTAAAATGGCGGTGGTGACTCTAGTTAATTTCCTGTAGCGATTAAGTGGAGGGATATGTTGATTTGCCCATTTTTATAAAACCGTCAGTAAAATAAAGAACTGTCCACACCTGCAGTGGTTTTACATTTATATAGAATGGGATCTCATCCCCTTTTACACTGACTCTCATGTGACATGTAGATACTTCATACCAGAGAGATGCTGGAAATAACGTTTTTACCCAAAGTACAGGTTGGGATCTTCTAAGCGCTACTGAGTCGACTCTCTTTATGAAGTTCTTGTAGTCTGTGTTTCTGTGGATCAAGTTCTGAAGTCTGAATTTGTCAAATTTTGGTTGTATATAAAAATGCAGCATAAAGATTCTCTTGCAGCATAAAGATTCATAACAGTGAGGAAATATGACACCTTCCCTTTCATTCCTCTTCAGGATGATGTTTCTCTTAATGGATACAAGAGGCACCTCACTTCGCAGTCTGCTCCACTTCCACTTACTGCTGCTGAAGAGGAACTACGACAGATCAAACTCAGTGAGGTACACACACATACACACCCATACACACTGACCAACACTGAAGACCTTAGTCCATATCCTTGACAATGTAGCTTAAAAATGAATATCATTTGTAGATGTGGTTGAGTGGATGAGGGGTTTCTGCGCTCAAAACTTTTAGAAGTTAATGGAAAAAAACTCATTTGCCAGAGTGGAGCTCGTTGAGAGCCTGTCCTACCTTTTGACTGCTGTTATTGCAGCTCTAGGCAAGGTATATGTAACATTTTGATGCAGAAAACTGCTGCAACAGTAAATCAGACCTCTGAATGACTTACCAGTTGCTGTGGACCTCCACAGCTAAATATTCCAGGCACTTCCAAAAAGCAGCCGCTTTTAGCCTCTTTGGTAACTGCTGAGTTCCTACTTTTTACTGGGAATGGTGTGGTCAACCCACTCCAAATAAGGAAATGCACTGGTAAAGCTGGGCCACACTTCTTCCAGTCAGAGAGCAAGAACTTTCAAAAAGGAAGTGTGATCGCCTTTACTATCATTAGGCCTGCTGAGTACAGATAGCTCTACACCAGTATGAATGGCATTACAGTTCTTCAAGTATATCTTACACCTTTACAAAAACTCAGATTTGTATTTTAAGACAGTTGCTGCATCAAAAAAAAATCTGTTTTAATACTGAAAGTGATGCAGCATTAGTTATTTGGAGATTGACAAAGAAGAAAGTGTTGGTGGTTTGTTTGTTTTTAAACTCTTGCTACATATCAGTGAATAAAGTAATGTCTGTGGTGAATATGACTGTGTTTGCAGGTGCAGACAGACATCGGTGTGGACACCAAGCAGCAGACCCTTCAGGGTGTGGCCTTCCCTTTACATGGTGATGCCATGGAAGCACTTCAGAAGTTTAGAGACAAGAAATTCAACTACGTTCAGCTGGTAACACAACTTGATACATTCCACCTCATCACCAGTAATATGTACAATCTCCGCTTCCCCTAAGCTTTGTAAGGCAAACGATGTTCTGGACAGTCTTTGTGTTCAGCACCTCAGTAAGAGTGAGGGATATGTTAAAGGACCACCTTTCCTTTTTAAAATAGATGAACTTTACAGTCAGCTCAGTATTTGGTATATTAGGTTATTCCTGATGTCATACTCTCCACAAATTGGGACTGAAAACATAATTCTCAAAAAAGTTTTGGCGAGATTTAAAATAAAATTTTAATGAAGAAAAATGGATTTTATTCCGTTTTGGCAGTTTACTACAGAAACTGTCACTGAAAGTTTGGTATATGATGTATGACATGAATGTGCTGGACTGGATTGTGGGGCCACTGGTTGAACACTATAAATGCATTAATGCAGATATAACAAATATAATAATTAATAGGAGACAGCTGGTAGCCAAGAGGTGAAGGAGTTGCCCCTGCAATCTGAAGGTTGTTGGTTCGAATCCCAAGACTGCAAGTGCCACCACTGTGGTACCTTCGTGCAAAGAGACCGTCACGTCCCCACTCACTACTCCCTGGGTGATAGTGGCCTAGTGGCTAAAACACTTGCTTGTGAACCTGATGACCACAAGGCTGCAGGTTCAAACCAAACTATCTGCCATTGTGTCCTTGAGCAAGACACTTAACCCTCAGTTGCTCCAGGAGGACTGTCCCTTTGTCTCTTTATGCATGTGTCATGTCTTTGCATTGATGTCACAATATTTTGATACTTTGTTACATCCGTAGTAGAAAACAGGGCTGAGAAAAAAAAACATGTTTGTCATTCTCATCATAGTTGTCATACTATGTAGCAGTTTTTTCTGAGTATATTGTGGACACCAACAGTACATTCAGAGAGCACTACTCTCGTTTAAATGTGGTATTGCTGGTTCGTTTTGTGTGTCAATCTTACGTGGCCCATATATTGTTCATTAGTTCATTAGTAAATAAGGAACAATGTGAAAACAGATGGTGTATGAGGTCCCCAGCTGCAATAGCGGCAGGTGCTGAAACCTTTTATTCACCTTGGATCAGTTTTGACTGTGTGAAAAAACAGAAAGCAACACAAAGCCTTTCTCCCTTTCTAGTATTAACAACAGTTCCATCACAGCTGAATGTCCCTCTGTTATTCCTCAACAGAAAATAGATTTTGGCAGGGAGCTCATCATGTTGTCAAACACTGACCTGACAGAATTGAGAGATTTACCCAAGAGGATTCCTAAAGATGCTGCCCGTTACCACTTCTTCCTCTACAAGCATTCACATGAGGGAGACCACCAGGAATCCATAGGTGAGGATCTTTACTCATGTTATTGTATGGAATAGGAAACATTTTGGTATTATTATAAACAATGTTCTCCAAAAATGTTTTGAGTTTTTGCTCAGTAAAATGTGAAGTATACCATCCAAACCAAAGATGTTTCCTTGAAATAACAACATTTGGTCTGCTGCAGTGTTTATCTACTCAATGCCGGGCTACAGCTGCAGTATTAGAGAGAGGATGCTGTACTCCAGCTGTAAAAATCCCCTCATAGACATGGTGGAGAACAAACTGCAAATGGAAATAGAAAAAAAGGTGAGATCTGAAACTGAGTAGTCAGCACGAACCATATAAATAGTGTTTGAGTGTATGTTGCCTTGTTCCAGCTGGCAGTTATAGCCATGGGTTCTAATGATCTTTTATTTCTCTCTCGCGCCTGCAGATAGAGATTGATAATGGTGAGGAGCTGACGGCGGATTTCCTGTACAGTGAGGTCCACCCCAAACAGCATGCACACAAGCAGGCCTTCGCCAAGCCCAAGGGTCCTGCAGGAAGGAGAGGGGACCGTAGAATCACCCGGCAGCGCGGGGATGGGGAGGATGCTGATGATTAAAAGCACATATGACCAAACACCCCTCTCTTTGCGCTCCAGTGGAACATTCCAGACGATGGAAAGCCAAACCTGTTCCACACAAAGCTCTCTACCTTAACAAGACCTATATATGTTTCTCCCAATTCGACACAAGGCCACAAAGTACGCCGCCTCCAAATGAACTATGCACACGATGAAACACACTCACATGGTGGTTTGACCTCTGTAGCCTCACTCATGTTGTTTGGTAAAAAAAAAAGTATTATGTAAGCAAGAGTGTTTATTCACAGTTGGGACTGGGTCAGGAATCGAACCTTAATCCAAGTATAGATTCATATAAATAAAATTAAAAACAAAATGTATGCATAAAAATTGGAAATGTTGGTAGTTTAAAAAATTACTTTGACAATACTCATGACAATAGTCATGAATTTCCATTGCGCGAGGGTCAGTAGGTGCAGTATGAATCGTTACATGATTGGATGGTTACTGTTTTAGCATGAAAGTGTAAGTTCTTCAGTGTGAACAAGAACAAAGAGACCTCCCCAAGAGCACGATTTCTTTATTTTTTCATTCCAGCTTTAATGTCTGTTGTATTTTTATATTAAGTCTAGACGTCTTACAGCTTTCATAGCTGTAAGGTCATGCGTATATTGACTGTGTTTGGTCATCAATATTTTAACATTCAACATTTGCTTTTTATAACAAAATAAAAGTCCCATTTTTTGATACGACTTTCACTTTGATGTTCCCATTTGCCAAGAAACATATTTTCCTATGCAAGTGATGTATATACCGACTCAATTGATGTTTTATTATGTTACTTGATTTTTTTTGTCATGTTCTGATTGTCTATGTAGCCATGGCCAGGGATTGGGTCAGTTTTAATGAAATGATTTGGGTTAATCCAGATGGCTCCAAATATTTAGACCCAGTGATAAGAAATGCAGTCTAACCAGTGAACTCCTTTGTTGCATATAAAATGTGAAGTTAGTTTGTGCTGTGTATCCCTGGGTTAAAGGGAATTACTGACTATAGGACTTGTATTCAGTATAAGAATGGTCTGAATAGAACTTAAGTCTGAACAGAGTTCAGTAATAGTTTGCTTCAAATGTTTGCAATGAATATAGACCAACGCTGACATCTGATTAAAAAAAAAAGACCCCCAGGATTCTCATCACTGAAAAACTGCAATAGCTACTGCTGTTTATTTACAAAGCACTGGTGTGTGCTCTGCACACTGTAGCATGAGGAGTCAGGAAAAGTCATAGTGTGACAAAATACTAGCCACCACGGGCACTTACATCTACTGAAAATGTGAGGCAATCCACTGTTAAACGTTCTCTGCAATGCCTTTCCAATGTAAATGGACACATATAGTGTTTTATGTCTCATGTCAGGTGGTCTTGAATGCTTTTCTCTGTAAAATGTTTTTTTTTTTTTTTTTAAAGAATAAAATATTTAAATCACAACAGTTCGTCTTTATTATAAAATGCCAGATAAATTGCTGGCTACTGGCATTTATTATGTATGATTTGTTTCAGAACACTTGCAATATGCATACAAATATGTACATCTTTCCCAATACAATCTAAAATGAAGCTTTTTGTATATATTATTACAGTACTGGAGGAGCTTTCAGTCTCTTTTTGCTGTGGTTGTTGGGTCAAAGTGGGTAAGATCTTCCAGCTCAGCAGCCACCTACAGATAAAGAAAAAGTACATCCAATGAAGTGTTGTGACAGTGATGTGATTTTTTTGATCATGTATTTATAGCACACTTCAAAGCTGGGTTTTATCCTAAAGCTATTTTTTTTGTTTTTCACACTGCAATTATTGGCACGTTTGCACCAAGCACAGCTGGATGCAGTGACAGACTAAGCGGTAGCCCTAAAGGAAGAATCCAGAATAATAAGCAACGTGTGGGTGAGAGAACCTAAAATCACAACATCTTTCAGCTTATAACAAAATAGAAATGGATCAATGGTATTTAAAAAAAATGTTTTATTAATATTCAATGTTTAAACAGTGAATCACTCCATAATAATGAAACTCAGTTGGGCAGATCTGTGGTTGTTTCATTTGGGATTTTTGATCTTATCAGTGTATTCACTTGTATACCAGCATACGTGCCACACTAATAGTGGCACATGGGGCACAACAGGTATACTTGTGTATAGAAATTTTCATCACACTTTTCCTTTAAGCAGAGAATTTCTGGACTGGACAGCTGTAGAGACAAGAAGCCATTAATACATCAATACAAATACAAATACCTCCTTCAGCAGGGGCCGTCTAATCTTCCTTGCACTCAGACACTGAGCAGCCACACTGTACATCTTCTCCACAGACTCCATATCCCAATCGCCCATCTTCTTATCTACAAACTCCTCCAGTGTAACCTCCTCATCCTCGATCTCGTCCTTCATCTCCACCTAAAAAAACAGACAGTAAATGTGACAACTCAGACATTCAGAATGCAAATTTTGTTTGGAAAATTAGTTATTTAGAGGGCCCATCTCAAAAATATTCTCATATTCTGACAGTTTGGTATCAGATGTCATGTACATACATCAGTCATAAATGCATACTAAAACACATACTGAACAAAACAGCCTCTACAAAGTGTAAAGAGGGGCTGGAAAACAGATTAAAAATGAATTTTGAAGATTTTTGGTGCATAAACCCACACAAATGTCATAAGAGGACCGCAGGGAGGAAACATTTTCGAAAATGCAGGACATGGGCCCCTTAAAAATGTTTTTCTTTAAGAAATAAAAAAAAACAGTTTACATAAATCACTGTGTGATTTATGTAGAAAATAAAACACACTGGTTGATTTAAAAAAACAGCAAGCTTTCCTGTCCACAACTCACCAGAAGATTTGGGTCCCGGTTTTCATCAACTGGAAGAAGTCCAGATAATATTTCCAGCAGCACCTGCACGAGTGAGCACGAGTAAGTCCCTGCATACGCTTTCTTCACACTGGCTGAACAGCTGGCAGTGTGACAGACTTCTGCTTTATGTTTTGAAAGAGTTTTTTTCAGGTCAAAACGAGGCACTGAACTAGTTACAGTTGCGAAGAAGCTTCCTGCTGCTTTCATTACTTATTTATAAGACTCTATCCCCACATCTCACACACTCCTCACACACAAAACCTACCACTCCGAAGCTGAACACGTCTGATTTGGGGGTGACCTCTCCTCGCAGGGCCTCTGGTGCCATGTAGGCCGTCGTACCCACAATCCTCTCTGTTATCA
>JBBMFX010000122.1:11435826-11447210 GCA_037832545.1 Rhabdalestes septentrionalis
TCTGGTGTTGTGCCTGGTCTGGTGTTCTGTCTGGTCTGGTGTTGTGCCTGGTCTGGTGTTCTGTCTGGTCTGGTGTTCTGTCAGTTCCGGTGTTCTGTCTGTTCCGGTGTTCTGTCTGTTCTGGTGTTCTGCCTGGTCTGGTGTTCTGTCTGAGCGGGTATTCTGTCTGTTCAGGTGTTCTGTCTGTGCTGGTGTTCTATCTGTTCCGGTTTTCTATCTGTTCTGGTGTTCTGTCTTTTCCGGTGTTCTGTCTGTTCCGGTGTTCTGTCTGTGTTGGTGTTCTGTGTGTGTTTGAATAAGAATCAGAATCATAATTGATGCTCTACCTGGGCTGGGATGTTGAGTGGGTTATTAACTGGACTCTATGTATTTCTCCTCTAGAGGGCTTCATCCAGCAGCTGTCCGCCTATGAGATCGTGAGCCCTCTGCGGGTCAATGACTTTGGTGAGACTTTCCCGCGGCACGTGCACTTCAGACGGCGGCGGAACGTGGACTGGGCTGTGCCAGAGCCCCCCGCGCACATTCACTACCGCCTTGAGGCGTTCGGCCAGCACTTCCTGCTAAACCTGAGTGCGGACGCGGCCTTCATCGGGCCCTCGTACTCTGTGAAGCACCTGGGGGTGCGTGGCCAGCGCGGGGCGGCTGGTGGGCATCAGCAGGAGCTGCGACACTGTTTCTTCACTGGACACGTGAACGGTCAGCGCGAGCACCGGGCTGTCTTCAGCCTGTGCACAGGACTGGTGAGTACAGCAGCTGCAGCTTAGGCCATGGAGTAGTGTGTGTGTGTGTGTGTGTGTGTGTGTGTGTGTGTGTGTGTGGGTGTAGAGGAGGGGTGGTGGTGGGAGTTGTGTCACAGTTGTCTGTTGGTTTCCACTCCTATGTGAGGTGTGTCTTGGCACAAGAAGGGAACAGTGTTCTCACACAGCAAAATCCCCAAAATATGTGTAACGTCCTCAGCACTCAATGACTGAATTTCAGCTTCAAGGGCACAAGAATCCAGAGCAGAATTAGTGAACATATGTGAAATATCTACAATGTAGCCTAACTGTTAAATTATTGAACAAGCACCTACTGAACAGAATCTACAGTGTCAAAGGAACATCTGAAGAATTTCATGAACAAGAATTAAACTCCTGTTGGGCAGAATGAATAGCTAAAGTGCTGAATGAACATCTAAAATATTGGACAAATATCTACTGGATGTCTACAGAGAATAACTTACTGAAGGAACATCTGGAATCAACATTTGTGAACATCCAAAGTGTTGCTTGGCTATCCACTGTATAGAATGAAAGCCAACAGTATTCACTGAAGTCCAACTTTGCCATTTAGGGTTCATCCAGATGGTGTGTATGTCAGCTGGCCTGAGCCACACTGGTTTAAGCTGGTTTTGGGGATCATTTGCCTTGGCTTGTAGTTTCCATGAGGAAGAAATGATATAGGGGTATGATTAAGTTGATATCCAAGAGAAGGAGTTCAATTGTTTATAATGAGCTTTACTGGAAGAATGATATCCTACATAACTGACTGAATTAACAGTTGACACCATACCTATCCTGTCTACAGAATTCTTGGCCACACTGTGCAAAAGGAAAAAGATAACATTTATGCTTGACCCCTTTAGACATAATGCTGCAGTGTGGGCCCACATACAAGCTCTTAGAGCCCAACTGGTGAATCGCCGGCCTTATTTATTTAGTATGGATAAAACATAATTAGATGTCACTATTAATGGAAGTGATTTGTCATTTGGTTATGCGAACATGTGCCTTCTTGCTTGAGATGCTATAATTAATTTAATGACCATTCTCCTTGATGCATTGCATCTCCATTTGAATTTTTTTAATGCTGACCACAATGCATCGATTCACCCCACCATTAGGTTTCATGGTTCACAACCTGTTTCTGTTTTACACAACATGGTTGTGAAATCGAATGCCTGGGGAAATGATCTGGGTTTACGACTATGACCTGTGATCATCTTACCTCACTGCAGGGGAATGTATACATTTGTGAAAGCTCTAATATTAAGGTCATGTGTAGATGACAGGGGTGTAAACACCTGTCACTACAGTGATATTAATGTGTTGTTCGTCACTTTCGGCCCTAACAAGCACAGGCTTTTAGCTCTGATGAGCTAACCTGGCAATCAACATGTCTTACATAGTTCAGGTTTCTTGAGAGACCATAATAAATGTTGCACCAAATGAACACTTGTTCTGTTTGAGGATCAGACATGTTGTATTGTCCTAAATAAATGTTCAGAAATAACTAACGTGTTTGATGTTAATTTAGTGTAAACTGTCAACATTTGTGTTAGGTTGCATATAGTAATGGTGAATGTGAAGGTGCAACTCTGATCTGTGTTTCAGTTTTTGATGTGAGCCTGTAATCCCACAGTGAAACAAAACCATCTAATTCTGGCGAGAATAAGTTTCGGGTTAAGAATAAAAAGTTTATAGCACACTGAGAAAGTAATGCACAGAATTCTTGTCCATTTCCTTCTCATATAAAGCTGCTTTGATTTTATACCAACAGTGACACTATTTTACTTGTTTGAAATGATTTGATACACATTTGCCTGGATAGGCAGTGAGTTAAGCACAAGCTTTGAAACAGAGTCCACCTCTTCTGTTTGATCTGAGCCATCACTGGATCACTTCCTCAGAGATTGCATATTACATTCAAGTTTATTTGTATAACACTTTATCATACACAAAGAGGATTCAGTGTGTTTTACAGTAAGCCTAAAAGCTTAAAAAATAAACAATAAAGGCAACCATAACATAGAATTAAATAAGGAATGAAGATCCATTAAAATAAGTAGGAAGGAAAATGAAAGAAATCATAATAAATGAATGCAGATACAGGCAGCAATACTGGCTAAATGCCATTACACCTATTTTGATTCACCACTAGCTGACCAGCTCTTACTAGTATAACGTGTTCATCAAACATTACAGAATTGTATTTAGGGCCCAAATTATTAAGTAACTTATAAACAACAAGCAAGAGTGTGAACTCTATTCCGCTTCTATATAGAAGACAGTGTAAAGACTTGTGGATGGGAGTAATGTTTTCTATTTTCCTGTTTTTTGTTTGAATTGTAGCAGCAGCATTTTGAATAGGCTTTCCAATGATCTTTTTGGGAAGGCCAGTGAGAAGAGCATTGCAAAAGTCAAAAATATGTTTCTTCAAAAATGATTTTGCAGTCCCTATGTACAGTACAAAGGCAGAACTCTTGACACTTGTCTAACTGAAAGCTAAGAAAAACAACTTTACACTGAATCAGCAACTGCAGTTTCTTTAGATCTGTCTGTGCAGTATTCTTATCTACTCTAAATTAGTTAGAATGTGTGAGGAAAGTAGTAATAGTATAAATTGTTCTGGAGAGGCTGCATTCAATTATGTTTCAGCACTCACTTCTGAACAGCAGCTGGCTTTGCTTTTGTTAATCCTGCTACTGACATTGATATACGAGGACTGTACTGAGAGTGAAAAAATATATCTTTTTTTACACTTGCTTTTACACACGCCCTCTGTGTTGAAAAAAAAAACACAAATTAATTATGGATTAGCACCTAAACAATTAAAATATATATTGGATGGATTACACTTAGGTTTAAATTATTTTCAGATGTCTTAAGCTGGTTATTTAGTCTTTTTTCACATTAAAAAAAAAATGTTGTGCATCAATAATAGTGTGAGAAAGTGTTACAACGAAACATATTCGGCTTCTTAGACACACTGAGCTGCCATCCCAGCTGAGGAATCGAACTATTCCCTGAGGTAATGAAGTCACATGACTACAGCAGTATCTCTGCCTCATTCAAGCCTCAGCTGACAATCCCTGTCTGCACCGTGACTCAATAATCCTGCAGTACAAGATGTTTTCAGATGGCCTTGTGTATAGATGCTCACAGCCATTCAGTTAGGAGATACTCTGTAACTAGAGTTCACAAACCCTGGCAATAGTGCAGTGCCAGCTCTTCATTTCCATTCACTTCTTAACATCTGTGAATGTCTTCTCTGGTCTGGGTGTAGCCATATTAACCCATGGCCAATCCTCTACACTTTCTCATGTGTGGTCTCAATCCAAGAAAACAATCATAGACATTGTTTACATTGGGTACTTCAGAAAGTGCTACAGACACAAGGATGCTTTTTAAACATGTATGTATATTAATAAATGTCTGAAAACACAAGAGATCTGTCTAAAACTGTATCAAGTGGCACTACAACCATAATGTATGATTTGGTTAAAATAATATACCGAAATATGCATTTCAGCAAAATCACAGCAAGGTTCTTGGGAATCTCTGTAACTTTATTATCTTTGCCAGTGGAATGTCAGAAAGCCGACTAAATGTGGCATGTAGGTTAGCATCATCTTGTAAACAAAACAATAGTGAGTGATGTGGTATTTTTTAACTAATATTATTTCATATGAGGGCGTTCAAATTAATTTTGTGCTCTTAGTTATGACACTGTCTTGATGATAATCTGACTAGATGATTAGCCCAAGCTACAGTTAAATGTATTTCCTCAGGCAAAGAGGTTTGTAGGGCTTTGTTCTTAATGGTAGTTGAGGTGAGTTCATGTGGTTGAATGGGTTTATAATTCGGCGCGTCGGAACCTGCTGTGCCCTGCTGCAGTCCCTGCAAACAATCAGGCTCTCATTTCAAATTCAAAGCTTAATGCAAGCTCAGGGGACTAACACTGACCAGACCCAAGCTGTCATTTCAACAGCTAAAGATAAGAAAGCTATTATTAAAATGAATATAAAGCATACTAAGTAGTAACAAACTGTCTTGGGTAGCGCACCTTATGCAAATCAGCTATCCTACAAAATTTCAGTCCATATGCAGGCCATTAAATGGGCATTAATGGCAGTTGTATGTCTTTAGGTGCTTGAAACTTAAATGGCAATACCCTAAAAATGGATAATAAATCTTAGCTGAAAATCTGTCTTTGTTCTGTAACAACCAATTTATTTGAGCTTGCGCTAGCACATAGCCTGTTATCTGTTTAATGACATTCATTTACACTATTCTGTAGAACAAGCCTACATGCTTAAAGGACCTGACTGGCTGAGTGACTGATGTACATTGTTGAAAATGAGGTATAACCTACGTTTTGCTGTTTGTATCAAAGGACTGTGATTTCTCTGGTTAAGGAACTGTCTTTACATAATGGGGAAAGAAACGATATGATGATATGCTTGTAAATATTTTTTATGGATGTCACATACCATTAAATACCAAAATGGTGTAAGATTTATCCTGACTATATATGTGTGGCTGTCATTCTATGTGTCACTCGCTATCCAAATGGACAGGTTTTTACAACATGCACGCAAGCTGAGTTATGCCATTTTCCTTCCCCAAGGCTGCATCAGAATGTCTCCCCCTGTCAGAACGCTCCTCCTTCGGAGTGAATGGAAATATCCTCAGAGTGACAGTGTTCAGTCAGTGATATCCTGTTAAAGTGAGCATATGAAATCACCATGTAAACACCAAAGTGAACTGAAGCATGATTTCATTGGCCATGCCTACCATGACTTCACTTTTCCAAAGGAGAAGACAAAGATCTATCCATCAAACCACTTACCATTCCTTCAGTGTTAGCGTCAAGTGGTTTCAGGTCAGTAGTCGGTAAAAAGGACGCTTTCAGGTCATTAGTTATAGGTTATATATTCCTTTCTTTCTTCTTTCCTTCCTTCATTCGTTATTTAATTCATTCATTCATGAATGGACTCCTTCATTCACTCACATTTGCTCAAGCTAAAAAACGGTTTAGTTCATGCCTGTAATGTTGCTAGCGTTTCTTTGAACAAATCAGTTACTTCCACTTAATATGAATAGCATTTGTGTACTTTTGCTTGTTCAGATAATGTACAAACTACTACACATCTGATTAATGAATCTGCTGTATAACATTGAAATTAGTGGGGATTTGAATGCAGCTGATGAATGACCTCAACTGCATGGAAACATGCATGCGTGCACTTGTTACCTGTGTACATATTTACATGTTGTTTGCCCAGAAGGCCTGGATTTACCTGTGTATTTACCTGTACACTTTAAATGCAGTAGTGAAACAGGGAGTTGAAAAGTAAAACCCTTGTGTCCATGAATTTATAATCAAATCCTAATGGACCACAGTCATTAATCCAATAAAAGGAAAAGCATTCAGCAAACTGATGACCCAAAATCCATTAGAAATCACTTTGTCCTCAGTGCTTGTCTTATTCCACTCAGCTGAAGGACTAGCAAGCTAACACTGATCCAGGTCAGCAAATTCTGATTCACATTCACAGATTCCATGTTTAAATATGACAGCCTGTTACACTAACATGTGCAGGTTTCAGTCCTGTTAAAAGATCTTTCTCTCAGTGACATCATCTCTACTGAACTTCTCAAAAACAGGGAATATCCTCACAACACTGAAATACAGTTTTTATTGTGTAAGCTCCACACTTCATATACACCGTTTGCATGTGTACATACTTTATATCCCAGGTTGCATTGCTTGAAACTCATATTTTGTCTGTATGAGCAAATATGCCTTAATGTCTCTGGATCCATGATGGCTGGTGATGTTGAAGACACTATGCTTCCGGAGTTTTTTGGTCTTGCGGTGCCTCTGCTTCAGACTCTGTTAAAATAGATAAAAAAAACAATTGTTATATAAATATTCAGAGTCAATATCTATTAATGTGGATTTATTTTTGACGCTCCTCATTATGATAATATGGTGTGGGTGCACTTTAGTATCTCATTTTATTCTGTTTTCTTTGACTCGACAGATTGGTACATTTACAACTCACAGTGGAGAATACTTTTTAGAACCTCTGATGAGAGCTGATGGCAAGGAGGATGAGGAGGAGCACAACAAACCTCATTTAATCTACAAACACGAGAGGGTGAAAAGATCAGTGACCGACCACCCTGAGCCTTGTGCATCTTCAGGTAATGGGTGTTTTTTTACTTCAGCTGTAAATTCTCATGCATTCAGCATCTTTATTAATTAGATTGTCATGTTTAAGCATACAGATCGAGTTAACAGATTTCAGATGGTTTTATGCATGCTTTAAGACTTTGGAACCTTTTGATCTGAAGCATTCTCAGCTGGTGTGTTGGAGCAGTTGAACAAACTCCACCTTGCTTATTAGTGTAAGCTTTGACGCTCATGTTAGTGGGGGGATTAAAGCCTTCGGTGTGGGTTAAGTCATTGAAATTCTTTATTTAATGAAAGAAAACCAGATCCACAAAGCTGTAGAGCATGCAGTCTTATTTCTTAAGCATCAGCCTCCTGCAGTGCAAATCAATGATGCACAACAGCCATGAAGGAATTGCGACCTTTCAATAATAACTAACCCACCCAACGCCTCCCATTTAATTAGAATTTTTTATGGCACAGGCCTTTTGGTGGTGGAGAGGCCCCTTCAGAAAACTGACCCTGCCAAGTTCCCTTCAATGTGAGTCCAAAGGATCATTGCTGATGCTCCTCATGGGTGGCTTTTATGTCCCCTGTTATAAATCTTGTATGTGCAGGCTGCTTGATTTGTTTGTTGTCTGAAGACTATCATTGTTCCAAGGATGCATCCTTTGTCTGAGAGGAAATGGAGCGTAGATTGAATGACCCAAAGGGCCAGACCTATTCCTCCTTAATATGCTTCCTATGCTCTGTAGAACTCTGTGTGGTGGAAACAATCTGAATCGTCTCTGTCAACGTTTTCAAACATGGGATCGTAGGGGCTGACATTTTTCACGTGTTTGTGCAGGCTCGTCTTTAATGGCATGTGTTTGTTCCAAAGTCATTGGTGCTTCGGTATCAATACAGTTTAGCTTTAATATCTTTCTAAAGTCACCGTTTTCTCAAATTGAGTGAAAGCTAAGAGAAAAGGCAACACCTCTTCTCCACTGGAAGCATGGCGGAAGTCAAAGTTCGTGGACAAAGCAGTGAGAAGAAACAAAACCTGCCGCAAACATCAAAAAGCAGCAAATGCACAATGAAGGAGGATTAAAAGAGATGAGCCCTTGCAGTTGAAAGTGTCCCATGCAGTAGGGTCCAGCCACAATCAGATAATAGCAGTTACTGATAAGATATAGAGATAAATACATGCTTTGAAGAATATTTCATGTCCCTGCTCCTTGAGTGACATTGAAAGCATGCCAGTTTTATCACTGTCTGAATACGAGTGTGCTTAGAAAACAGAAGTGAAGTTGATATCTGAGGTGCACGTAAAACAATGAACATCCTAATCTGAGTCATGGAATTGATCATTAAGGTATTGTTAATTTGAATTACAATTTGTATTGTAAAACCGAGTGATCTAGCATCCGTGTCTTGTCCAGACTGTTACGATCACCTGTAGGCATTCTTCATTTGTCATTGTGAGGGGATTGCCCTCTGAACCACCCGTTTCCCTGTCCTGTCAGCATGTCTGTGCCAGTGATCTGAGCCAGACAATTTAAACTGGTGACTCAGACTGCACACCCGCCCAATGCACACGCCTTGCCCAGGCAGCACTGAGTAAATCTGGAACTGCTTATTGCTTTAGTCCTAATTGCACAACAATAAGAATGCTTTTTGTGATATTTGAACCCCAAAGGCTATATTCGGCAGAAAATTGGTTTTGTCTTTAATAGGCACCAGAACACTGGAGGAAAATCTGAAAGCACTACGTCAAGAAATGTGTTTGCTGAAAGCTGCGTTACCTACGTTGATGCAAAAAAAGGAGAGGTCTTGCTTTTCCACGACTTAAATCATTTTTGCATTTTCAAATGTGTGAATGATTTAGGCACCTGGGCCTACACCCTGTAGATTCCTTTTGCCTTGGCAGTCCTCAGCAGGTTGCAGAGTGAAATAAAAGCGTTCTTTGTGAGGGTCAGTGAGCTCATGGCCCATGCCCTCCATTCTTTATGTCCCCCCTGAAAGAGGAGTCTTGTCTTAAGTCAGAGTTGCTCACTGTGTCTGATTTCTGAGAGAATGTGAGACAGAAGGGAAGAGGGCTCAGAGAGAGGGAAAGACTGAAAGAGTGTGAGAGGAGCGGGGGCATGCTGAACATGCCAAATGTCCTAATTTGTCAGGACTTCAGGGAGTGCCAAGTAGCTTGAATGTTTATAGTTGCCTTTCATTTGACTTTGTACTGTATGGCGAGTTGAAATCATTTTTTGGTTTCATCCATAATCATTAAGGCAAACGTTTAGTATGAAAAGTAAACTACAATAAAAATGTATATATGAAAAAGTCTTGGACTACACATCATTTTTTGCTTCCAAAGAACCAAGCCATTCAAGCAGAACACAGCTCATCTAACTTAAGAGACAGGTGCAGATGATTCCAGATGAGCAGGTGGTGATCAGTATACTGGTGGTGCTCAATGATGAGTGGTTGGAACATCTTTACTTAGGCACCTTGTATCTTTAGGCACTTTGCAGCCTGCAGCAGTAAAACATTTGTTCTCATTTAATCTATGCAGTATGCCAAAGATAGGACAGTTTTTTGTCAAAAAAAATATTTCTTTACCAAAAAGTTACCAACAAGTACCAAAAGCAAAATAGAAAGAAATAAGAGATGGGTCAAGACTTTTGCACAGTACTATATAAATGTGTGTGTATATATATATAAATATATATTTTGGGTTTTTGCCAGAAATGTCTTACTTGGAAGAATTTTTTGGGGAATGTTCCATAGCTGATTTCACTGCACATTTAAACACGTACACATCTGGAACAAGAAACTACAAAGAGCACAAACCATTTTAATAAAGGGCCACTGCAATTTTTGTAATCATGTTACAAACCCTGGCCGCATGTGCTCACATATGGGAACAATTTGATGCACCTTGCAGTTTATCCTCATATTATGTATATAATGTACCTATAATAATGTTCATGATACAATATATTATATTTCCTTTTGACACAGATACAGCGTACAGAACGTCCAGTAAAGGAAACCGGCGCAGGTCTTGCTTTGTTTCACAATGGTGTCCTCTTATGTTTCAGTCATCAACAGTGTGTCAGCAGACGCTCTGACATTTCTAATGGAAATTATCCTCCTTGGAGTGGTGTTGAGAGACCTGCTCCAATAAGGGCTCTTAAAGTGTATGCTTCAACCTGTCTTGTCCTCTCTGTGAGATGGAATTCTTACACTATATGTTAATAGTGAACTTTGAAACTGTGTCAGTGTTGTCAGTGACAGCTTTTGGTGTTTTTTTTTGACAAATATATGTGACCTGTTGTGAGCACTTTTAACCTAGATAGATTTTTTCAAGCTTTTAAATGGAAAATAATATCATAAAACCATGTCGCACCTAATAATAAATTAATTGTCCCAGTCTTATCTCTTTAGGCCTGTGATCTATTGTTTTAATGTTGTCTGTGTATGGGTTCTACCAGGAGTTGAGTGGCCTGGCCCTGTAAATTGATGACCACACGTAGAAAACAAGTGAAGGACACGTTTTTGTCTATTAACATATCTACTAAAATTGGCTCCATATTAGAAATGGGCCTTTGAGCTCCATACTAGAAATGGGCCTCTCTCCATGGAGCTCTAATGAAACATGCAGGTGGTTATCTGTCTCCTCTGGCTTGCAGTCTAATCTCTTTGTTACAAAGAGATGATAATGTGAGGCATGAGGGCTGCATGGGATAGGGGTGTCTTCTTCAAACTGTGCGGTATGTCTTTGGAAGAGGATGCATGTGAATATGACGTAAAGAAGGGGTCTCTCATACACACAATAAACACGCACATGCTGCACACATTCACACGCGCACATATCAGAGCAGAAAATGCAGCAGATTGAACAGAGTACAATTTTTTTTAGCACAATTCTCATGTTATTTCACAAAAACTGACAGTTTGGTTTTTGTTTGTTTGACATTTTAGACCCTAAAAGAATTCTAGAGAACATGTTGGGAATTCCTTACACTAGAGTTAGTGGCGTTTTGATCTCTGGTTTAAACAAACCATTGTATCTTGAAACCAGGGAAAATGACAACAACATGTTGATTTCATTTCAGTGATGAATGCCATGCCTTTAGTTAGGAAACAACTCTGAAGGATAGAAATCAATAGAGATTGTAAGCCCGGAATTGAAAGGAAAACAAGCACTGCATTTGTAATATAAGAAAGCTTAAAAATAATGAACATGGAACAGGAATATGAAATAAAATGACTAGAAAAATTATAGATGGGCAAAAAAATCATTGACTTGGGATTGGTGTAGTGCTGGGCGATAAAACGATCTCGATCTATTATCCAAAAAAAGTGAGGACGATCACGATGATATGCGCAGGCTGTAAAACTCGATAAAATTAGTTTGCTCCGTTTTAGAGCATGCGCTGATACAGACAACCCAAGGGCCAATCGAG
>JBBMFX010000122.1:11454466-11470809 GCA_037832545.1 Rhabdalestes septentrionalis
CACACACACACACACACACACACACACACACACACACACACACACACACACACACACACACACACACACATGCAACAGAGGATAATTTTTAAATGCTACCCACTTTAGCACTCCTCAGTCCAGTTCTATAAATTTGCATGGTCATACACTGTACTCTTTTATTGTTCCTTCCCTTCACCCCTCACTCTTAAGAACACAGCCAGAGAGGAGCCTCTTAAAGCTGTGGTTTACTTTATAGCTCGTTTTGGCATTTATAGCTGAATAATACATTTCTATGAGCAATGTATGCCCATAGAAATGTGCACAATGCATGCATTCAATCAGGAACTGTATTCTTGTCTGCTGACATGAGATCTCTGCTCAAACACGGTTCAGCACTGTTTTGCTTTTCTTTCTTTCTGTGCCTCTCATTTCAGGTGGCTGCAGTTTACAAACACCCTAGTATAGGAAACCTCATCAATATTATGATTGTCAAATTGATCATCATTCACAATGAACAGGTATGTGTCACATCCTAGCAGCTTTGTATTAAGGAGGTATTGGCTAATTACTTTGTCTCACCCTAATTTAATTCCCTAAATCAGTCTGACTTATTTTCTCTGTGGACACTGGGTTTTAGGCTGATATAGGTTTCTTTTTTCAGTTTTTAATGAGTAAATGCTTTATTTAAATGATTTTTTTACCATTCCAGGATGGGCCAAATGTGAGTTTCTATGCTACTACAACACTGCACAACTTCTGTGTGTGGCAACAGAGTCAGAATGTTCTGGATGACAGCCATCACTCCCATCATGACACTGCACTGCTCATCACCAGGTGCCTACATTTGTAGATGTTTAAACTCTAGTGTTTGCTTCTCAATGTTTACTTAACTATTAACAATTTCTTGTTAATAGTTAAGTAAACATTGAGAAGCAAACAAATGTACAATTTTACAAATTTACAAATGTGGTATAAATGTTTCTATGTGATTTCCTCAGCAAATTATTATTATAATTATTATTATTTATTATAATTATTGTGTTTCAGTTTGGTTTTTGGCCTCTTCACAGCCCTGATTAAAATCACAAATGATCTTCTGATGGCAGCAGACTCTGGCCAACTCACCATACTCATCCTCCTTGACTTAACTGCAGCTTTTGACATAATCTCCCATTTTACTCTCCTAAACCTGTTAGCTTCCATAGAAATAAATGGCACAGCTCTGTCCTGGTCCTCAGTGTATCTCTCTGATCGCATCCAGTTCATTCAGTTAAGGCCTTTCCAATCCCAACCCTCTCCACTTAGCAGTGGTGTGCTTTCAATAACGCCACTGTTCTCCCTTCTACTCAGGTCAAGAGTCTGGGCATCATCCTTGACAGCAACCTCTCTTTCACTGCCCAAATAAACAACATCACTTGGTCTGCCTACTTCCACCTCTGTAACATGAACCGCCTTTGTCCCTCATTCACCCTCACTACCCCTACCATTGTCATATTAGTCAATGCCCTTGTCACATCCCACCTTCATTACTGTAATGCAGGTTCAGAACTTAGCTGCCAGTATCATTTCCAGAAATCCACGCTCAAAACACATCACCCCTGTCCTCAAGCAACTTCACTGGCTCCCTATCCATAAAAAGTCATTTTTTTTGAACAAATCCCTCCATAACCTAGTTCCACACTATCTCACTGATCTCCTTCTTAAATGCACACCTCTGTGCACTCTCTGCTTTTTCTTTGCTTCTCGCCTTTCCACACCTCTTGCCCAAATGTCCACCATGGCGCTCAGATCATTTAGCTACACTGCTCCCCGAATTTGGAGTGCATTCCCACTCAACCTACAAACCACAACGTCCTTGTCCATGTTTAGATCTTTACACAAAACTTGTTTGTAAATACATTGGTTTATATGTTTATTTTCTCTGTAAACTGACCTGAGAGTTGTGAAAGCTGCTTATAAATAAAATGTATAATAATAATAATAATAATAATAATAATAATAATAATAATAATAATTATGATTATTATTATTATTATTATTATTATTATTATTATTATTATTATTATGTATGTGAGTTCTACCTAGTGGTTGGAATACAATTTTTAGGACTAAAAATGGTTTGGTTGCAAAAAATATGTTTCTATTTTCCTGGGGTATATTTATGGTTTGCTAATAATTACTTGTTGTGAATGAGGCTTTACAATAAAGTGTTATTAACTTTTCTTAATTTGTTGTCAAGACTTTAAAGAGAAGCTAGCATATAGTATTAATTGTAGCTGTACAGCTACGCTACGGTAAAATCTGTTCTTCTGTAGCAAAGGGCAATACATTGTGTCTTTGTTTGCTTAATATTGTGCACGCTGTCTTTTTTCTGCCTGTATTTTCATGCAGGGAGGACATCTGTCGAGCAAAAGACAAATGTGACACATTAGGTAATGTATCTCACCTGCTGTTTCCTTCTGTCAGAAAGGAGTCTCAGAGCCTCGCAACAAGGCACACTGCTTGAGATGCTTGAGACTGTTCGATTATTTCACTTGTCCATACTTAGTAGAGGTTTGTAAAAATAAAGGAATGTTTTGAATAGAAATGAAATTGACCATAACTTCCACAAACTCAGCTCAACTAAGCCGTTGTCTTTTAAGACAGAAAGTGTCTTAGGATTGAGGGATGCTTGCAAGGATGCTTCACAAATTTGAGCTAGTTTTTATGTTTGGCTAAAATTTCAGTAGCATCTAGTGGCTCTTACTGGGCCACTAAGAAACCAATAGCCTCCAATTACAACAGGGTCACGTCCCTCTGGCTGACACTTTTCTTTCTATTGAGCCTGTACGCATGTGTGTGTACACCTAGCTGTCAACAAAGAGAACTCTGATCTATGTAAAAAATGTACCAGTAAAGTAAGTATGGCCTTATAGCCTACATCCTCCTACAAATGTAAATTCTAAATGCAAAAATAATACAAAATGTTATAGAATATAGAGGACAATTTCATGGCATGTGTACTACAAGAGACTTAGAGTCTTTACAGGTACAATAAAACATTTGTAGAGCTTGACAAGGTTTTCATATACTGAGAGCTGAAATTTCAAAGATGGATGGAGTCACTTTTATTTAATTGCCTCGTCATTCACTCCTGTGTGTTGGTAAGCTTGCCCAGCACTTCCTTGATCCCCTGTATTAGCAGTGTCTATAGCTATATTCATTACAGGAAGCTTCAGGTGGCCTGGAGTAGCGTGACTGTCAGAGCTCCCAGGATTTGATGAGTATTCCTCATACGATCTGTGGTCAGCTGTGCCGATAGTGTGAGCAGCTGTGTGATGGATGTCTTGGCCCAGAGCCAGACAGGGTCTATGAATAAGCCTTATGACATAATGACTGACTTCAGAACACACTCAGTGACCTATAATGAGCTTTTCTCTGACAGGTGTGTAGGCCAGAGTCTGACATCCTCCCTTACATTAATGTATGTGTTAAAGATGCTTATGTTTTTTTATTAAAATATTATTGAATTAAAACTGGACTAAAGGACAGACAGTTGCATTGTCCTCTCTTCTACTGTAGATTCAAATGGTTCCCATGGATGTACTGTGTTACGTCAGTACAGAAGACTGGTTACTGCTACTTTTTTCATCTGATGTACTACTAAATCAGGACCACAATGGACAGTGACTCAGCATCAGCTGACCTCTACTAACACCAATGTCAATAATAGTGTCATTTTAAAACAGGTGACCTCACTCTCAGATCTGAGTCTTTATTTTCTTTATGTGTGTAATTTCAACATCAGGTAGCTGAAACTGAACCTGCTCTGTAGGGTGACATCTTGGCTTGCTAACAAATTCAGAGTTAATATAGAGGCAGTTTAAAAAAGCTCCACTCCAACATCAGTCACTTGATTTTGCTCTCTGAGACTTGTGGTTTTGGGGCAGTTTGAAAAAAGCTCAACAGGCTACAGCTCTAAACATAAATCGACAGGTTGATATGCGTTTTTCTGTCACTCCAGCACTAATGGCTTGAATTTGTTTCCTCAGATTTGAGTCGTTATTGTTATTTAAACTTGTGTCGGCATAGCTTCAGTTAGAACTGAAGGCAACTGTGGCATTTTTTAAAGTTCAGTTATCAGTGTTTGAGGGATTACATTTCTTGAATGATAGATTGAAAAAAATGATTACTGTAAGTTTTTGAATAAATTTAGTAAATGAAAAGCTACATTATTAAGAAGTTCTGTCGGGAGGATCCATGGCCCTGACCACAGTTAAGTACTTGTGTTGTGGAAATCATACTGAGCACGGTTTGAGCCGTATTTGTGTACAAGTGTTATTCTCAGTTTGGCATTGTACTGATCATAATTTTGTATGTATCTCCCTGATGCAGGCCTAGCCGAGTTGGGCACAATGTGTGATCCTTACCGAAGCTGCTCTATCAGCGAAGAGAACGGTCTCAATACTGCCTTCACCATTGCCCATGAGCTGGGTCATGTGTAAGTTTCCACCCCCAAAGGGATTCTCTTAGACCAAAGTTTCCCTGTTACGTTGCACAAAAGCCCTCTTATTCCCCTTGCAGGGGCACGCTCACAGGTGCAAAGCATAATAAAGCATGTTTAATAACAGACCAGTCTTAATACCCTCTCTGTGCTCTGCTCTCCTTTACCTTACAGCGCCTGGCGTTGTTCAATCTGTATGGCCAAGAAAGTCTCCTGCTCGAGGATAGGCTCTTGATCACTGTTTTTAACCTTTATAATCACAAAAAAAATTATGTCCACATGATAATGTTCATTTTTTACAGTTATCATATAGGAAGATCTTTGCTGTTGAGACTATATTTAAGAGTCTCTGTTACAGAGCACTGTGGAATGTAGCTACATTTTAAAATACACATTTACCTACATTTTTTCACGGTATAACTATAGGAAGCATTATAGGTGGTCTTTAATCATCAGAATAGGTCCTTTTTGAAAAGACAAACTTCTGCCCACCCCTCTATGATTGCAAGTTACGGCTTCCATGGGTCGGAGTAGTTTGTTACCATTACATAGTATTACTATGAAGGGCTGCTCTTGGTCTCTTATAGTATTGGGTGGTAAATGTCAAAATAACATCCATATTCCAGTCGGAACTTTCATTGTTTTTTGGGGGTGTATTAGTCTTCGCTGATCAGTCGTAACATTAAAACAGGTGAGGTAAATAGCATTGTTTATCTCAATAAAATGGCACAGGTCAAGGGATTGATATATATGAAATAGTTGGTGAAGTGTTGTGTTGAACTGGAAATTTTTGGAGCACAAAATATTGGTAAAGATTTGTGTTACTTTGACAAGGGCCAGATTGTGATGGTCAGACAGGGTCAGAGAAAAAGTCTTTGAAACCACATGTCTTGTGGGATGTTTCCAATATTCAGTAACTAGTACCTCACAAAAATGGGCCAACAAAGGACAACTGATGAACCAGCAGAAATAGGCCATGGAGAAAGATGAATAACGTTTTCTTTTACATCATGGGAAAAGTTGGGGGCGTGTCCATCACCTTACCTGGAAGGAATTAAAAGACGCTAAACCTTTGGAGGCAGTGTGATGCTCTGAGCACATTCATGTGAAATCTTGGGTTTTGGCAAACATGTGGATGTTAGTTTGACACATATATATACCTAAACATTGTTGCACACCAAGTCCATCCAATCATGGGAATGGCCTTCCCTTATGATAGTGGATTCTTTCAGGGTTGTAATACCTTGTCACTTTGCAAAAATTGTCTAGAAATGGTTAGAAAAACATAACAAAAATGTTCAAAGTGTTGACTTGGCTTCCACTTTACCCAGTTCCAAGATCGCACCTGTGGTACATGCAGGGCAAACTAGTCCAATCCACGTTTGCACCACCTCGCCTACACAATATAAAGTAGGTGGTTTTAATATTATGGCTTATCATTGTCAATGGATTTATGCGATTGTGTATTTTCCTCCCAGATGGAACATGAGTTTGCCAGGGTGGACCATTGATGTAATAGTAGAGAAACATTGTTAAATGTAACTAGTATCAAAGTGGGGTTACTCCACATTTCAGTACAGAGCCAGAACATTTCAAGGCAAAAACGTCATTCAGTACCACATAATTACCATTAAACGATTGTTGTGATGACACTGACCTTCATACGTTTCTGTTTTGACAACATGCCATCATCACCATATGTGTGAATGTATTGTGTGGTGCTTATGAATAAAGCTATTGAGGACTAGAGTGTAGCATATGACACAGTCACTCACAATATGTTGTGCATAATTTTCTACAGTATCCCCATTCTTGGTTAGTGAATGACTCCAGTGTCAGACTGCACATAAGAATTGCAGAAATTCTCCTGTGGAAAGATGGAACAAATTCCATCAGCTCAAGTGGGCCCTGCGTTGAATGTAACATCACTGACCCTCATTCTCTCAACCTCTGCCAGCTGTGCTTGTTAAAAGTGGTAGTGAGACTTGTGACCTTTGCCTTACCTAAATTAGGCAGTGTCTATATTTTGGATGCTTAACAATTGCAAATTAAGACTACAAATACCAAATGAAATAAATAAGAATGCACTTATTATTAAAAAAAAACATAACTAGTTATGGCTATATTGGCCAATGACCTATTCTTTTGCCATTTTATTTGTTGCTGCAAGCTGAAATTGTGCTAAATAGAACCTGAGTATGTGAGTTACGGGATTTCCAATCACAAACAGCATAGCTTTCTACCCTTCTATTGCTTTGGTTAGGGATCTGCTCCTTGATTTAGGTCTCTTGTGCACTGTTCAGGGCAGTCTGCTGTAGGTGTTGCTGTAAAAAAACAGTAGAAGCTGTGTTTAAATGAGAATATTTTAATTAATAAAAATAAGTAAGGTCATTTAAAACAATAAAGATTTTGAAAATATTGGAAAACATATGAATAATTTAGATGTTAATGATTTAATAATTCATCTTTGTATTTGGTCATTCATAGGTGAATAAGTTCATCTTTGACCTATGTGCCTTGTTATGTCTATGTCTGTGTGTGTGTGTGTATGGGTGTATCTGTGTGTCTTTTTGTGTGTGTCTGTGTGTGTCTGTATTAGCTCAAAGCTGGAATCTTATGTATTTTGGTAAACACAACACAGCTGGGCATAATCCATGTATGCACCATCCTCGTCATAATTGTGTGTGTGTGTGTGTGTGTGTGTGTGTGATATCACAGATGGGCCTTGCCTTTGCTAAGGCACATCCCAAGTGTAGCCGCTGCATCAAAATAACAATTCACCTCAAAGTCTCAGATTGAGAGGATGTCCAATAACAGCTGACAACTGTCTCATAGACCATTACACATATCTTTCTTATAGTGGCCTTCTATCCCTGAGTGCATTCATGCACATCTGTAGTGCTCAGAAATGTCATCTTAAGCTGAGAAAAGAATGTGGAAAGCTGGACACCTTTCAGATCTCTCCTCTGCCTCTCCTCTGTGTGTCCCAGCACTGCCTCCAAAGTGCTTCCCCACACATGAACCTGCTATGCATGCAGATTGGTATCCAGAATTTTACCTAATGAACTAAACTGCACATAACTATATATAACATGATTTACAGCAACTTTCTCCTGGCTATACTTTAATTAAAAACAGAAATATGGCTCACAGTTGGTTTTGAATCCTTTCAGGCTTGGAGGCAGGGGGCTGCCCACAGTGTGGACAAGCAGTGATTAACACTCCACCAGACAGGTCACCTGGTTCTGACGGCTTTGACTTGTGAGGAGGATTCTTGTAAATTGCATTAGGAGGGCTATGTGGAGTCAGAGGAGCAGTTTTAGTAAAAGATGATGGAAAAATATTGTTAATTACTGCAGCTTTAAATCTGTATGGTCCACCAAACTCAATATAGGTTCCAAGAAGTTTTATCTAGTTTTTTAACTTTTCTGCTTTTCCTGATCTGTTAAGCAATATTCTTTCTCCTAATGCCTTTCATGATGCATGTGTCTCTTTCAGGTTCAACATGCCCCATGATGACAATCCAAAGTGCCGGGAGGCAGGAATGAAGCACCAGTATCACGTCATGGCACCGATCTTGAACTACGACACCAGCCCATGGTCCTGGTCCAAGTGCAGCCGAAAGTACATTACAGAGTTTTTGGAGTAGGTGCCTATCTCTCTCTCATTCACAGATAGCAATTCTATTCATTCTGCCTTATTTTTTATCATGCCAGGGTGAACATAGGTAATTTTGATAAACCTCAAGGAAGTAACTGACAAACATGGAAATCAAGGGATGGAAGAATGAATCATTTCATGTGTTATTCTTGCTTAACTTATTCTTTCTTAACTTAAATTATTCCAGGTTGAATTACAGGATCGATAATGATGCTCCTCTTTGATCCCCCTGCCCCAATCCTTTCTCTCTCCCTTCTTCTTGTCTCGTTCGCTCTCGCTCTCTCCTCCCTTGGTCAGAATAACTCTGACATTGGACAAATAGTCATTTAGTCGCCAGCGTGCTTTGTCCGTCTGCAACGGTATCCCAGGGCAACAATTCATTCAGGACTTCTAAAGTGGAGCAGCAAGCAACAATCTCAGCTGAAGGGCTTTGCTTTAAGATGGGAAATGTCAGTTAAAATTAGATTCCTGCTGGATGCTACCCTTTGATCTGCTCTCCGGCACTCTCGCCTCTGGGACTTCCACAAAAGACAGCCTTGTTGATGGGGGCTTGTTCGTTGCAGAGACAGCTCCGGGGATGTAGGACTACCAAGCCCAGGCAAGAGAGGACTTTCCATTAGGGGATATAGACAGAGGAGACATTCACCTCCTAAACTTTTGGACTGTTCTTCAGTTATTAACTATTGAGTAACTGCACTGACTTATATGGAAACTACTATGAAACTATGAAACAGGTTCGATAGGTATTAGAGAAAGAAAGGGAAGCCTGACCATCTTGATGAGTTTGTACAGTTTCAGGGGTTAAGGAAGCCTGCAGGCGATATGATTGAACTCTTACAAATGAAACTGACAGGGAAATGTCAACAGTGGGGTCAATGGAAAAATGTTTGGGAAAAAGTGGCTTTGCTCAACAATGGCAACATTTAGAAAAATGAAGTGTGAGGGACGTTTTGGAACTGGCTTGGTTGTTTGTTGGTGGAAATGATTGAAAGCAAAGCCTACTGCTGATGAACTCACCCGGGACAACAATGCACAGCATTGATTGCTGTAGCGCTTCCCGAGAGGCGACGTGGTTTAAGTACATCAGTGTTTATATTGCCCATTTACCTTCAAGTGCTCTCCAGTCCCTAACACTCTACTGTCAGCAGATGAAAGCCAGAACACATCTAGTAACACACAGGCTGTCTCTCTCTCTCACTCACACACACACACACACACACACACACACACAAACACACCCACATTCAAGGACACACAAACACACTTGAGAAGAGGAGACCCTCCTCAGAGTAGATTTATGTATTAAACGAATTGGAACAAGGCTGCATGAAAGCTAGGAATGCTGCTCTTTGTAAAGTAGTTAGTCTTTCGAAGAATAAGAAAAACAGGCTTTTTGCTTGAAAAATATTGACAAATTCCTTTTATTGTTGCTAGTTAATGTGAATACTAATGTTGAAAACACATTCATCTCTGGACATGCATTTCCATTGTAATTCCTTTCCTCTGCAGCTGGGAGCAAACATGAGAAGTTAAGCAAGCCAAACAAGTTCATCTGCAGTAATTGAGAAGTTGGCTGCTCTCAAACCATGGTTATTTTGGCCACTATTATCAGTGTCAACTCAATTAGCTGTATTTGCCAGACATTAATCTCCCATTTACAGGCTTCTACAGATTACTGAACTTTCAAGGAATCACAGAAACTACATCCTCATACCCGTAGCTGAGTCAGAATGATCAAGTCGTAAAACCACTTGTTGTTTAGACAGACCTGCGTAAACTTTTTCACATTTTGGTTGCCCCAGGACCGCCAGATGCTCTTTTGTGTGCATGACATACAGGAACACACTATTTCTATTCTAAAGCTCTATGTTTAATGTTGCATACTCTACTCTACATCACACCGGACAATAAATCAACCACAACCAATTCATTATAAAATCGGTCACTTTATCAATCTTGAAGGGTAACTGCAAGCCGTTTCACTAATAAACTGACTTCATCCCAATTATTAGCATGTGTGTGCTTCTCGTCCGTGCCAGACGGCCTTCGCCTGCACTGTTTCTTGATAGTCTTCTCGCATCACGTTGTAATATTTGAAAGTCTTATGAAAAATAATGCTTTTTCGTCAAGCTGTTTTTAATAATAGGCCCATAATGTTCCATATAACTGATGTGCTGACAGCACAGTGCTGGAAAAGGCTTACTAGAGGCCATTCCTTTGAGTGTAGAGCAGAGGTGCACCTCCATCATAGCTTTGTGAGCTCCCCTCTCATTGCTGAATAGATTAATTCCCTAAAGCACATGTACTGCACCTACTGCTTTTTTCTCAGCCTGAAAACAAAGGTGCCTCTTAGTGCTCACAGGCCTGAAAGACCTCCAGTACAGTGACAGGGGATAAGCTGAGGTAATGAGAAGGCTCGGGGGATCAGCTGGGACTGGAAGAAACAGGTGTTTAGTCCCTCTCATGGCGGACAAATTGCACGAGCAGTGTCAACATGTCTCATAATTACACATCAAGCTGCTATTGTGTTGCTCAGTTTCCTTTTTCTCTGCTGGCAAAGGTACACAGGAAAGGCAGGAAATTGAGAAAAAAATCTTTTGCTTTCCACGTTTATTGTATTTTAACAAATTAGTCTCTGATACATTGTACTAAAAGACTTACCTAAACCAGCAATTGAAAGCAGTGCTGTGGTGAACATGTTTTAAACAGCTGTTCTTTTGTGACCCTCCTGTGTAATTCAAAGGGTGGGTGTGGTGTGCAAACTCTGTCACTAAAGAGGGAGCTCGCTGTCATTAAGCCTCATATTTGAAGTGTGTATGGGATTCCAAATCCCTCTATTTTGCGCATTGTGAAGAGGAACATTGAGTTCCTGGGAGAGTGTGTCTTTTCACACATTCAAATGTAACTTGTAGTGTATGGGTTCTGATGGAGCAAATTCATTTTAGTGACACAAAAAGGCCAGACCAACCACCATTACAGTGTTACATTATTCAAAATGAGCGAACAAATGTGCCAGGGTAGACTGAACATTTAATAAAAGAGTCACAGCTATGCTGGTAAAGACAGTCCTTACCAAACTATGTTGCTCTGCTGAAAGTGTCGTTTGTTGCTTTCAATGTGTATTTTCTGCCAGCACTGGTTATGGAGAGTGCCTGATGGATGAACCAGGCAGGACATATGACCTTCCCGTCAAGCTCCCAGGCCAGCTTTACAATGCTAATCGCCAATGTGAACTGATGTTTGGACCTGGCTCTCAAGTCTGCCCATATAGAGTAAGTCCAAGCTTCACTTTTGAAAACATAATAAGTATTGTGATAATTACAGTACTACAGAGATCAAATAAATAATTGCAGACACCATAGTACATTGAGTTCAAAAGTTATTTTAGCTCTTGAAATTACATTACTCAACCACAGTGATATTTTTCTCACCGTAGTAGGCTTGTGTATGTGTAGGACATGAATTAGTGTAAGACAGTTGAGAGAAAAAAAGTGAATATATTCCTGTGAACAGCCAATTAACTGCTGCATCGTTAAGAGCAACTAAGCCATCAGTGAGAGTTAGAGCAAAGTTTGTTCATTAAGAAGCAAGAACAGGGTTTGTTCAAATTTATTAAAAGGCACATATTTGCATATGTAACTGTATGGAGATCATGTTAGATTACAGTTAGTAGGAACTGAACTCCGACAGCATATTTGGCAGCTGTGAGAACAACTACATAATACTGAACTTCAGTTGATTTTAAGTATAATAAATGGCTGATAGTAAATACTTCTGTCTGTCTGAATAATAAAAAATCTTCCAATAAGTGAAAAGGTTTGGTGGAATTAATCACTCACATATTATCAGTAGAGCTGTTTCCCCTAAGCATTAAAGCTGGATTGGCTTTTTTCAGTGTTATGTATTGTCTCTCATAATATCATTCCAGGAACCAATAACTTTATCGAACATCGGCAGACTTTGTTTAATTTGCGAACTTTCCACCATTTGTAAACATTGTATAGTTTAATTACTGATAAACTGACTTATCTGAAACTGACAGTACACACTGAATCTGATTTGGAGTGAACTGATTACTGGGTCATTACACAATCCTTAGCATATTTTTACCTAACTTTATTCACTTTACTGTTAAATGTGAACATTTTCTCTTTTCTTTTGCTTCAGCCATCTATTTCAGAGAAACCGTGTGAGAGACTATGGTGCACCAGCTCTGAGGGAGATTATAAAATGTGTCGCACGCAGCATATGCCCCTGGCTGATGGAACTGAATGTGGCCATGGCATGGTGAGACACTTTTGCTTGCTTTTAATTCCTCTCTTTGTGTTTGAAAGTCAGTGGTGCGTTACCTTTAAATGTCAGCCCTGTTTACGCAGGTAATATGAGCTTTTCTTGGTGCTTAGCATATTTCATACATCATGCTTCTTGCTAAGTGAATTAAGACCCATTCTTAGCTGTTTACTACTTTGGACTACATATATCATGCAGCTTGGATTATGTCTCAGAGTTGTTTCCTGTCTCAGACATCACAAAAGCAAAGGAGCTTCAAAAGCCAGGCACAGTGACTTGCACACTACCTTATAGAAAAGGAAAATTCTTTTAGGCCACAATGGAGAGGCATGAGTGACTCTATTGTATTCCTTGGTCAACTGATGATAAATGTTACAACAAGAGACCTCGTGTAGCTAAACAGTCCTGTCTATCTTATACGACGTGTAACATTAGCAGTCTGAACTCACAGCCAGGCTTCTCTTGTTGTCTTCCACCTTTGGGATGCTATGCTAATTAGCAGCATTTAGTGCACTGTGACTGGCACTGTGGGAGCAATTGGAGGGTTTGGGATGAGGAGGGGACATTGGGCCTTTGAAATGAGATGCCTTGCAGCGTTCTCAGTCAAGTCACCTTGTTCTGAGCCCACGACCCCCCAAGCCTCTTTAAAATGCGGGTGAGTGGATCACTGGTCAGGGAGCTCTGGGTTGAGACTAGCTCAAACACAAAAGGCCCACATAACTGATTCAGGTTCAAGACAGAGTTGAGAAAAGAAGGGGGTTTCTATTCCCCTTTTTCTTATCCGTTTACCCACAGGAGGCTAGCAAGAATACTTCAGAAACTTCAAAACACCATGTGCGTTCTTGTTGGCCGAGCATCACAAGACAGAGTCAATGTCTAGGTGCACTACTTGGGTTCAAAACTGGTTAAGATCTTAATCCAATCAAAACAACTGCAACACAGTTGTGGCATTTCGGTGTGCCTGAATAACGTTCTCTTGTTCTCATTAACTGCTGGACTGTCATGCACAAGGGAGTTTGCTGAAGGGAACCATTTGTTGTGTGCGCCTGGTTTGTTACTATGAGGGCCTGAGTCTATCTGTTTAAAACCATAGGAGCATGAAGGAGTTCATCTCAGTGTTAAATGTGTCATCATTATTCATTAGTGAAAAGGGCCTCTGATTTTGTGTTGTGCTATAATTACATCTATTAAAGCTTCTACATTCTGATTATTTGACAGACTGTAATAGCACACCACAGTCTAACCTCAGTCGAATAAATAAATATGAGTGTGATGTAAGAGCTGTACTTGAAACAAGGGTTCTTGATCATCGGTGAGCAAACCTGTTTAGTTTAGTGATGTGTGTTGATAGCTGGACCTCAACAATACTGAAAAACTCAAGAGACAAAAAGGGCCTTCTTTTCTTCTGTTTTTACCCTTCATGGCACCTGCACCTTTGTTTGTGGTGCTGAGGGCTTGGTGTCATCTCCTTGCAGGGCACTTTGAAGTGGAGGGAGTTGAAAGAATAGGGGCTCTCTGCTTCAGCTCACCTGTCCGTTTAGAGTACTTTAATGTGGGGAAGTGCTCAAGGAGGCTTGTTTAAAATCTCAAGTTTTTGTTCTCTTACTCTAGAATGGTACCAAGTTTCATGTCAAATTCAGCAAAATTAAACCACAATTTTACTTTCAGCACTTACATTTAACACCTACATGTATTTACATGTATTGTTTAAAAATGCTACTTTGAAGCCAGTATTATTCTCAACAGGGAGAGAAACACAGATTCATGCTTCTCAGAAAACACATTGAACTCACATATGGGAGAATATCATTATCTTTTTCCTTTGCTGTTTACTGGCAGTTTTTAAGTGTATCACCGCCACCAACAACATTCTGTTCGGGTTCGGGCAGAGAATCTAAACTATAATTTATGGACTATTTTGTTCACAAATAATGATGTCGTGGCCCACGCAAAGAAGCTATTCACTGTGATCCTCTTCAGATTAGATCTTACTCGTTAGTTGTTATGTCATATTAGGTATTTTCAAAGTAAAGATAGGCAAAAGTTTAATTTTTTCTGTGGTGACTTTGCTGAACTACTCCTGCAATACTGGTGATAATTGCTTTGGCTCTCTCCCTCCTCTTTCTTTTCCTCCATCTCTCTCCCTCCTTCCCCACAGGATAGGCACTGGAGTGAGTAATGTGGTCACATGACCCTGGCGGTCTGTCTGTCATCTGGTTCAGTGAGCCTTATACTAACGAGGGCATCCCATCACTTGTTGTCTATAAATACTGCCACCACTCTCCTCTCTGTCTGTAAAGTTGCTCAAACAGCCACTCTGTCTACGGCCATTTGCGGGGCCAGCAGGCCTGCGACACACACACACCCTTAAACCCTTGCTAAGGGAATATGTGGGTAGGGGGTTATGTACAGAGAAGCAAATGTTCCAAACTGTGGGTCTACAATTGCGTGTGTGTTCTGTAATCTGTTTTACATGCAGTCCTGGATGTACTTCATTTGCACACACTGCCGGTCAGTGCAGATTATCTGCCTGAACTTGGCCCGGCCCAAGGATAGTGGCAAGAAATATCGTGCTCGGGGCAGGTGCGGGTCCACGTAGAGAGTCTAAACTCTAACTGGCATATGAAAAAAGGATTAGAGAGATCAGACTTTTATTGTTAACTGAGTGGAAATTAGGTTACCTTTTTTCTTTTAGCTGCTACTAAAAATCTAATGATACATTACAACCCACCGGAGCTGCAAAAAACCCATAAACATCCAAGAGTTTTGATGTTAAAACTTGTCTGTAAAACCTGCACTCACTGTGAAATGTCCTTTGGCTTTGTCGCCCACTCTCTGATGCACATACATCTAGTAATCTTTTGCAAATACCCTATACATGTTAAAGGATTTATTTAAGTAAGTGATCAGTGGAAATGGGACTGTAGTAAATGTTATTGTAAAAATGAAACATCTTGCTAGTTTGCCACTTCAACCCTTTTAATTTCACTTGCAATGTACACCTCTGCCTAATCTACCCAAGACATTTTACAAGTCGTTTTATATCAAGACACCACAAAAGAAGGCATTGTGCCTCACTCACAATTAAACTCAGGGGAACTCTCTCACTCCCTGCAACCTGCCCTCGTCTCACACAATTAGAGCGAGATAGTAAAGTCTTGCAAAAGTCTGGTGGAATAGAATTTGCTGGCGGCGGCTGTGTGACTTGGCCGCCTTTGCTGGCAGCTCTCATGGAGCGCTGGGTCGGCTTTCTGCTCTCTACCTCAGTGCTCCATGGTGTGGATCGATGTCACCTTCCTTGCTAATCTTCCTACCTTTCCACTGAGACGCCCAATAACAGGCCTGAGGATTTGATTTATCAAATGAATTGTTGTTTTGGTTGCCATGCCCCTGCACATGCCAAGGCCAACTCCTGATCCGACCTTAAGTGCTCTCTGAGGTCAGGGCCTGGATTGTGCGTTAACACAAGTTCTGTGGCCGTTTACTGTAGGCGAAAATGGAACCTGAAAGTCAGCAGAGAGTTTCGTTCAAGTTTGATTAGGCTTGTTCAGGTTACACTAAATCACAGATTTGTTATCGATCACAGGAGGAGTCAGCAGATTTGCTAATCTGCCTTGGAGCTTATTTGGAGGACCTATTTTGCTAAGCATAGGACTAGCAGACATCTGTGTTTATATGTATGCATGTGACCCTTGTTCTTTTAGGATGATGTAGCATCTCAGTACAGGTACCTGCTGCTGTACTGTTTGTTGAGGGCTATAGACTGTCATTATGAGTTAAAATGACTGCTTTGGACACATCAGCTGTTGCGTTCACCTATGCTGCACACACACACACACACACACACACATATATATACACACACACACACACATATATATACACACACACACACACACACACACAACCCCTCTTTTGCAAGTGCTTT
>JBBMFX010000122.1:11473409-11482831 GCA_037832545.1 Rhabdalestes septentrionalis
GTGGGTGATATGGCATAAATTCGATATTTCGGGATTATTTTAAGCATGTGTGGTAACGATATATATTGCGATATATTCTTTTATTCTGTATATACATATGTCAAAATGACTGAACATACTCACATACCAGATACATTGCAGCAGAATTAACGAACTTCAAAAAAGTATAAAATGCCATTTCTACGATGTGTAATTTTGTAATTCAGTTTGGGCATTTCAGTTCGGCTGAAGTGTTGTGGCTAGGTACCTTATAATGTGGATCCAGTCTTAATAATTTTTTGAAAGCTACTTTTCTCCACTGTTCATGATAACGACATTTGTGATTATCAGTCCACCACTGAGTCTATTTGTCATATGGAGTACCTTTAGCAAATGCTTGTAAAATATCAGTCTGCTGGTGTCTGGGGCCACTGAACGTGCTCTGTAAGCCACAGGCATTTAGTTGTGCTTTGTATCTGTGCTTGATTGACTTCAGTGAGGTGTTACACCTGGCTCGTCTGACGCTGTTTAACTCCAGCCTGCAGCCCGATGTGTAGTTTCGTGTACTTGCCTGTGGGGGCAGTAATTATTCTTTCTGAATTGGTTTAAATCGGCCATATTGATTTGTAGTTCTACACTGGAAGGAATGTAGTTCCATATTGAAAAGGTTTTATTCTTTGTTTACTTACAATCAACAATACTGTTTTAAAAATCGTCCTGTTGTGGCGCACTAAACAGGAGAGCATTTCGGCAGAAATGTTACTCCTCACGAACGTGCAGTGACCGAGCGGCGTGTGGAAGCTGGGATTCGCTCTAATGAGCAGAAAAACGCTCGGCACTCTGTCCGCACTCACCTGCCGCATGAACGTCAGATAAATGCCCGATTCAGATGGTTATATTTTTCTGCTCCACATCCCGGCCCTGTCTAACCCATTAATTTTTGTGTTATGACAACAGGATTAGGCTCAGGACCAGCATTAGGTTTAGGACTACGTTTTGGGTCAAGAGTAAGGTTAAGGTTAGAGTGAAGTTTAATAAACATTAGGGTGTCTTGTGAAAATTTTGTATAAATGTGTGGTATGCACAAAGTGTACCAAATACTGTAATATCCCCATAAAATCTCCACAGTCTTATTGTGTTTGTGTCCCACTACAGTGCCTGATCATAAATGTGTTCTCCAGTTTTTCAGACACTTAGTTCTCCATGGAGGCTTTCTTCATTCTTAAACATGGACATATTAAATGGTTTAGTGAATTTAGAGACCACAGGCAAAATATTTTTCTAATCAACATCAGGCATCAATTCACATATATTATTAGTGTTTGCAGGGGAGGTCTACTGAAAAACTGGTGATAAATGGTGATGTCTAGCCCCTCTTGCCCTGTTTGTGTTAGTGTGTCTCGGAGGACTGTGCAAATAGAACACTGCTGTGGCTTTGGTGAACTCTAGCCTAGACCTGTGAGAAAGCCGACATGAAAGCCACTGTCTAATGGAAATGGCCGTGTTAAAATGAGAGAGCGTGAGGTTTTTAAATCAGTCGGCATGTCCTCTCATTCCTACACTGATGTGTGTGTGTGTGTGTGTGTGTGTGTGTTTTGGCAAAATGACGTGCTGGAAAGGGGCTTCCTTGCAATTACAGGGCGACTATAACCATAGAGCACAACACTGGAGCAGATGCTAGGAGGAAGATTTTTTTTCTGCAAGCTGTTCACTCACCATGGGTTTAGGACTCCCCCTTCCACACACATACACACACACACACACACACACACACACACACACACACACACACACCCACACGCACACACACACGCACACACACACTGACTAAAATGTTATTTGGGCTGTGGCAGTTTATTTGTGTATTCAGATCAGTTAGATGCAGGAAAGGAAGCACCTATGTGGGAATGTTGTTGTGTGTGTGTGAGTGTGTATCAGACTCAAATTTGGAACATTTGCTGGCAACAGCTGAGCTACTTGCTCTTTCAAAGCATTCAAATATCTCACAGTGTTGTCAAATTCTGACAAATTTACCACTACAGGGCAACCTATAGAGGCAATGCACTCTCGCTTTCGGTTCCTGGGCCCCTTTCTTTCTCTCTTTCTCCTTTTCTGAGTCACTGTGTGAACACCTTTAGCAGTACTCTATTTGAAAGTTTAGGGATGGTCCAAGATGCCTCTAGTGCCAGAAAAGCACCCTATACACATGGCCCTATGGCCCAAGGTTTTTAAAATCCTTTTTCTCCCTTCTCTTTTTCCTTAGGACTCTTTTCAAGCTTTTTCTCCCACCACCTTTTCAGGCTAAATAAAAGTGCTGTAAACATGAAATACCAGCAGGGAAGGGAATGCCTTAAAGGCTTAGGCTGGGTTCAGACTGTGCGGCTGTCTGACAGACTGCTCCCCTTTCAGTCTGACAACCCTCAGGAGCTCACTGGTGGTCCTGGGCTATATACACACACACATACTAATGCACACACACACACACACACACACACACACACACACACACACCCATACACACTCTCTCTCTCATACATACACACAATGGGCCAGAAAACCTCACACATACACATGGGGTTCAGAGTGCTTACAATTAAGGGTTCTGCAAATAAAAGAAGGCATGCTTTACATGGGAAATACATGGGTGTGAATAAGAGTGTGAATGTTTTGTTTTTACTCCTTTGTAAAGGACTTCTTTAGATAGAAAAACTAGCTGAAGTCAGGCTGGCTACAGATTCCTAAGGGCAAGTTCTTCACAGGTGTAAGCATATAATGCAACATGCAACACAGAATATGCCATGCGGTAGAATGTTCCATGTAAAAAAATATCTAAAATCTGTATTGGACATGCATGTATTCCTTGCTGGGCATGATTTACACAGCTGTCCTGTGAATTCTGCATTTAAAAAAAATTATATTCCATGGCAAATAGAGATAGGAAGTTCGATGCATGAGGCAGTAAAGTTAACAAGTAATATGACCCCTGTGTCTGTAGTAAGAATGTAAATGTAAATAGTGAGCAAGTTATGCTGGAAGGAATAGACAGCTTGCATTATTATTACACCCGACATACTGTTTGCATTATGTGGGTTTATGTGTGATTTTTTTGCAGCGTGGTGTGTTGTCAGGAGTTGATGAATGCAAGTGGCGATCTGACTGCATTTGTAGGCATGAAAAAATGCAGCCTTGCTCTCTCCTTTCACTGCAGTAGAGAAACATTTGCATTTGTTTAGTGCAAGCCTGGAGCGATTAACACCTGCCTGTCGTTTAATATAAGATTTTTACTCCATCATTATTTCTACTGAACTGTCTAAAGCAAACCCTGTTTCACACATGGCAAACTCTAGTTTAGCCTGAGGCTATAACAACCCGGTTTTAACAAACACCAGCCTGCTTCAATCTTAATTAACCAAATGAGCTTGTTTAAATGGAGGAGCATAACAACTGCTAGAAACATGTACAGGATAACAGATCACAATTTTGGCTATTTTTTTAAAAATTGGATTTGTTTTAAAATTTAATTGACTACTTAAATGAGGGAGTGTGGATTTCCAACCACTATAAACATTAGCAGGCCCTCGTTTTGGATTGTGTTTCGGTATTTCTGTGTGTGTGTTAATATTGAGAAAACATGGAGTGCATTTTAAGGAATTTTGTGCTGGTGTAATATGGAGCTCATTTTCTGCGAGCTCCACTTTGCAGGTGTTCACCCCAGGTCATGGCCATGTAGTTTACTTATGCAGAGTCATGTACCCGCCACATCCTCATCTCCTGTGGGAAAGTGACTTTTATAAGCCCCCCTGACATAGTGGGGTCATTATGCAAGGCCACGGGCAGAGCAAGATGTAAAATGAGTTTATTACACACAGAGGTAGATGGAGACTGTGTAACTTTGCCCTTTACGCATTGCATACAGAGACTGTGTAGCTTTTTAATCATGATCTCTTCAGCCAGAGTAAGGTGGAAGTGGGAGTGTACAAAGAGGAGGCCTGTCTTCCTTTGTTTGTCTTCTCTTTAGCCTGTCTCCCTGTTCTTCCTTTCCAACAGCAAGGTGCATTGCGTTCCACAGATTTCCTCTTTGAACCCACAGCCAGCTTTAGGATAATCCTCCTTTTCAGCCAAAAGACAGACAGAAAAAAGGGAGAGAAAATGCACTTCTGTCTCATTATTAGTGAACCATTGCATCATTCATTACAAAGAATGACTGTAATGTTGAATATAAGTGTATAATGAGTGACATCTGCAATGCACACAACATTTTCTAACACTGCCCACAGATTGCTCCCTATTGTGTAAACCAAGAAGCCCTGTTAGAAGGATGTATATCACAAGTGTAAGTCACTACTCCATGCCAAAAATCCATTATAGACTACCATGGCATGAATGAGCTAGTCATGAAATGCCAGTGATCTAGTATGCCAGTAATTGTTGCAGTATCTTGGGCTTGACAATGCTGGGTCTTATTTTGTTTTCCAGTGTAATGATTTGATTCCGGGGGAAGAAAAGAGAGAAAGGCAAAATGACTAAGGTGTACAGAAAAAAGGAAGGCAGTGATATAGTGATGCAGAGAAAGGCTGACAGAGAGAGAGGAAATCTGGATGTCAGAGACTGTAATGAGCTCTGTCACCACGTTATCTGTGCTCTTGGGTTTCCTTATCAGTGTGTGTGTGCCATTGCCACACCCGCTTCTGTGCTGGTGTGTGTGCCAGCGGTGAGCCTGTGCCGGGGCGACGCAGCGAGACAGACGCCGGGCTGTCTTGCATTCCTGCTCTGAAAGGAGCCCACCGCCATTGCCGCTTCACAACTGGGGGATTTGGTTACAGACCATGAAAAGGCAGCCATGCTCACAGAGACAGGACCTGCTAGTGCTGCCAGTAACTAACTCTCACTTTTTGCTGGGCAGTCTAGTCAGCGCAGGCCAGTCCAGCTCTGAGCAGCACCTGTGCTGTGCTGATTTTTCATGAGTTCATTTCATGCAGTTAAGGAGGGCTGCAGCACATGAGCAGCATTATCCCTGCATCAAAGGTGTATTTATTATTGCTGTTAATAAATAAATATGCTAGGGCCGAGTGATATGTGCATAAGTGTGATAAAGCTGATATTGTGGTGATTATTTCAAAAGTGATAAATAATGATAAAAAAGAACATTTATGTAAATTATTTTTATGCAATAATAATATGAAAATTATATTGGTTACATGCTTATTTATTTATTTTTTTATTTATTTGTATAGTCCTTAAAAAGTTTCATATTACAGACTTGCTGTTTTACCAGGTGTTATAGCTATTTGGATGGAAAAATTGCTGATATTAGACATGGTTTTCAGTGCTGTGTCTCTCTAATGCTGCATGCATGTAGTGTAATGTGTCACTGCTTTTTTTGCTGGGTTCATCATGTGTTTATTGCATGAAATGATCCTGCAGTAATGCTAAAAATGCCATTAACATTCATCTCTCATGATACTAAATACCAAATCGTACCAAATCCAGCAATCCAGCTGTCGCAGATAAGATGTGATGTGACCGGACTATCTATCAGAGAAGAAGAAGCTATTTTCTGAAATGATTTTTATTTGAGTGTTCATTAAATAATGTCCAGTATTGATACAGGGATCTTTAAATCTCTCTGTTATACCTTTGCTGCTCTGTGACCAAACAAGAGAGAAAGAGAGAGAGAGAGAGAGAGAGAGAGAAAGAGGGAGAGAGAATGTGTCCAGATCGCGTGACATGAGAGTAGGAATGTAACGGTGATCCTGGTTAAGCTAAGTACTACTAGTGCTAAGCTCATCTGACGATTTTATTGTCTTTATAAATCTGACTATGCTTTCTGACAAACACAGATGGGAATGTGTGTGTGAAAGTGCAGAATGCTGGTTTCTGGATCCTTTCACCCCACACCTTCTAATCTCACTTACCCTGTGAGAGTCTGAGTGAAGTGCAGGCTTATTGCAGACCCATGTCTGGCTCATCTTTATTCCCACAGATGGGTCGGTACTGGGGCTCTTACACCTGTGTAAATAATTTCAGTATTTGCACCATTTCTTCCCAGGTATATTTTTACATATAAACAATGGATTAGGACTGGTGGAAACAAACGACAGACTACATCCTACATGCTTTAAAGCTGTCAGTGGCATTATTGGTTTCAGTTTGAAACACACTGCATACATGGCTGGTTGTCAAGAGACTGTGATGGGTATTATTTTCAACCACCTTAAGCCTTTTACTGATGTGTTTGTGTGTGTGTGTGTGTGTGTGTGTGTGTGTGTGTGTGTGTGTGTGTGTGTGTGCGTACGTACAACACTATAAACGTGGTGTGTGTGTAAATAAAGAGATGGAGATGAGGCCGGTACATGGTGAATGGGGACCATGGGGACCCTACAGTATGTGTTCCAGGACCTGCGGTGGTGGGACACGAAGCACATCGAGAGACTGCAACAAACCTGAGTAAGTACACACCTTCAAACACAGGCCTAGACCATTAAAAATACCTGCCTAATACTGTGTGACCTAATACTGTGTGACCCCTTTGGGAATTCATAGATTTCTCAAGTTCTATGAAGGTGTGCAAGCAGCGGATACTTAAAGCTTGTAAGTTGTGAATGATTTTCAGCACATCCCACAGATGCTCAATTGGACTGAGATCAGGCAAAGTTGGAGGCCAAGTCAACACCTTGAACTATTTGCCATATTCCTCAAACCATTTGTCCTGTTTCCAGCACATCAAATTCAAGAACTGTTGATTCACTTTCTGTGTAAAACATCCCACATCTTGACAAGTGCCATTGTAATGAGATATATTATATTATTCACTTAAACTCTCAGTGGTTTTAATATTGTGGCTGATCTGTGTGTTTGCATTAGGGCTTGGCTTCAGTCAGACCTCACTCTTCACTACTAAACTGATATATACTTTAATTTATTAGATCTGTATATGCCTAGTTTTTTTCTAATAAGAAATTTAATCCCATTATTTAGCTTTTCTCTGTTTGATGTTTTGATGTATTTATTCTGTTATGTTTTATTTGTATGATATTTATTGCTGAATGTTGGCGTTGTCTTTAGCCACATTTTGTCCCACTCATTTTCAGGCGTGCACAATGTTAAATGTGCTTATAGCAAATGAAAAACATTTGTAATTGTTTTTGTTCCTCGTATGGAAACAATCCATTGGCATTTGTTAAAGCAGTTTGAAATGAAATTTTGTTTCTGCTCCAACTCATCATTGCCCAATTTCAGCCATGTTTGACGTTAAATGAAGTGTTAATGTGTGCTGTGCTAAACATGAATGCAGAGAGAGAGGGAGAGAGTGATAGATACATAGAGAGAGTGGCAGACTGGTTTGAGGTGTCCTCTCTGATCGGATTCAGTTTAGGCATTCAAATCTAGTCAAAGGGCAAAATTTTGGTTCACTTTTCAATCAGACACCAACCTTTTGGATGGGCAGTTTCTGAGGACCGCACTGGAGCAGGGGCACATAGTCACACTTCACTTATTCTCACAGAAATGCATTCTAATCGGATGTGATAACTAATTAAACTTCCTCTCTATAAATTGAAGTTAACAGAGAAAAAAATGGAAATATTGATAAAGCCTGATTAAAAAATGTCAAACAAGAATTTCTTGATAATGAACAGAAAGTGTTTCACTTTAAATCCAGACTGCATTTTGTTGTTACAGTTCAGTTTTTAACGTCTTTGTGTGTTTGTGTGTGTGTGTGTGTGTGTGTGTGTGTGTGTGTGTGTGTGTGTGTGTGTGTGTGTGTGACAGGCCAAAGAATGGTGGGAGGTTTTGTGTGGGACGACGAATGAAGTTCCGCTCCTGTAACACAGAACCATGTCCAAGGGGCCTGAAAGATTTCAGAGAGGAACAGTGTTCCCATTTTGATGGCAAACACTTCAACATCAATGGACTCCTGCCCACCGTTCGCTGGTTGCCTAAATACAGTGGCAGTAAGTGTTTTAGCGGTGCCACACATACCTACAGCTCATAAATCCGGTACAATGAGTTGTAAATGAGAAGCAGAGCTATTAAGCAAGACAAATAAAAGGATGTTTTAGTAATTCAGCCTAGATGAGACAAGGCATAGATCCATATCTCACTGTCAGCAATGGAAAGAATGTTTTGGACCTTGAAGACATTTTAGGCATGTCAGTAGATTTATTTATGGAGGTCATCAAAATGTACTTGTAATATGGGTATTACAGATATAAGTAATGTACTGAAATGTACTTTTTGTTCAGACTGATTTTATTTTTGAATGTAAAGACAAATAATATATTTGACAGTCTCACAAAATGGAACCTATCGATGTAGACTTCAGGGACTCAGGGCAGATGTTGCCGTGAGATGAGCCCATAACAGAGCCATGCAGGATGATGCAAGACTCAATCCATAATATAGACAGGGTTAAATCAACAGTGAAGGTCATATAAATAAGCACATATATGCATGTGCACAAAATAAAAGACACTTTGTACATTACATTTTGCTGTGCAAGGTTTGGATGTCCTTCTTTCTCACTGAACCTACGAAAATGTTCGTAATTGCACAAAAAACTGCTAGTTGGCAACCCACCACTAGCGGACCCAAACAGTTAACCTTGAGCAATCACAATAAATGCATTCTACAAATAAACTGACAAGCTGGATCAGCCTGAGTGCTATCAGAACTGATACAGGGTTTTTTTCCTAAAGGACATTTTAACCAGAAATTTATGGAAAATTAATGGAAATGTCTGCAAAGACAGTATTTTTATATATATATATTTTTTGGCCCTATGAAATATGTAAATATAGTACTAAGCTATGCAGGATGTACAGGGTGTATGGTAGATTGATGAGGCAGATCAAAAGTGAAATGGAAACAAAACATTGGCAGTAATGTTGCTTTTTATCGTACATGCTTTGAATGTTAATGTTACTACATTATAGACATTTGCTTGTAGTTTTAATGAAGGATCGATGTAAGCTGTTTTGTCGTGTTGCTGGGACAATGGCCTACTACCAGCTGCGAGATCGTGTGGTTGATGGAACTCCGTGTGGACCAGACACTTATGATATCTGTGTACAAGGCCTCTGCAGGGTACTCAGACATAAACTCTTACATAAAACATACTGTCTGCCACTGTTGTATTTAATCATTTTGTTATTGGTGTATGACCAACTTTTTAAATCTTAGCTACCAGCCAAAAATTATGTTTGTATTTCTCCAGCAAGCAGGTTGCGATCATGTTTTGAACTCCAAGGCGAGGAATGATAAGTGTGGCATGTGTGGAGGGGACAACTCCTCATGCAAGACTGTTGCCGGCACCTTCAACAATGCACAATATGGTAAGCTTACAGTTCATATATAAAGACCTCAGGCATTACCAGTAAAGGCTTATAAGATAAGACAAAATACTTGCAACACGCTCCTGCAATATCTCTGGTGCAATATTACTA